>MU016289.1:17442-38873 GCA_011076525.1 Nettapus auritus
AAAAAAAAAAGAAAAAAAGAAAAAAAGAAAAAAAAAAAGTACTTGACACTAGCATCAGATGGCACTCTTCATTAAATAATCCTTAGAGAAAATATTAATGAAGACTCAGCATGTTCTTGATCATATGACCTGACAACCAGTCAGGTCACACAGTGGAAGACCTCACCTTGAAAATGGAGGAGAGCAATCAGACTAACCTAAGAATGTTTCAAGAACATAAACAGTGATGGCTTCCTAGTGATGCAAGATTGCCATTTTAAATAAGCAAATGCTTCATATACATATGTAAAATATGAAATCAAAGAGTTCCCTTCAAACTGTATACATCTTATGAAATTAATTTAGAATTTAGTTGAGATAAATTTATTTGGGAAAAAAAAAAAAATGGTTTATATAATTTCATGCAGCTGTCCCTCATAACCCTTCTCCATCTAGTCTACAGATCTTCCAGCTCAGGGGGCTGAGTGCCCTTAATAATAAGGATTGAATGTAAAAAAAAAAAAAAAAAAAAAAAAAGGCATTAAGTACTTCAGCCTTCAGCTTTCATCATGTATTTACCCTCACATAAAATTTACCTTTGTGGTTTTAGAAAATGGAAGAAGAGAGGAGGAAACAAACAATTTGTAACAAATTATTTCTTATTCTTATGCACATATTTCTAAGTATATTGTGAAATTATTTAAAATTAAGAAGTTATAATCTTGTGAACTGTATAGAGCATGTACATTCCTAGATATAAATACGTAAATCAGTTTAAGACAATTAAAAAAAAAAAAAAAAATAGTTTTAATAATGTTGAATAAACAGCAATATGTATTTTATTATATCAGCTATTAAGTAGTATCTAAACTGTATCTATTTTATTCATACAATCTATTTTAATTAATTGATTTTTAATAAACATTTGTATAGTACTTGATTTAATGTCAGTTGAATGCTTATTTGAAAGTAAAAACCATTACAAATTTACATTTTAAAAGTAGGGTCCCAGTCCTGTAAGTATATCCACATAGATGTCCCCAATAGAACAACACAGAAAACAGAAGAGAGACCATGTAAGTCCAAAGAAAACAAAGAAAGGTTTTACAAAGAAAGGTTTTGGTATGCTGTTATTTTTAATACTACTATTACTACTACGACTACTAAATTCTTATTCTTCTCCTTCTCCATCATCCTTTTTTTTTTTTTTTTTTTTTTTTTTTTTTTTTTCATACATTCATGCCTTACATTATCCACTACCTGAGAACAAAAGCTGAAAAATCATAGTCTGGATCCTATGGCTTGAATACAAGCTATTACACCTGCTGCCCACCCCACAAAATCTCTGTATGTTCACTGTTACATGAGTGAGGCTCTGTTCTCAGGCGACACTTTCTGAGTATTTTGTATATATTTATGCCTGCATTTTAGTGGTTACTTTCACATCTAGACCTGTAGGTCTAGATGTAGCCCTCCTTAGAGGGCTCATATTTGGTGTGCTTTTACTTGACTTAAGTTTTCAGTTTCTGATGATATACAAATCTTTAAAATAATGCCATTTTGTATCACTAAAAGACACAAATTATTAGAGGGGGTCAAATGAAGAAGAAAGAAAGGAGGAGGAGGAGAAGAACAAGAAGAGCAAGAATAACAAGAGGAATGAGAATAAAGGGTAGCAATATAACAAGACCCTGAATGAGAGCTGATTTTGAAATTGCTCATCATTTGCCATGGTACTAATTGGTCTCTATCTAAGATTTTTCAATTAAAAATTATATGTTTTTCTGCTGTAAGTTATTGCTATCAATTAGTCATAATAATGACATTTCTAAAGGAGAACTCTTATCAGTGTAAACACTAAGTAAAGTCATAAAACACACCTTGCAAAAAAGTGAAAATTACTCAATGTTTCAAAAGATATATATATATATATATACCTTTCCTTAGGTTAGTTACACATCTGCTTACAAGTCTTATTGTTGCTGACACAAATAACCCAATTCAAGATGTTTATGTTTTAAAGCTACCTTAGAAAGGTTAACCGATGAAATTTTAATGCCACACAAAACTAACACAGAGGTGGGAATTAACCATTCTTAAAAATCATGGAAATTATTTCTTGTTTATTTTTACTCTAGAAGACTACAGTATTTTCATTTTCTTTCTGTTCAGGTTTTTAACGCAGATTTGGATAATTAAATATCACTTTAAGACATATTAAGTAGAAGAAAATAAACTGAGGTTAGTATGTAAAATGCAAAAATATTTTTAAAATATATCTGGAACACAGTAAAGGTGTTTGACTTAAGAGTAGATCTTTGATGTAGACAATCTGTGCAGATGTGATGCATGTTACTGGATCATAATATTGTACAGATTAAAGTGTTAGTGATAATATCAATATAAGCATATTTCTCAGATTATGCACTAAAATTTCCTGATTTACTTTCAGCTGAGTGATGTGCTATATTTATTTGGCATTATTTACCCCTGTTTAAACACTAACCAGTGAATTTTATAATAACTTTAATACTTTTATTTGTTATTAGGTTATTTCATAATGTCTTTGTATGGAAAGTAAGCATATATATTATTAACTATAATATTTTAGAGGTTTACCTGAAACTTCATTATTCAGTGTCTAGCTTTTGTTAGACATTCTTAAATGTTATGTTTGAAATATTCTTCACTGAGTTTTTTAAATGTTCTGATCACAAAACTGCAACAGTAAAATGATGTCTAAAGACATAAAAGTTGCATGTTGGCTAAATGTCATTAGACTCCTGTTGATCCCCTGTTTAACTGACTCCTATGTTAATCTTTTTTCTTTTCTTTTTTTTTTTTTTTTCTTATTTTTGCTATTCCTGGAATGAAGGGAAAAATGCCTGAGGTATTGAAAACTGAGTTTAAATTCAAGAGTGTCTATTCAAGAATTCAAATAGACATCAGGCCCTTTTTTGTGATGTAGCTCTAGCGCATCAGTGAGAAAAGCTTGGAGTGATGTTCATTGTGGCACATGTTCAATCGCATGTAGGCATTCAGCCTGAACCCCAAACCATTCTGCTCCTTTCCCCTCTTATCTTTCACATCAATCAAGAAAAAAGTAAGAAACTCAAATTATTCACAACCCCTGTTGTCTAAGATTGGCTGAGGGCAGACCTGAACCATGCATATAAAATTATCAATTATTGTCCAAACTGAAAAAATGCTCCATTGCTATAACTACATAATATGCTATGTAACAATATGTTATGGTACTATTACAATCATAATGTTACAGTAACAGCCATGGATATTACCATCAAAAGCAGCCTTAAGCACGGACATCATTGGCAATGTACAGCTGGCCAGAAACAACAATTGTATTTCAAGGAAAAAATATATATATATATATATATATATATATATCCTTTTTATTTATTTTTAAAATATATACATATATAATATATATACATACATATATATGCATACATATATATAATATATACTTATATATAATAAGTATGCATACACACATTCCACCTACCTGTGAAACTGTTTAATAAGTTTCTCTACTCCAGTCCCCACTTAGTCACAAATGACCAAATACATCATTATACTGTAATAAGCATTGGTTTTCTTTTCTTAGCTGGTATAACAGGATTCAAAACAAGATTCAAGCACTTTTTTTGCAAATTATGCAATAAGAACTTGAATGAAAATTTCATGAAAATTAGATAGACTGTTCCACACTTTATTTTGAAGGGGATGAAAACCAACAAGCCAACAAACAAACAAACAACAACAAAACCACACAAAAGAACAAACAAAAAAATTTTCCCAAATTCAGTCATACTGAAAAACATGTTTTTTCTGTGAAACTGAATTTGTTCGTGGCAATGAATCATCTTTTTCAACTAAAGAAATACAAAGTTATGTTCTTAAAAATTCATGTTACTTTCAATGTAGTCACTTTTGTACCTTTAAAAATTGACTATCCATGAAGAGTCTCTAATAATGAGTCAAACAGCTCATGCAAAGATAATTATAAAATCAACCATTATAATGTAGTAATAATGAAGATAGACATAGCCACTGTTGAGGTGCATCCCTTAGAGTAGGAAATCAGGGAAGGGGGGCAGGAGACATGCGTGGATGAGCAAGGAGCTCATCAGTAAGATAAAAAGGAAGAAAAAGGTCTATGAAACGTGGAAAAAGAGCCTTTCCTCTTGGGAGGAGTATAGAAGTGTTGTCAGGGCCTGCAGGGACATGACAAGGAAGGCTAAAGCCCACCAAGAGATAAGGCTTGCAAAAGAGACAAAAGATAATAAGAAGGGTGTTTTTTTGTTGTTGTTGTTTTTGTTTTTTTTAAGTATGTAAACAGTAAAAGGAAGACTAGGGATAATGTCGGTCCCTTGCTGAACGAGGGGAGTGTCCTGGTCATGGAAGACGCCGAGAAGGTGGAGATGCTGAATGCCTTCTTTGCTTCAGTCTTTGCTTCAAGGACTCCCCTCTGGGACTCCTCAACCCTGGCAGGAGGACAAAGGGTCTGAGTAATGGAGGGCTCCCCCCTGGTTGACGAGAGAGCGGTTCGGGAGTGTCTGAGTGGGCTCAATGCACACAAATCTATGTGTCCCGATGGGATGCATCCACATATGCAAAGGGAACTGGCAGAGGTGATCGCTGAACAGCTCTCTATCATCTCTGAAAGGTCCTGGAGAACAGGAGAGGTGTCCGAAAGCTGAAGGACAGCCAATGTCACTCCAGTCTTCAAGAATGGCAAGAAGGAGGATCCGGGAAACTACAGGCCAGTCAGTCTCACCTCTGTCCCTGGAAAGGTGTTGGAGCAGCTTGTTCTGGATGCCATCTCCAAGCAATTGGAAGAGAAGAATGTTATGAGGAGTAGTCAGCATGGATTCACCAAGGGGAAGTCATGCTCAGCCAACCTCGTTGCATTCTATGATGGCACCACCAGCTGGGTAGATGGGGGGAGAGCAGTAGATGTCATCTACCTTTACTTTATCAAGGCTTTTAATACTGTCTCCCATGACATCCTGCTAGCAAAGCTGAGAAAGTGTGGGATAGATGAGTGGACAGTAAGGTGGGCTGAGAACTGGCTGACTGGCCAAGCTCAGAGGGTGGTGATCGGCGGCACAAAGTCCGGCTGGAGGCCTGTGACTATTGGTGTTCCCCAGGGATTGATGCTGGGTCCGGTCTTGTTCAACATCTTAATCGACGACCTTGATGAGGGAATAGTGTCTGCCCTCAGCAAGTACGCCAATGACACAAAGCTGGGAGGAGTGGCTGACACGCCAGAAGGCTGTGCTGCCATTCAGCAAGACCTGGACAGGCTGGAAAGATGAGCGGGAAGAAACCAGATGAGGTTTAATAAGAGCAAGTGTAGAGTCCCGCACCTGGGAAGGAACAACCAGACATATCAGTACAGGCTGGGGGACGACCTGCTGGAGAGGAGCTCCGAGGAGATGGACCTGGGCGTCCTGGTGGATGACAGCTTGACCATGAGCCAGCAGTGTGCCCTTGTGGCCAAGAGGGCCCATGGGATCCTGGCATGCATTAAAAGGAGTGTGGCCAGCAGGTCAAGGGAGGTGATCCTCCCCCTCTACTCTGCCCTGGTCAGATCTCAGCTGGAGCACTGTGTCCTGGGCTCCCTGGTACAAAAAAGACAGGGATCTCCTGGAAAGAGTCCAGTGGAGGGCCACAACGATGATACGGGGCCTGAAGCATCTTTCCTATGAGGAAAGGCTGAGAGACTTGGATCTGTTCAGCCTGGAGAAGGGAAGACTGAGAGGGGATTTCATCAATGTGTATAAATACCTGAGGTGTGGGAGACAGAAGGTCCCACAGGGAGGTCCCTTCCAACCCTTTTGATTCTGTGGTTCTGTGATTAGTGATATGGTTTAGTGGAGGACTTGTTAATGTTAGGTCAGAGATTGGACTAGGTGATCTTGGAGGTCTCTTCCAACCTAGACGATTCTGTGATTCTGTGAATAATAATAATAATCCTACTCGCTTTATTTATGATTTTGGTTTCTGTTGCAGACAGTTTGAAAGCCAGTTTGAAAGCCAGTTTGAAAGCCAGAAATATAATTTAACGATGGTCTAGAATGCATACATTTTGGTATGGAAATTTTAAATAATGGATTATCTCTTCTAGACTCTATTACATTGTGATTTATATTTAGAGAAAAAAAATAAAAATGAAACAGCATTCATATGAATGATTTTTAATAATCCTCAACAGAAACATATAGTCAGAGAATGGAAGTGATCTTTAAGTTCATCTAATTCCAACCTCCATGCTATGGGCTGGGAAAGATACATGCCACTAGATCACATCACCTGAAGCCCCATTCAGCTTGGCCTTGAGTACCTCCAGGGGCATACAAAACTTTTCCGGGCTGCCTTGCCACTCTCAGAGTCAAGAATTTCTTCATAATATCTAATCTTAATATATCCTCTTTTACTTTAAAACCATTACCTCCTGACCTTTCAATATGCTTCATGATAAAATAGTTCCCTATTATTCCTTTAGGCTTCCTTTAAATATTGGAAGACTGCTCCCTGGAGCTTTCTTTTCAATAGGCTAAATAACACCAGCTTTATCAGTTTCTCAGTTTCTTTACAGGAGAGGTCCTCCAGCCCTCTGATCCCTCAGGAGTCCATTTTGGGTCCAGTACTGTTTAATATCTTTATCAATGACATAGACAGTGGGATTGAGTGTACCCTTTGCAAGTTTGCAGATCATAGAATCATTAAGGTCGGAAAAGACCTCTAAGATCATCTAGTCTAACCATCCACCTACCACCAATACTGCCCACTAAACCATGTCCCTAGGTACAACATTTGCCCATCTGTCATCTACAGATGACACCAAGTTGAGTGGTGTAGTTGATAAAACTGAAGGAAGGGATTCCATACAAAGGGACCTGGACCAGGACCATGACACCCACCTCTACCTTCAGGACCTAGGGGGATTTCCAGAGACAGGAGTTTCCCAGAATTGAGGGTCTGGGAAACTCTTTTGATCCTTGGGAGACCTGTCTGGGTGTAGGCATCTGCCCGGGGAGATTGCAGCTGCTCAGTCTGGGTTTCAACCTCAGACCGGCAGGCTCTGTGGGTGGACACCTTTTCTGTCACAGCAGAAGGCCCTTCCTTTCCTGATCACAGAATACAAAATGACCCACTCTGGCACCGCCTCACCATGCCCCATTTACCCACTCTTTGCTGTGCTTCTGGTCACCCACACTCCCCAGGGGCTGTCTTTGTACCACAGATGACAGACGGGGGGCCTCTGGCTCTGCCCAAGTCTTGTCAGCCACTCTCACGAGGGCTGCCAGGTCCTAGCAGGTCCCTCAGCTGCCTCAAGGGACCTCAGTGTGGGGAACCCGCCCTCTAATGTTTATACCTGATTTAAGTCATCCTTTCTTTTTAGCCTCATTAAACTGACAGCAATCTAATTCAGATTACAGCTATCTTGTGCAGACAGATGTTTTGTTAGAGATGTACGTGTGCACTATAATACAATCTATAGCAACAATGCTCAGTATTTATATTTTGTAGCTACTTGCTTTTTCAAGTTGGCTCCCCCAGACAGAGGACATTAACTTCACAAAGGAAAAGAAAATGGTGAGGTAAAGAAGTCATAGTTCCCCCGGGGAAAGGAGGATCGCTGTTAAAGGATAATGCAATTGCTTTGGAGACAAATAGAATTTTGGGGTTCTTTAACCCTGAAATATGTGTATAACTTTTTTCTTGTCCTGTATTACTCAGTCAAGACTACTGATATTTTGTACAAGAAATGGATGAAGAATGCCGAGGTCAGACACTCTTGTAAAAGCAATGTATAACCAGGAGCACTGCTGTAGGTCTGCACTGGTATTTTTAAAAGAAATCTGCCAACTGTAATTCTGGGCAGCTTGAGTATCATATGTCATTATTAGCATATTCCAAGTAGAATTATTGCCATATACTAATTCCCTTTCTTTCTAACCCATAATTTGTAAAACTGTTAGCTGGTATTAAAAGGTATTGTCAGCTGCTCACTGGATGTGGGCAACAAGTTCTGTATGAAGTCCCAAATAAACCATTTCCTCAGGTTCAGCCTGAAGGAAAGAAGCAAAGGGAGATAAAAAATGTAGCTGAAATGCCCAGAGATCCTTTGATTTCAGATAAGACTGGCAAAATCATTGAGGGTGATACTGTGAAGAACTGTGAAGAACTGTGAAGAGAATGGATGATGTGGTGAAAGCTGGTATGGAGATGTCTAATAATCAGCTGAAGCAGCTCAGTGAGTTTAATTTGTGAGATGATGCAATTTATCTACTTCTACCTGAAGCAAATTAAAAAGCACTTACATGTTATTTTACCAGGAGAATATGTGTGGAAGATGTTAACAAATTCTGTTGCCAGTATAAGACCTTGTCAAGGCTCTCTGTCTGTGAACAGACTGGGGCAGGTGTTCGCAGGTACATATGGTGGGGTGTCCTTGACTGCAGTGAGGATAAAGCCCTTTCCTATTATCTAGGGTGAGTAGTTTTGATTTCCTGAAGGAATTTTCAAAAGCCTCAACTGAAAATGAAATAAATAAGTAATAAATGTATACTCCCTAGTATTTATGTGGCAAATTTTTTGAAAACCTTTGTTTTCTAAGTAGTTCATCACTCCTTACTTTTGATGGAAAATTGTGGTTTAACCTGGCAAATAGCTAAACACCACACATTTGTACACTTACTCCTGCTTCTACCCCCACCCCTGCAGTGGGAGGGGGGATAAAATTGAAAAGTGTAAAAACTCATAGGCTGAGATAAGGACACATGAACATGAGAAAAAATAATAAGGAAATAAGTAAGTAAATAAATAAACAGAAAAAGAAAAACAAAGCAAGTAATGCAGATTGCAATTGCTCACCACCTGCTGATACTCAGCCAGTACCTGAGCAACAGTATCTCCCCCTACCGCACCCCCCCAACTCCCTCCAGTTTTATTGTCCAGCATAATACCACATGTTATGGGATATCCCTTTGTCCAGTTTGGGTCACCTGTCCTGGCTGTGTCCCCTCCTATCTTCTTGTGCACCCCCAGCCTCCTTACTGGCAGGGCAACATAAGAAACAGAAAAGTCCTTGACTCTGTGCAAGCACTGCTCTGCAACAACTAAAACATCAGTGTGTTATCAATATAATGCTCATCCAAAACACAAAACATAGCATTATACCATCTCCTAGGCAGAAATCTAACACTATCCCAGCTGAAACCAGGACAGAAATTTAAATTAATATATATATATTTTTCTTTTAATATTTCTCCATCCTTGATTGCCACTTTTAATAAATATCAACCACATCATTTTGTGGGGTTTGTTTCTGTCAAAGTTCTCTGTTAGAGCATATGTAGCCTGCTACATGAGCCAGACATCATTGTCCAATGCTTAATCAATTTAGATCTCTTTTGGGATACTTTATCACTAACTGTGAAAGAGCTGTTATAATTTTATTATAGTTTAAGTTACCACATGGTGTGTACCCTACAACTATGTAGCCACAAAATTTTAGCAATAACCCTGAACTCAGCAATGATTAACTTTTGGAAAATTCCTCGAGTATACAGCTTTCTATCTTCTTCTGCCCATGGACCTGTAAACCCATATTTAGCTACCAAAAGCCCAGTCCAGAAGTTTAGAAATGGAAGGCAATTATTTCTTTCTGAAATGATTTGTCAAATGGTATTAAAAGGCAGTGCATTTCAAACTTATGATCCAAATTGTTTAAATATGATGTGTAAAATTCAAATCTGCTAAGAAATATAAAATATAAAATGTCCATTTCTAAAATACCCAATAAACATATTTACAATGATACTATTTTCCAAGGTGTAAATGATTTGATAATTTATTTATTACAGAAAAGGTTTCTGTATGTGGGAATATGCATACCAGGGTTTTGCAGGTGCCGTACAGATGTTACCCTTTGCTCATGAAATGTAAATTTTTGTCTTAACCAATTATCAGGGAAAAACTTGAAAGAAAATATAATGTTAAAAGTCAGAATGTTTTACTATATTATAACACATTTTGATACTAAAATTGTTATTAAAATAGTAAAATGTTCCCTGATAAGGTATGAAGCAATGCTTAGTCAGAAACATAGCTTTCATATCACATATTTAGCTTGAAATATCAACTAGATTCTTACAGGACTTTGTTATTTCATATAGTAAATTTTCATAAATCATAAATTTTCCTGTTTTATTGATTAAACAATTTTCTACAGACTAGTTATATCCACCTTTCTAATAACCAAGTAAGTGCATAAAACTATATTATTTTCATACTGTATAGGACAGAATAACAAAATGCTTGGAAGGCACCTCTGCAGGTCATCTGGCCCAACTACCCTGCTCAAGCAGGCATACCTAGATCAGGTTGCCCAGCACTGTGTTGAGGCCGCTTTTGGATACCTCCAAGGAGGTCACTACACAAACTCTCTGGACAGCCTGTGCCACTGCTCAGTCACCTGAACAGTACAGAAGTGCTTCCTGATGTTCAGGGGGAACCTCTTGTGTTCCAATGTGTGTTCATTGCCTCTTGTCCTGTCACTTGGAACTACAGAAAAAAAACTGGCTCCAACTTCTGTACTCCCTTGTCATATATTTATAGATATTGATAAAATCCTCCTGAACCTCCCTTTCTCCAGGCTCCAAGCTCTCTCAGCCTCTCCACATATTACAGGTTCTGTAGTCCCATCATCATCTTTGCAGTACTTTATCAAACTCTGTCCAGTAGCTCCATATCTCATTTGCACTGAGGAGCCCAGAACTGGACATAGCAATCCAGATGTGGCCTTGCCAAAAATGAATAGGGTGGAAGGTAAGAATCATCTCCTTTAATCTGCTGGCAATATTCCTAATGCAGCTTGGGATGCTGTAGGCCTCCTTTGTGTCAAGGACACGTTACTAGTTTATAGTCTTATTTGTTGTCCACCAAACAGCAGAGTTCCTTCTCTGAAAATGTTTCCAGTTGGCAGTCTGTACTGTTGCATGGAAGTCCCCCTCATGTGCAGAACTTTGGATTTCACCTTGTTGAATTTTTTTAGATTCCTGTAAGTCCTATCAAGGACCTTCTCTAGCATGTTGAGGTCTCTCCGAGCAGCAGCACAATCATCTGGTATATCAATCACTCCTCACAGTATTGTCATTTACAAATTTGCTGAGGGTGCCCTCTGTCCCAACCTTTAGGTCATTTATGAAGAGGTATTGAGCCCAGTATTGATGAGTATGTTAAACCATTAGTGACTAACCTGCAACTGGATTTTGTAGCAGTGATCAAAATCCTCTGAGCCCAGCATTTCAGCTTTTTTTCAAACAACCTCTTTGTCCACTTGTCTAGTGCCTACTTAATCAGCTGGTTTCTGACTGCTATGGGAAACAGTGATAAAAGTCTTGCTGAATTTGAGATAAACAACATCCAGTGCTCTGCCCTCATTCACCAAGCCGTTCATCTCATCATAGAAGGTTGTTGTGTTGGTCAGGCATGATTTCCCCTTCATAAATCTATGTTTACTGTTCCTGATCACCTTCTTGACCTCCTGCATGTGCCAGGAAATGGTTTCCAGGATTACCTGTTAAATTTCCACAGGAACAAAATGAGGTTGAGAGGCCTGTAGTTCTTGTGTCTTCCTTCTTTTCCTGCTTGAAGATAGAAGTGACATTGGCTTTCTTTCAGTCCTCAGACATCTTTCTCAGTCACCATCACCTTGCAAAAATAATTGAGAATAACCTCACAATTACAAAACAATCTGAAGATCATCTAGTCCAACCCTTCTGCTGAGCGGAATAACCTAGAGCACACTGCGCAGGATGGCATCCAGGCAGGTTTTAAATATCTTCAGAAAAGGAGACTCCACAATTTCTCTGGGCAACCTGTTCCAGTGCTCTGTCACCCTCACAGTGAAGAAGTGCTCCCTCATATTCAGCCAGAACTTCCTGTGCTTCAGCATGTGCCTGTTGCTTCTTGTCCTCTCACCAGGAACAACTGAAAAGAGACTGGCTCCATCTTCTTGACACCCTGCCCTCAGATATTTATACACATTGATGAGGTCTCCCCTCTGCTTTGTTTTTAGCCCTGCTCTCTCCTTGCAAGACCTCTAGAACATGACTATCACATAATCAGTGCAACCAAAGCTGCTCCTGACCTCCACAGTCCTTCCCTCATCAGTCCTTCCTTGCTTTGTAAATGGGTGGTCCAGAAGATCACCTCTCCTCGTTGGCTCCTCAGTCACTTTTTTTAGCCAGTCATCAACAGTGCTATCCAGTAACCTCCTGGATTACTACTGTGTTGTCCCTCCAGCACATCCCTGGATGGATACAGTCACCTACTAGGACACAGGCATGCAAACATGAGGTTTCTTTCATCTATCTGAAGAAATCACAATATACTTCTTTCTCAGCAGAAACTTACAACGTTACCTATATTAGTCTGCCTGAGCTCAGATGTCTACCTATCCCTAGGCAAAGCTCCCTATCCTAGGCAAAGCTCCAGGAATTTCTGTTGCTCTTTCCCACAAGGGGCAACTTTCCCTCCACAACTTTCTGTATCTTCCATATTGTGGCATTAAATGTCCTGGTGATTATATATTATTTACTAATCTATAAAACACATTTATGTGCTGGAAAGTAAACAAATCATTATTATTATTAATCCTCTGATCTTATGCAAAATGCAACATCTTATACAAACCTATTTAATGTAAAAATACCATATTGTCTACGTATCATGAGCAAGTTAATTAAAATAATTTATTAATTACATAGATTACATTAATTAAAAATATGAGTCATATACATCTCAGAATGAATTTTGAACTAAAATATCAAAATTCCTAACTCTTCTAAAGTATTTTTGATTAAAAGCCATAGTTGTAAAACCCCAAATAGTAACAAAGCAGTAATTACTAAATAAAATAAAAGTTGTCCTGTTATTATCTTTCACATGTCCAATCTCTTCTTCTGGAGTTAGTAGTTGTTTCCATTTATTGCTGGTTTTGTGTTTGCCTTCATTTTTTCCCCAAAAATATTTTGATAAACATACAGGTGAAACAGTTCCTCTTGCAGTTCCTTGTGCATAATCTGTGATTTTTATTCATTTTGTCTCATTTTGGATGTGCTATGCTTATCTAAGATCTAGAAGTTACCCTGCTGTTCTTTTTACCTCTCCAGTTACAAAAGCATTTTACATCTTTTGTATCCATTCAGACCAGTAAGTGAAATGTCTGATACTGAGGCCCCAGAAGCAGCAGTGTAATTTAAGGTCAGCCAGCCTTTCCTCTGATATAGCATATTTGGGTGAAGGGGGAGATACATTACTCTAAAGATACATTATCCTTTCCTCTCATTGCTGAATACAGCTCTCATACTAGTAAGGAATTATCTGGCACACAGAGTACAAGGTAATAACAATTTAAAGAGAAACTATTTTAGCATATAGAAAATATCATAACCTGAGAGTCAGTCATGGTTAAAAACATTTTAATATAAACAATGTTTGCAACAGCCTATACTCAATTTTGAATGTATAGATGTGAAATACCTTGTTCCTAGCAGAGAGTTTCTTAATGTTTCTCTCACAACTCAATGATTTTGTGAATTTTCTCCTTTTTGGTAGTAATGTTGTATAAGATCAGAAACATTTTATCTGAGATAATATGAATAACTTGTTGAAAGTTTATTTTATTTTATTTATTATGTTTTAACCCCTGAGCTACAGGACACTGTAGCTTTAAATCTCTGTTACGTTTTACATTTCCTACATAAGAAACTTTCTCCTACAGTGTGTCTGTCCTTACTATATAGTATAATAGCAATGTGGAAAAAAGTAGTTAATACAAGAACATGTAACAATTTAGGAGAAAAAAAAAAAATAAAAAATGCAATACAGCCAAAGTTAACTTACAAAGCTGAGTCACATTTATTTGACTGCTTCGTGTATGCAGTGCCAAGATATCATGTCTCTGTAATAAGAAACTTATAAGAAGATGAAAAACATAACATATCAGAGAAGAAATGCAGAAGGTATGTAACTTGCTAAATATCATGCCTGTTTTTGTTGGCAAAACACAGATTTTGAAGTTTTCTATCTTCCAGACTAGCCCATTCACTGAATAATGATGTTTCCCGTTAGATTCTCATGTCCATTCTTCATTAAAAAAGATGATATACTTACAAAATGACTTACTCTCTATAACTGCTTTTGGGATGAAACATACTTACTAGTACATGGAAACATTATTACATTGTTAGAAGTTATTTTATTATTATTATTATTTTCTCTGTAACTGCAGACAATCTGAACCACCCATCCACCCACCTGATTCAGAAGTACTTTCCTGTAGTCAGAGTGATATTTTCTCACTTGCTAAATCTCTTGTGTTCTGGATAGAAAAGGTTGTTGAAGTGTAGAAAGTAAACTACATATTTTATTATTTTTATTGAATTTCTTATGAATAATGGAATGCATTTTGCCAAGGAGTGTACTGTTTGCCAAGGAGTCAAGTGAGTCCATATTGATTCCTCTATTGCTCTGCCTCATTTTAAAATAGCAACAAAATTATCTAGTGTAAAGCCTTGTTCTTTAATGTGCTTTAAATCCATTTCTTTTATGCTCTACCATCTGTGGCAAAAAGGCATACAAAGGCTTCTTGGCTCATTGAATTGCTGAGGCCAGTGTTTGAGGTCCTGTTCTAGATTCTAATGTCATTGTCTACTCAAAGCTGAGTCATTTTCTGGTTGTAAGTAGCAATGTTATGCATTTATGATGGGTTTATATAAGGGAAATCATATCTTGTTAAATTGACAGTAATTAAACAGAGAACTTACAGGTCAGCTTGTCATAGCTATTGATTTGCCAGAGAGCAAAGCAGCAATATTGACTACACAGGCTACATATGCATCTCTTTAGTCTCATGTGTGTTGTATTAAAGCAGACTTATGGGGCACAATAGGGTGGGAAATTTGGGTTTTGGCACAAGTTATCCAGATGCAGGGGGGACAGACTCATATTTCTGATGTCTCATAATCTGCATTTTGCCAGCCATTGCAGCTTTGACAACAGTTAATGTTGGACATAAAAAATTGACTTCAGGTCTTTTCCCATAAATCTATAGTCAATATGAATCCAGATTCCTGAGAAGTGTTTGGAAAACTCAGTAGATATTTTAAGCTACATGAGACCTATATCTCAGCATCAAGGACTGTTTTATTACTAACCAGTTAACTGTCTACTTCTTAACATGGATTCATAAAGACTTTACAGACCAAGCAAGACTGTGAAAAGCAGGAATAGATATAGTTTTATTTTTACAATTTTGCCTTTAAATCAAAAGAATTCAACAATTCAAATGAGCTGATTTTTTTTAGTTATAATATCCTTTACATTTCTTCACAACACCTTTCAGCTGCAAATGATATGCAGTGATAACCAATCCAAATTCCCTGGACAACTAAACACCAAGCAAATTATATTCTATAATAAAGATAACCAGTTATATTTTGCTTCTCACTTCATGAGGCAGTTTATTAGGTATTTTCTTTCTTTTCCTTTTCTTTTTATGAAACTGTTACTTAGTTTTGAGATTTAGCTAAATTACAGACTACCATGAGTTTTGCATTGTGAAAGCATCTAACACTAGGAAAAGTTTATATATGCTTTAAAATATAAAACATATAATGATGATAATACTATGATAATACTGCAAACTAACAGTGTTGCTTATGAGAAAAAAAAAAAAAAAAAAAAAAAAAAAAAAAAAAAAAGAGAAGAAAGGTGAATCCTAAAATAAAATCATCAGTAACTCAAATATGAAGTGTAAAACTCAAACTCATTTCTGTCCATTTTATATTGTGAATGTTTTGTGCAATGCAGAGATAGACATTATAACCACCCTGTCTGATTTTACACCTGCTAGAATATCTTGGGTTTGATTAAGATGCATTTTGAATATTTTGTGAATGTTATGATAAAATTTTCCAAAGGTAATAGAGTCAATGTCATAAGGAACTGTGAGACTCAAAGAGAGACCTTTAATAAAAGCTACAGCTTGAGCTTCTAAACCATGTGCTTGTAAGGATTCCAGTTCTGTATCATTAACAATTGATTTTTAACATAACCTGTGACAGAAGATGTTCTTTGAGCACAAATCTTGGATAAAAGCTTGACAAGAAAATATTTGTCAAACTTTGACAATACTGTCATATTTTATTTTTATTTGTTATTATTTAAGAGAAAACACAGATTAAGAAACCAGAAATCTCAAAGTTTCAAATTCACATATAGGTATATACATATTTACATGCCTATGTATATGTATACGTATTTACATGCACATATATATGCATACATATATATATACATTGCATGCATATATATATATATGAATTAATATATAAATGAGGCCTTGATTAATTTTTCAAATATGCACTCTAAGCAAAATTATTCTTATTAATAAGGTAAGTTATCCTGTCTGTAAATGTGAAGAAAGAGAAACAGGCGTGGCTGAAAAAATCATCATTAGCAACCTTTTTTTACACTCCTTCAAGATTTCTATTAACATGACTTTTTTAATGGTAATCTATTTTCAGCAAGGGTTCCTAGGATTGTGCTCTAATGGCATGTGAACCATGGATATTTTTCATTTTTGCTACCATTCTCAGCTAAAGAGTTAACACAATTAAATTGTTCATCCAAGTTAGGTGGAAATGTCCATATCCAGACAATTTTATTTGCAGCTGGACAAGGAGTTTCCTCTGGAATGTCTTTTCAGATGCGCTATCTCACATGGTTTAATTATATGGAAAGATCTTCAGAAATGTAGTGTCACTGATATTGTTGAGCCATATTGATCATGTGTACTTGCAAAGGAACAAAAAAGAAACAGATTACTAGCATTCATTAATCAGATTTTTGTTATCGATGAAAGCAGAGAAGTCTCTATATAGAGCAGAGAATGTACTTGTGACTTCCACACAACGTAGATAAGGATAAAGAAATGTGGAAACAAGTGAGCAAAATATAAGAAAAAAAAATGTTGCTGGAACGTTATTGTTAAAGAACAAACTGGTCATTCTAGCATCTGAATGTAGTAGACATAAAGTAATCACATTGGTTATTGCCAGTCATGAACAGCAGCAGGTATGCAAGAGATGTACTTAAAAATAAATTAACATAAATTAACATAAGCTGAGGTAGCTCTGAAGGAAAACCGTTGTCAGACAAGCTTTAGAGTATTTTCAAGAAATAATCTCTGTCAGCCCTTTCCATGCACTGCTATATCTATTAAGGACTGTTCTTCATAGGGGCAAGAAGTTTAAAGGATCACTTTTCATGTTATTGTTTTTTGAGCACCTAAAAATATTAGAGTAGCAGGACTGGGTCATACCATGGTCCCTCTATCTTGGAGTTATGTTCCTAAAAGTGATGAGCAACAGCTCCTTAGTACAGTGACAAGGCTCATTTCCAAGTAAATTCTTTCAGCTTGAAGAAAGTTGAGCTAGAGGAATACAGTTCATTTGAGGTTTTGAATGAAATCCCTTTGGAAGCAAATGTCTGAGGGTTGCAACCTTAGCACAAGTGTGTGATTCAAAGTTTGTACTTAATTATAATTGACAATAATAATACTGCTCTGTATTTTTACTGAATATGGCTATCTATTCATCCAATCAAGTGATACAAGCAGTTCTGTTGGATTTTTTGACCAACTATTATAAGCAACATATCCTTAGCATAATTAAATCCAGTATTTTTAAGAATGTAGATGAATATTAGTAGAATTAATTTGCATAATGAATACATTTAAGAAAGTTGTGATCACTAGGATGTAACAAAAATAAAAACAAACCCTAAATTCATTGAATAAATTATTCATTACTTTTTTTTTTTTTTTTTTTTTTTCTGCCTAATTATTCATTCAGCTCTGAATGTAAAAAGTAACAAACCTCCTGTTCGCCATTTTTATTTGCTCTAGAAAGCTGGTGAAACTCTTCTCTCACTTTTGTGCAGGGTTGCCCCTACAATTCATTGTTGAGCTGTTAATTTCTGCCCGGGCAGATTACTTATTTGAAAAATATTTCTTCTTTTGGTAGACAGCAGTTCATTGATTTTATTTAAATCTGTTCTCTCTCAATGTTTTCAGGTGAGGTTCTAGTCCTATTTCTGCCTGGAAAACAATATACACAAAGGATCCTGTTCTTTTCTGGGGAAGTTATTTTCTGTTCCTAGTAACAACCATACTTTTTTTTTTTTATTTTTTTTTTTTTTTTAAAAAAAAAAAATTTTAGCTAGGAGGAACCCCTTCCCCCCCCCTTTTTTTTTTCTTTTTTTATTTTTATTTTATTTTATTTATTTATTTATTTATTTTTTTTGTGGAGTCCAGAGTCCACATCAAATCATCAAATCCTCTACATATTATGACTTTGTAACATTTCCCTCAATTAGAAAATCCCCTTGGGTGTTTTCCTTATTGTAATAACTTTTTTTTAATGGGATTCTTGCACTACACTGGATAGCTAAGCAAAAGATGGACATAGAAAACTTTTCCAGAAATATCAACTGTGTGATATTTGCTGCTATGGTACATGTCTGGTACATATTCCATATATGATATGTACCAGCCTGCTACACATCCTGCTACAATTTAATTCATGTTACAACATATATTGTAAATCACGAAATCCTTCTATAACTCCTCTGCTTGAAGCTGCAAGAAATACTTTAAGTTTCTGACATTAACAGACACTAGCTTGAGCTTTTACAAAGACACCTGAGAAAATCTTAAACTGAATTGTGTACTTTATGAGCTTTCTATCTTTACTCTTAAAAGGTTAATGAAGTGGCTTAGGAAAAAAATGATTTATTGGAGAGAGAAAGTAAACAACAACAACAAATAGAACCAAGATTATATAAAACGACCAACTGTGCCCTTTCTTAAAAACTAAACTAAAATAAAAAATAATATACATATACACATATATAATCACTTGAATGTTCTGCAGCTTCTTTGTAAGACATGTACTTAGCTATTACTTGTCTGTGGCATCCTATATAGTCTTTGTAGTGCTCTAAGGTTTTCTCATTTCTATTGCTGAGTACAAAGGCTTTACTGAAGCCAAAGCTGACACTTAAATGTGTAATGGAGACCATCTACTAACCTTTCCCTCCCACCAGCTGCTCATGTTATTTACCAATTTTGTTTTTGCTATTTAAATTAGAGATACTTACACAACTACATACAATGCTTGGGTCCCAAAAGATTTTTTATTTCTCTCTCCCACATTTGTATTTGATTTACTTTGATCAAATGATCATTTATCACAGGAACAAAGTTGATTTGCACAAGCTTTAAAAGTTTTGAAAATACTGTAATTCTCTCTTCTTGATAATTTTCTTTCAATCATTTTAACAGAAGTGCCCTAGTGCCCAAGACTTGATGAAATATAAACTCAGATTCAGTGAGTTGAAAAAATCCAACTTACTTTTTCTCTGCCAGATATCTTTCCTTCTGCACACCAAACCCTTTAGGAGTGGAAGGGCAGAACCTCCTAGGGAAATTGAATTTAGCAAAATAGGTGCTTCAAGGAGACTCAGGAGCCCAGTGCAAGTACCCTTACCATAGGTACTATTGATTAAGCAGAGAGGAGTAGTGTAAAGTTCTTGGATTTTTGAATTCTTATATTTCCTTTAGGCTTTTATTAGACCTGGAGGACCACCCGTCTTTTAGTTCCTTTCCTGTATTGACTGCAGCTCTTCCTTGCTTCTGTTTTCCTTATAGGTCAGTTTTCTTTTTAACCAGAAATATGACAACATGTATGCTAATTTTTTTCTTACAAATTGAAACTATGAAAAAAAAAAAAAATCAGCTTTGTGATTTGAGTGAACTGTTTAGAGTTTGTAGAGTCAAAAATGGAAGTCATAAAGATTTTCAACACTAGCCCTAGATATCAGAGTCATGATGAATTTGAAAAGTAGCTGTAATACATAGATAATATTTGGAAAGTATGTATAGCTTTATTTAACAGAAAACAAATGCTGAAAATCAATTATTCACAAGTTACAGATCCATTTAAAAAACAATGCCACCACTCATCAGGCATAGTCTAAGCCTAGCATAGATTCAAAATAGTGGTAGTGTTAAAAATCTTAGATTTTTTTTTTTTTTTTTTTTTTTTTTTTTTTTTTTTTTTTGATTCACATTAAAACTCACATAAAATTCCTGTCCTACTTCAAATGTGCATATTGATTTTCAGGAAGCTAAGTTTTGTTTTGGCAAGAGCAGACACTTTGTGGTCAGTGATAGTAGGCAAGTATAAGTGAAAGTCTTGTCTACGACTTCACCGTGGAAGAGATTAATGTTCTTCCAGATTTACTAGATACTCCCTGACACACACCATCATAAAAATCACTTTTAACATGCAGTCATACATACTGACTGCAATTTAACTTCCTCATATTCAGCAGCACTAAAGCCCAGGAAATAACAATATGCTCAAACAGCCCAAAGGCCTGCAAATTTTACAGATGTTCCAGAATATAGTGCATATTAGAAAGACAATAGTAAAGATAAATTTAGCTGTCTTCTCTAGCTTTTCTCAGTGCAAACACTGGAAACATAGGCCAATGCCCATTTCCTCCCTATCATGCTCAGCTCCACAAATAAATATTACAAAGGTAGAGTAACCACTTAGGAATTTGAAAGCAAATAAAATGTTAAACTGAAGAAGGGCCATGAACAGCTCTCTGAAAGACAAGTTGATTATCAACATTAGATATCCCTTCCTTAGGAAAATGGAAGCAGACTATATCTCTGTCAAGCATTGAGTATTATCATTTCTGAAAAGAAGTCAAATGTCATTTCTCTTTACTTGTCAAAAGGAAGAAATTATCCTTCCCAGCTACACGTTATTATCCACCATCTGTGTGATAGCTTCTCATAATTACTTACATACGGCGTTTTTGATAAGCCTTATTCCTGATAAACAGAAAATAAAATTAACTCTCATACTAGATCAGTCACTGAGAAGACTTGGAATAAATATAGTAGAGCTTAATTTCTCTCTTTCAGAAACCTGACAAGACAGCTGCTGAAACACACACTTAGAAATCTTTGTTTAGAAATAAATCCTAAATGAAGCCTTTGAAGACTAACTATGCTGCATGGTCAATTGGAAGGAAACGTTCAGTTGTTTTCTTCATGAAATGAAACAACAAGTAAAAGAATATAAGAAATTGCAGAGTTATATGATAGATAGGTTTCTTTGCTTGCTTTTTTTGCCACTGAATTTTAAAATCAACACCTGCATTGGCACTAGTAGAGAGAATTAATTAGATTTTGAAAAAAAGAAAAAGAAAAGAAAAAGAAAAAAAAGAAAAAGAAAAAGAAAAAGAAAAAGAGAAAAAGAAAAAGAAAAAGA
>MU016290.1:8523-30603 GCA_011076525.1 Nettapus auritus
TTTTTTTTTTTTTTTTTTTTTTTTTTTTTTTTTTTTTTTTTTTTTTCAATTCATGCACTATTTTTTTTTTTCCTACCATCAACGATTACATTAATTAAATTTGAGGGTCAGATGTGAAGTCTGTCAAGGTATTTAACTACAAGCATGCTGAAATTACAGAGAATTACATTTCATTCTGAGGATGCAGGAAGGAGGGAGGAGGAAATAATGAAAAATGTATTTTATATGTTTTCTAACAACCAAAATAATTTTCTGTGTAAGCAATAAACAGCTATACTGCAATAGACAGGTAATCAAGTTATAGCATTCTTTATTCTTCTTTACAAGCCTGTGTTTTTTAACCATGATGAAAAGGAAAATTTATAAAAGTCTGCATTAGCTGCATGCATTGACAGGATTATTCAGTTTCTCTCCGTTATTTAACCAAATAAATAAATAAAATAAAATAAAAAATCAGGATTTAGTGTTTTTGTTTTGTTTTGTTTTGTTTTGTTTTGTTTTTTTGGGGGGGGGACAGTTATCCCCATTGAAAATACTAAGTAGAAGTGATTATTTATAGCTATTGAATGTAAAAATTCTTTTTTATAATTCTATATGATAGATACCAATGAAAGTGTAAGTAATTAAAAGCACAGAAAGATAAGAATATACATACATATAATAACTATAAGATTGAGTAACAGGAGTAACAGCCTGTATGCAACTATAAATAGTGTTTTCTTGTATTACATCAACTTTTAATTAGAATACATGTGGTTGAAGAAAACGTTACAAAGAATATCACAGTGATGTTCACTAATAAGTTAGAAGTTGTTGAAAATCCACTGAGAAATTACAGCATGACAGAATACCTTAAACTTGGAAATGTAACTGAATATTTCAAGACAGCATTCACATTATTGTTATCCATGGGACAATTACTTTGTTCCCTGACTGATGGTTCAGCCATATGGCCATTTCAGCTGTTTATAATCAAGTGAATATGTCTTTTATACTAGAAATTCATCAAGTAGACCTCATGGAAGATTTATAGTTTTTCTTTGTTTTGTTATTTATTTATTTATTTTGTATTTAATTTCATTAAACAGATCATACATCTATTATGATTTCTATTATATGTCATTATATAGATGCAGATCATAGGTCCTCAGAAAAAAAGAAAAAGAAAAAAAAAAAAAAACTCTCTAGAATCACCCAGTATTTGTGAAGATCAGTTATTGAAAATACATGGGGAAATGTGTTTCTTAAAAACTCTTGTATATAAAAAAGCCTAGTTAAACTGAAAAGACTAAATTCATTACTTGAAATTCATTTCTTTAATCCAATATCATATCCATTCTAGACATTAAGTTAATTTTAAAAGTCAAAAAGATTATCAGAAAGGTAAAATTCTAATTTCATTAAACAAACTTTAAATTAATTTCAAAGCCAAGAGTCAGTCTTTTATTTTTCTTCTCAATTGACTTTTTCATTATTTTTTAATCAAACACATTCTATGGGGGTGAATTATACTAACTCATATTTTAATAAGAAAATCTCACTTTAAACAATTTTGTGTCTAAATTTGCTGGGCAAAGAACTCCCTTACTGAAAATGGATTAAATACAAAGCTCATTGTACTTAATGGAAAAATTAAACTCTGTGGCAGGATCTAGACAGGATTCCATCTGCTTTGACCTTTAAGCTGTACATGGTGATGAAAAAACAAAACGTGCATCTTTGAAAATGAAGTTTAGAAATATTTATTTTGTCTAATTAAATGAAAATAAAATAATTACAGGTGACTTTTTTTTTTCTCAGATATTAATATAATGTGATTAACCATGATCCTTTTGTGTCAAAAAAAAAAAAAAAAAAAATAAAATAAAATTATACGTAAGGTAGAAATTTCTTACTGCGAACGTGGTGTTGCAGTGGAACAGTTTGCCCAGGGAAGTTGTGGATGCCCATCCCTGGAAGTGTTGCAAACCAGGCTGGAAAGGGCTTTGAGCAACCCAGTCTGGTGGAAGGTGTCCCTGTCTATGGCAGAGGGGTTGGAATTAGATGATCTTTAGGGTTGCTTCCAACCTATACCATTCTATGATTCTATGATTAAATTTGAAAATTAATGTGTTTGAAAGCTATAAAGGAGTATTTTTCCTCAAGGAATATATTTTTTTATGAATTAAAATATATTGCATGTTTGTTAGTCTTGCAAGATATGGCATTACTGACAAAATTTTGACTGTTCCAAAGCAACCATACTTAAATAAGAAAAAAGTAGCAGTCAATTACTTACAGTCTGTATAGAGAGCAACAGATTTTGTTGGCTTTTGTTACCATTTGTTTTAATGTCACAGAAGCATTGCAAATTTTCCATAGTTCAAGGAATTCATCTCTTTTAAAGTATTATTAGCTCATATGTACCGTGCTTTTTATAATTTTTGGAGACATTATAATTTCAGTGATCCCAAAAGCTGATCAGCTACTTGTTCTTCCCTTAAAAAGCACAGTCTTCCTATGAATTCTATGTCCATAAGCCACTCTAACCTTACTTCAGAGAATTTGTATTGTTTAATATTTATCTCTATTTTTAGCTAATTAGAGGGAAAAATACAATCATACAGAAATTATTAAAATATTTTTACATCATTAGAAAATAACTGCTTTGCTACTCTTTACATTAAGAAGTGTGGAATATAGATAGAATACAGAAAAATTGAATTAAAATTCAAGCATGAGAATCTCTTAGCTTAGTAAAGAATGTAGCAATATTTTGATATTATAATTTTAAATATATCAGTGAAAAAAAAAAAATGGATTTATAAGAACACATACAGGTATTCTAAACATATATAAAAGTATTTCTTAGGCTATTTCTTAAAGAAATAAGCACAGTGTTAAAAAACTTTTTAGCCCAAAAATAAAAAGGAAAAGGAAGGGGAAGGGGAAGAAGTAAAAAGAGGCGGGGAAAAAAAGTATTTTTTTGCACAATGAATGAAGAAGGCTATATGCATGACAGGTCAAAGGTTCGTGTCTACCCATTAAACCCTTCATTGCAGAAATCAAAATCAATCAGAAGGTATCAAGATGCAAGAGATATAAAGGTCAGTCTAATGAACTTTTTTTGTTTGCGCTGTAGTAATTTTACAAAAAATAAAATAAAATAAAATAAAAAAATTGAAAATTACTTCCCTGCTTCCCTGCCTGTTGAGACTGCAATGCTGAACTGCTTTTACTGTTTAAATGTTTCATAAGTTTTAGGTAGTGGAAATATATATCCACATGAATAATAGAAGATTTAGCTGTGACATGTTCATATAAACTGAGATAACAAGTGACAGAACCCTGTCTTATTCACCTCCATAGTTTCAGCTTCTTGGATCTTAAAACAAAATGGCAACTCATAATAAAACTAATTACCTGGCTGAATTATAAAATGGCTTTTGAAGGATGTGCTGTAACTGAATTATAGATATTAATTTATAAGATGTTGTATTAAGCTATAATAAGAAACACTAAACTGTAACCAAATTGAACATATAACAACACAAACAGTTCTGTGTATACATAAAAATATTGTTATTTGTTGTGAGTAAATGAAAGATTTTACTTATTTTTATTTTATGGTATAGAAGTATCATTAATTTTACCCTACTGAGCAAACACTAGAAATAAATTCAAAGATCCTCTACTTTTGAATACTTGGAGAGACATGTGAAACATTTTGCTGATGAGGTTCCTATTTAAAGGAGATTACTTCTTGTCTCCAACTTCTGTAAATCTATTTAAAAATGAATCTTAAGAAGTGTTGCACTCCAAAATAGTGATTATATAATTTGTAAAAGATTTTTTTTTTAAAGATGTTCTGACTCTTAACACTGATCTGGTACTTTAAAGAAATAGTCAATTTGGGGGAAATAACGAGTATGATTAAGATAAAGTAACTATATGCTAAAAAATGCACAGAAAAGGGTATTTAAACCTTTTTTATATTGAAGAACTCTGGAGACAAAATGAGCAAGCAAGAGATGTACAAATCAACAGCATTTAGCTGATGAAATCTAAATAAATATCTCACATTTGTGAGATTAAAAAAATACTTAGAATACAAATTGATAAATTGCAATGTCTAAGTTTGGTCCTGCAATTTTTTATCATAGTTACTATAGCATTTGATAGTATGGCTACTGTGGCTACTACAGGCTACTATGAGGCCATTACAATACTTACGTATCCATGTTACCTCAGTGAGAAAATCCTATGTATTCAGATTTGGTTATGGAACTTGCATGTATTCACAGGAATTGATCCTGCAGTTTCTCTCAACTCATAAAATGTGTGTTTCTATGAAAGACTCACTAAAGTTCCATGCAAGAAAAAGAATTCCACCATTCAAACCAGTGAAAATTCATTGAGACATATCAATCCAATTAAACCAAGGATTTTAAGACATGTATTTCAGTAATGTTCCAGGATATGATTCAGAGATTTACAGTGTTATAGTTCTTTATCTGAGGTTAGTCAAATTTCAAGGAACTGTAGTATTATTACAAAATAATTCCAAAATAATTACAAAATTAGAGGTTGGAAGGGACCTCTGGATGCCGTGTAGTCCATGTCCCCTGCTCAAGCAGGGCCACATAAAGGAGGTTGCCCAGAAGCACACCTAGATGGCTTTTCAGTGTTTTCAAGGAAGGAGACTCCTCAACTTCTCTGGGCAATCTGTTCAAGTGCTCTGTTACCATAACAGTAAAAAACGTTTCCCTGTGTTCAGATGGAATCTCCTGTATTTCTGTTTGTGCCAAATTCTTCTTGTCCTGCCAATTTATATTTAAGATTCCTATCTCTCTGGAATTAGTCAAATTTAGAGTAGTAGAGAGACAGGGAACAAAAAAGACACGGAGACAAACTTTTGAAAAACAAGCTTTAATGAAACAAAACAAACCAACCCACTATTACCAATAACAAGATCATTCCTATTCCATAAAAATTGTTAAGTACATATTGATTAAATGATTAGGCATTCATTATTAGGAAAAATGAAAAATACAAACAACTGTAAACTTCTTTTTACCATTATAACTCAAAACCGATTAAATATGAAATAGTAAACTCTTTAATTTTAATCTTGAAAATTGAAATTCTATGAACAGTAGGGAAGAAAAAACACAAAAACAGGCTTCATACAAATTTTAGTTATATACCTCATTCAATATTCAGCTACTAACCTGCTTTCTCTCAGTTGCTTGTGAGACTCTTGTCAAATCTGGTAGAAATGGCAAAGGTACAGAAGTTATTTATATGAGGAGGACGTAATTAATGTGGAGAACAAGCATATAGTCACCAGTACCCAGGCAGTGTGATAGCTTATTCTTAAGTCTCATTTAATTGAATAAATAAGCAACACCAGCTCCGCACTCCCCTAAACAAAAGACCAAATAAGATCAGCAACAACCAAATGCAAAACTCACAAGTTAAATAGGTTACAGTAGCATATCTCTAATTATCATGTTAACAATTCATGCGAAAAGTGCTAAAATGTCGTGTTCCACATCATTGGTCAGTCTGAGTGTTATAACTATTTCAAGGAAATGAAGTTAAAAAAAAAAAAAAAAAAAAAAAAAAAAAAAAAAAAGTTTGCACTAAGTTTTCAAGGGATACTTGAGATTAATCCAGACAGTTAAAGGTTCCACGCTTTAGAGAAGAGGCTCACAGAAAGCAGGAAATTATATGTTTATTAAGAACAGTGTTTTACCTTAACATAATAAATAAATAAATAAATAGCTTTTTTAATAACACTGCCATCATTTAGAAGGTAGGAATTTTATCTTTCCCTTTCCCTTCCCCTTCACCACTGTTTTGTATTTTAAAAACATTATTATAAGCTATATATATATATATTCATTACTTTAAGAGAACAAAAAAAAAAAAAAAATGAAAGAAAAACACAGAAATAAAGCATAATACATACATATCAAAAATGAATGTTCTTAATGATACATGTAGTTTTATCATATGGTAGAGATTATAGAACCAGGTACAAATAATATCAACTATTTTATGTCTTCCTAAATAATATTAAGACTTTCAGTAATATATCTATTGCTAAACACTTACAAGCACTCATATGCTTCTTTTTCCATAGTAGCAAGTGTCTAAGATTTTTAGTGTGATTTCTGAAAAAGAAATCCTGACAAAGGGTAGGAATCTATTCAGATAGAAATTAACTAACATGCCTAAGGCCATAAGAAGTGGGTACAGGACATCAGGTGTCTTGCCCGGTAGGTGTGAGCTCACTTAAAACTTTACAAAACCACAGATGTATTTTTAAAAGCAGAAACTTTCAAATGGGGTAGTGAATCATAAAGAACTAGATGCAACATGAAACAAATTTCTTTCTCCATAGCACACACATTTTCAGGGTTTCAGCAGATAACGTACTACATCAACACTGATTCAAAGAATATTAATCTAAATGTTTCTTAAGCTTTGTATGCCAGTTTCTTGCTCTTGCAAGGACTCTTCTAGGATGAGATTCATCTCATAATACCTTAATATGCATATCTAACAAACATCCAGGCTACATATAGGTTTCTAATTCTTCACTAATGTCCATGGAAACTCAAATAATTTGTCTAAAAATTTGCGTCTGGTACCCTTTGAAATGCCCTAGGATATGCAGAACATTTGAATAGGTCTGAAAATTGTGACTGGACTAACACGGGACTCACATTTTGGAAGAACAGCTGGAGAGCAAGGAAAGATATCTTAGGGCATTTCAAATTGAAAAAAGTGGTATGGAAATTAAATAGTGTAATATCAAGAAGAAATGTTAGATTGTCCTATATTTAACAATTGTGGTGTTGTTCAGAATCATACTGTGCCTGCACATTTAGTCTGCTTCATCAATAATTTCCCGAATGTTCTAGTAACTCCTCAGCTAGTCATATGCATAGACAAGAAAATGGACTAACCTGAGACAAAATGATCTACTGAACTCCTACCTGCCTTCACAATAAATTATTTAATGTGTTATTACAGGTACTCTCTGGGTGATAATTTCAGATTATTACAATAACTCTTCCCCATGCAGCTCCCAGTGTGCTTTCAGCAACCGATAAGCACCATTTGTATGTTTAAATGTGTTAACATGGAGAGCCTGGCAATCCCAAAGACTAGTCCAGGTAGTTTCTGCTGCAGAATTGACCAAACTGTGCATACTTTAAAATGTTTATATAGTGAGCATAAACTCTTTCCAGAGATGTAGAAATGGTCTAAGTGTACAGTCTTTTGCAACTAAATAATATGGATAATAGAAGTTTTGTCATACTTTCATGATAATTAATATCAATAATAATGGATCATGCAGGTCACAGACGATCACAGATCTGTTGGGTAAAATATTTTTTTAGAACCAGTTTGCGGAGTCTCAGAGAATCAAGCATAAGACAGCTTCACAGAGACCTTTGCAACACTCTTCTTGTCACCATCTGTGACAAGCCTCCCATTCTTTATGCATCCCACTAGAGGACTTCACCAAGGCACAGAAAAACTAATAGACTTTAGTTCAGTGACAAATTTTTAACAAAAACAATAACAAAAAATAGGTACACCTGTAGGTTTATATAATGCTGCGTGTATATTTGCATCTGTATGGGTTCCTTTTAGATCTATAAAAATGTGTATTGGTATGTATATTGATATATATGTGTGTGTTTGTACATGTATATGTAGCTATAACGTTATGTAATTTCTTATTTCTAGTATTCTACCAAGTTCTTCTGGGTGCTCTTATTTGTATGTATGGTATCATATCATGGTTGACTTTTTTCAGTAAGACTACATAAGTCTCAATACATCTTTTCTTCTGAAGAAAAGAAAGATAAGATATCCAAAGTAAAAGTTTGAGAATTGTTTTTGCACTGTGTATTTGCCGTTTGACTTTCCAGCTTAGAATTGAGCCATTCAAATTAAGTCTCTAGAATAAATGTGCCATTGAGTGTATTGCCCCAAATAATGTAAATACAAGTCAATCTGTACCACTTTAGATTTCAGTCTGGGAGGTTTTTTTTTGTTTGTTTGTTTGTTTGTTTGTTTGTTTGTTTGTTTTTTAATTAATCATAATAGACCAAGACAGACTGTCCACTTCTGTCTGGATTTCAGGAGCATGTCGGACTACATACATTTTTGGCACAGAAGCCAGCTATTCAGCAACTGCCAAATCAGCTGTGACTCTGCAATAGATCTCATGGGATATGAGCAAAATCTAAGTAAGCAAGGAAACAGATGTTCCTTGTACAGGTGACAGAGTATTTCCTCCGTCTGTTGAAAACTTCATAGTGTTAAGGTTTCAGCACTGAATTTTAAACTCAGATACATGTATAAAAACATATGCATATACATATTTATGTTCATATTTATATATTTAATCTGTCCCTTGAACAGTTTTTTTTTTCCTATTTGTTTGCTATTAATTGCAAGTATTCACACATAAAATATTAAAATGATCTAGAGATCTGTGTCGATCAATTGATATTATTTAAGATTCTTTTGTTGGTGTTAGCGTTTTTTGTTTTGTTTTGTTTTGTTTTGTTTTTTAATTATTATTATTTGTTGTCCTCCCCCCCCCCCCAATCTTTCAAAATACAGCTTTGCTCTTTCAGTTTACAATGGAACCACACAGGTGACATGTTTTGTTCATTGCATATTCTCCTCCCCAGACAGTGACATTTCAGACTTTTACTGCTTTGTAAAGAAAAAATGCAGAAAATAGATACTTTATTTCTGTCAGCATATTCTCTTTAAATACATCTTCTTAGATAAAGCACAGCCATCTGTGCGGTCTAAAGCATTATGATTTTTTTCTGGCATAGATTCCATTATACATAGCTTAAAACTAAAAGCTATTATACTAGTAGTGTTCTACACTAGAGTCATTTTGATCAACTCTCACTGCAGTTGTAAATTCTGTAAATGTTGGAAAGAAAATAGATATTATAGAAAGATTTGAAAGACAACAGCTGTGAACAATACGTACATCTGGCACATTTTAAATCTAGTCATAGCTTTGGAATGCAACTGAAAAGTGTAGTTCATTCCCAGCTCTTGATTGCTTTCCTTAAAAACACAATTACACAGTGCAAGTGAGTCTCCTGTCTTTTCAATAAGAGAAAGAGAAATTGAGGGATTCTGTTGTTTAACCCTGGAAGCCAGCTAAGTACAACACATCTGCTTGGTCACTCTCCACAGGTAGGTTAAGAAAGAGAACTGGAAAGGTAAAAGTGTGAGAAATCATGGTTTGACATAAAGACAGTTTACTAAGTAAAGAAAAAGCCACACGCTCAAACAAGGCAACATAAGGAATTCATTTATTACTTCCTATCAGCAGGTAGGTGTTCAGACACTTCCTGAAAAGTAGGACTCATCACATTTAATAGTTTATTGGGAAGACAAATTGCATCACTCCCAATGTCACCCCTTTCTCCTTTACCCCAGTTTTTATTGCTGAGCATGACTTCAAATGGTATGGGAAATCCTTTTAGCCAGTTTGAGTCAGCTGTTCTGGTTCTGTCCTTTCCCAACTTCTTGCTGTCAGGGAAGCATTTGATGCTGAAAAGTCCTTCACTCAGTGTAAGTGCTGCTCTGCAACAACTAAAACATCAGTGTGATATCAACACTATTCTCATCTTAAATCTAAAAATGCATCACCGTACTAGTTAAGTACTACGTCTCATATAGGCACATTTCTTAGAATTATAGAATATCCTGAGTTGGAAGGGACCCACAAAGATCAGCAAGTCTAACTGGTCTCCATACATGACCACCCCAATATCAGACCGTATGTCTGAGAGTGTTTTCCAAACATCTCTTGAGTTCCAATAGGCTTGGTGCCATGACTATTTCTCTGGGGAGCCTGTTCCAGTGTCTGACCAACCTCCCAGTGAAGAACCTTTTTTGACATTCAGTCTGAACCTACCCTGTCACATTTTCATGCCATTCCCCTCGGTCCTGGCAAGAGATCAGAACCTCCCCTTCCACTCCCCCCATGAAAAAATTGTTGCAATGAAGTCTTCCCTCAGTCTCCTCTTCTTTAGGTTGAAATAACCAAGTGATTTCAACCAGTCCTCATGCATTTTGCCCTCTAGATCCTTCACCATCTTAGTAACCTTCTTTTGGACACTCCCTAATAGTTTCATATCCTTGTTATGCTGTGGTGCCCAGAACTGCAAACAGTAGTTGAGGTAAGGCCACATCAGCGCAAATCAGAGCAGGACAATCACTTCCCTTGACTGGATATGGTTGTCCCCTTTGACTGCCAAGGCACACGGTTGACTGACATCCAACTTACTGTCAACCAAAACCATCAGATATCTTTCCTTGGAGCTGTTCTCTGACCCCTTGTTCCACAATCTGTACACATATTCAGGGTTGCTCTGTCCCAGGTGCAGAATCCAGCACTTGATCTTGCTAAACTTCATGCAGTTAGTGATTGCCCAGCCCACCAATTTGTCAAGTTGTCTCTGTAACCTGGGTGTCAGAAGTTCCCATTGTAATTAATAAAATCTTAAAGGGCCATTTGGTGTACCCCAAAAATATTAATCTGTATACGGTCAGCTAGAAAATTGACCAGATTCTACTAAATGTACAAACAAAGTCTCCACTGTCTATAATGGGAACTTAGATATCTAATTTCATGCCTCTATAATCTTAATGGAATGCCTTCCATTATTGCCTACACATGGTATATTTTAATACTAATATTTATGAGACTTTCTATATCCTACTTAGGTTCCAGCTGTGTGGAGAACAGTCAGACTTGTTAGTGTCACTAATAAGCAACAGCCTTGGGCAAAGTGGAATTGAGCAGTTTGTTACTGTTTATCTCTTATTCAAACTTTGTGGATGGAGGTGTAAAAGCTTGGTGTGAGAGAGAGGAAGGAAACTTGTACTGTTGGGATGGCCTTATTTTGGTGGCAGAACAGATTCTTGAAGGCCACAATGCCCGAGTGAAATATTTTGCTTTGTTATATCTAAAATGAATATTAAAATTCACAGCCCCAAATATGATAATGAGCTTAAAATACGTGCTAAACATATATGGCTATAATACTCAGCTCTTCACACAAATCATTCTAAATGTCACCCCAGGGAAGGAATGTTAGGATATAAAAGCTTGTTAGAAACTAGTGTTAAATAAATAAATAAATAAATTATTAAAAGAACAAAAAAAAAAAAAAAAAAGAAAGAGAGAATGAAGAAAAAGAGAGAAGAAAATGAATTTAGAATGAGGAAAAAAATAAAAGCTGTGGGGTAGGAAGAAACTGGAAATATAGAAGAGGATCCCTTTCTCCTCCACCAAGACAGGGACACCTTCTTGGTAAGCTTTGCACCTTTACCCTTTGGTGAGGAATACCTGGGACTGAATTTTGCTAGCACTATTACCATATATTAGCACTATTGCAGTAAGTGTATTTAGCAGTGGCAATTCCAAATCTGTTATATCAGTTGACTTATTAAATACGTTCAACTGTGAAATTCTCTCAGTGAAAGTCCTTGGCAGGGCTCTGAAACAGAAAAATGCTGGACTCTGCAAAGTCCTCTTTAACACAACACAGCTGCCATTGCAGGATGGTGCTGGTCTTCTACAAATTCTGCGTCACCTCTGCCAGTTCTGCAAAGAAGTCTCAGACAACATGAGATATCTAAAAACATCTGCAGGGAACTGGTCTTAAGGAGTCTAAAACAGTACAGAGGTAATTGCATCAAACCTTACCTGCTTTAGTCTGTGCATCTATGATAACTTATGAAATACCATACTCTTCTCACACTTGCATGGCCTTCAGTTTCCTGTTAAAGTTCCACTGTTCTCCAATGATAAATTTCAGCAATATATATATTGCTAAGGACACTCAATTCAGGAAAACAACCCTACTCTTTTTTTATTGAAGAGGTTGTTTTGTCATTTGGTATGGGATATTCCTTTGGTCAGTCTGGGTCTTGGTTGTGTCCCCTCCCAGCTTCTTGTACACCCCCAGACTCCTCCCTGTCAAGGCAACTTGAGAAGCAGAAAAGTCCTTGACTCAGCATGAGCTTTGCTCACCAATGACTAAAAAATCATTGTGTTATCAACATTATTTCCATTAAAAATCCAACATATAATAATAAAAATAATAAATATATAAAGTTATAAATAATAAAAATATTTAGCTACTATGCTACTAGGAAGAAAATTAACTCTATCCTAACCAGACCAGGACACAACTATGATATGATATTGAATCAAATCTATGTGCTAACACTAGAAAATTACTAGCAGATTCAATTAAAGATAAGCATGTAACTTTTGAGTTGGAACTGTACATTGTTATTAAGAAAGAATGATTATTGAAATGGGACTGCTGGCAAAGTAATCAGGGAGTATTCTTTTAAAAAGCTAATAAAACTTAAAATATAAATATTAAAAACAGTTTAAAAACAAAACAAATCTGCTAATTTCATTTAAGCATTGAAATCTATGGGGACAGCAGATAACTCTGAGAGTTAAAAAGCTCATAAACAGATAGGTAAAACCCCATTTATTTCAGATATTACTAGAAAAAGAGCTAAAGAGGTAGTAATCTGAAATAAACAGTAGTTTTATTGTGACAGATAAAAGTATGCATTTGCATGCGTGTGAACATTAGAGAGGCTGTTACTTTAAAATTTTGATCTGAAATGCCAACCAAATCAAAGACACTACTAGCTTCGGGTGAAGGTGAAACAGATGAAAAACAAGAACAATGATTTCAAAGATTTCCTTCTCTTCTTATGTCAGATAGAACTGAAATCATAATTTTATAGGTAATAATTTAAGTAGCCAGAAAATATAGTAGGAAACAATTTGTATGGTAAATTCTTCAAAAGTGTTAATGGTTTTTATTTATGTGGTCACAAATAAAACTTACTAGAATTGCCTGAAGTTACTATCTGGGAAATGTTTTTGATGGAAAGTTTCATACATCACAGAACTTCTGATCACAAGACAAGGTATTATTAAAGCAGCAAAATGCATGTGTATATGTATACATATACACACTCCACCCAACTCAGATAAGAGGCAGAAAAATTATTCCAAAGAAAATGTTAGTCAGTAAAGAAACTTAGCATACATGGCAGTTCCTTTCTTAAAAGCATATGAAAATCTGTAGTAGAAAAAATATTCATGTTTCACACAAAACCGTGCAGGACTAAAAGTGTTCTTTAATTTACTTAAATAAATGAATAATTTTGACCAAGCAAGAAGGAAGGTTATTTCTAGGCAGGTAAGAAACACTACAATATATCTATAGACAAAAACACAAGAGGTTCATTGTCGTGGAAAACACTGAAGTGTTGAATGAATCACTTTTGTGAAGACTGTAGATGAAGTTAATAAAAACAGTAAGATTAATTTAATATTAATCAAAAGCACAAACTAAAATAAGGAGGCTTGATTAAAGAGGAAATGACTGGGGTATGAGTATGCAAATGAATAGGGTTTGATGAAATTTACTTTAGACTATTTATAAAGTGTTTATGGATGAAATTCTGATATCATTATTATTCAAAACAATCACGTCTCTTCTCCTTGATAAAACCTTTGATAACTTAATTAAACCTTTTGATGCATTAACCCATGCTATTGTCATTTTCAGAGTTCAGATTTTTTCAACTGCTAGCATTTATAAAGAACATAATGATTTAAGATCATTCAGTACAGTTGAATTTAGCCAGGGCTGAATTTTAATCTCTCTCCCTCTGAAAAATAAAATTGTAAAAAAGTATCTCTTCACTGTAAAATATTAAGTTTTTGATAGTATTTTCTATTTCAGAAACAGAACATTATTTTTTAATCTTTTATTAAGATGTTTTTTGTTTTAACCACTGACCAGAAGTATATTTTCCCATTTTAAGAGATTTTGCAAATCATGCAATTCCAAACATGCAATTCCAGTTTTCTGCAGTACTGATGTTTTATTTTGTCTCAAAAGAGACAGGAAAAATACTATTTCGACTGAACCAATTCAAACAAATGAACAAACAAACAAAAAAACATAGCTGTTGTGACTTATAGGGGACTCCAATGCGAAGTACTGGGGAGATCTCATTTCGCTAAGATCTAAACCATTGCTTTTCAATTGAGGAGTGGGGATATTTGCCAAACTTTAATACTAACTCCTTACTCTGGCCTCTAAAATATACATGGTGAAAAGGAGATTTGTGCAGCATGCATGCACAATTGGTTGGGAAAAACTTCCTTCCAACAATTATCAGTAACATGCTTTCAGACATGCAGGTTATATACTTCTGGGTCTCAAAAGGATCTGCCTTATTTCCAGTGACATTAACTAATTTTGTAATTAAAATAATAATAATAATTACAAGAAAAAAAAATGATAAGCATTTTCAGTGGCTAGATTACAATTCAAAATTTTCTAATTGAATAAAGCCACATTTTAAATATCCAAGTCAAAAAGAATGTTAGAAACAAGAAGAAAATCATTAACATAAATATTACAAGCTGTGTTCTAGCAGGAAAATGCCCCAAGGGAGCAAGGAATGTAAACATAGGTCTATTCATGGCAAGAGGTGTTTGAAGAGAACCTGCTTCCTAAGGACAAATAATTGCATTAGGGAGATGAGGCATCTAGCCTACAGAGAATAAGGTATGAATTATGCTGCTTAGATGAAGAATTAGAAGGATAAGGTAGTAAATTTTGAAAACAAAAAAGGCAGGGCACGAAGGAAAGGAAAGGAAAGGAAAGGAAAGGAAAGGAAAGGAAAGGAAAGGAAAGGAAAGGAAAGGAAAGGAAAGGAAAGGAAAGGAAAGGAAAGGAAAGGAAAGGAAAGGAAAGGAAAGGAAAGGAAAGCTGCAGCACCTGATCAAGAGTTACATGGGGATCTCAGGCCCTTGCTTCAGCAGGGGTGGCCCGAGACAGCAGCGTGACCAGGCCACACCTGCCAGCTCTCAAGGGAGAGGCTGATGGGGAGTGGGCATTGCCAGGGCAACAGTGACTGTGCCCACACTTTCTGCCTAGAAAATCTTCTGGGAGGGCAGCAATGCATTGCTGCCCACCAAGCACAGGGAGGGACAGCCAGCAGGCCGTGTAAGCACAGTTCAGCAACAATTAAAACATTGGTGTGTTATCGACATTATTTTTCTACTAAATCTAAACACAGCACTATGCCAGCCACTATGAAGAAAATTAGCCCCATCCCAGCCAAAACCATAGCACAACAGTAAAGCGAATCCTTTATAATTATTAAATTAAATTGAAATTGTCATTTCTCTTATGATTTTTTTTTTGCCTCTGTAGATAAGTGCACCATTAAATTATGTCACACCTATAAACAGATTCAAACTTCTGACATTGAAATATAGCATTTATGATAAATGTGGAGATGCACTCTAACACTGTGAAGGTATAATACTAACATATTCAATATGACTATCAGTAATACATTTCTTGTGCAAGTTTCACAGCTTTCAGGAAATCAGTTCACCTTCAGATTACTTAGTTTTGGCAGTTTGTTGGGATAAACCATGAAATTTTAACACTGAAATCAAGAACATTCCTCGGTTGCTTTTCATATATACTTCTGTGATTATTTGCTGTTTCCCTCTAGCAACGTAAAATTGTTTTCTATGGTATTGCCTTTTAAGACAACAAAGTATTTCTAAAGTACTAGAAAGAAAATTAAGCTGACATAAGTGATATGAAATTTAAAGGAGCTGATAACAAAAGATCCTACTGAAGATGCGAAAGCACATAGATTTCTTCTATCATCACTGTATTTTTATCATTATTATGTTAAGATTACCAATATAGTCCTCACTATTGAAAAAGCTTAAATGATCTAGAAAGCAAATTCTTCCTTCAGAATTAATGTAGGCTCTTGGGCAGGCAGGATTCCTCTTTCTTATCTCTAGACATCTAAATTTTCAGTGACAGGTTCATTTGGGGCCTAGGATGACCTAGGCTATCTATTCTGGCAATAGATTGATAATCTCCTGAGCAAATTAATCAGGTTTTAGACTAGAGTTTAAAACATTTGCCACATGGAGTCTTCATTTATCCCACCGACTCTGAAAAGGAGTTTAGGATGACTAACAGAAAAGTAAACCAGAAAACTCATTTTGGTTATCCATACTTACAGGTCTCTACCCAGTTGGCGTACTGTAAAGAACAAGAGATATTACTGGGGCACATGAAAAAAGAATATAAGGATAATATTTTTATTTTTTCTGGAAAACAAAACAAAACAAAACAAAACAAAAACAAAACAAAACAAAACAAAAAAACAGCTAGAGATAGACACATCCATGCTAAATCATGTGAAGACAAGCATTACAGAATATTTGCTATATGATTGATATTTCAATAGTATGTAGTAAATTGGTAGAGGGATTAGATAAAATTCACAACTAATAGGAAAATACAGATTGAATTTAGGGCTGTATTCCCTTACGCCATGTTCATACACAGAATCATAGAATTTCCCAAGTTGGAAGGAATCCACAAGGCTCATCAAGTCCAACTCACGGTTCTACACATGACCACCCAAAAATCAAATGTTATGTCTGAGAGTGTTGTCCAAATGCTTCTTCTACTCCTGCAGGCTTGGTGCCATGACTGCATCTCTGGAGAATCTGTTCCAGTGCCCAACCACACTCTCTGTGAATAAACTTTTCCTAACATCCAACCTAATGCAGCTTCATGCAGGTACTGTTGCTGCTCCCCAGAGAGATCAGTGTATCAACTGCCACTCCCACTGCCAAGGAAGCTGTAGACTGCAATGAGGTTTCCCCTCAGTCTCCTCTTCTCTAGACCAAACAAAGTGACTTCAGCCACTCTTCATACATCTTGCACTATAGACAATCCACCATCTTCACATACTTCCTTTGGACACTCTCTAATACTTTTATGTCTTCCTTATATTGTAGTGACCAAAACTGCATACAGTATTTGACATAAGGCTGCACCAGTTAGAGCACAACAGGACAATCACTTCCCTGACCATCTAGCAATGCCATGTTTGATACACCCCAGAATACAGTTAGCTCTTTGGGCTGCCAGAGCACACGACTCATGTTCAACTTGCCATCAACTGGAATGCCCAGATCTCTTTCTGCATAGCTATTCTCCCACCTCTCATCCCCCAGCCTGTACATATATCCAGGGTTTCCCTGTCCCAGGTGCAAAATCCAGTACTCCAAGACTCCAAGACTTTTTCATCAGAATACATTAATGTATTATGTTGCTCACAGGACAATGGACTGCTTTCGATTTACGTTTGATATGTTAAATATTTTCTTGGATGTCAGAAAGAGTATAGATCAATTCAGAGAGTATAATTAATTTAGCAAAATGAATGACTCACCCTCAGAGTCCTCATTTCCTTATATAGTTTGCTCTATTGATACTTAGTTTTATATGTTAGTTCTTCATTTAATATGAATTGTGTAAGTGAGAGACGTATGGAAGAATGTTCATAATTATTTTTTTTTAGTCAAAATATAATCTAGGTCTATAATTTAAATATATTGATATATCAGACTGTGTTGCCTATTCCAGTAGTCATTGTCTTTAATATATGTTATTTTAATTAATTAAATGACTTCCCTGATTGATCAAAGTCTCTTGTTCTGCAATCAGAGTATTATTTTTTCTACCCAGTTGTTCAATTCAAATTCACTGCGTATGGACAAGTCTTCTATAACGTCTATGCAAAATAAAGGTAAAACATAGCAGTACACTTGAATTTGTCACACATAAATAATGGTAAACAATGCTGTATTGGGTTTACGTGGCAAGAGTTTGGCAGCAGGGGCTGCAGAGGTGGCCTCTGCGTGAAGAGTCCAGAAGCTGCCCCATGCTAAGGGCCAGTTTCGGCTGTCTCCAAAGGGGACCTGCCACTGGCCAGAGATATGACAATAAACAATGTTGTTTGCGGCTCTGTGAGAGCAGATATAAGAAAGGGAAAAACAAAACAAAACAAAACAAACAAACAAAAAACTTGCTGCACAACAACAGCTGGGAGAGAGGAGTGAGAAATGTGAGAGAACCAGCCCTGAAGACACAAAGGTCAGTGCAGCAGGAAGGCAGGAGGTGCTCCAGGTGCCAGAGCAGAAGTTCCCCTGTGGCCCGTGGAGAGGCCTATGGTGAAGCAGGCTGTCCCCCTGCAGCTATGGTGTACCACACTGGAGCAGATCTCCACACTGCAGCCCGAGGAGGAGCCCCCGGTGGAGCAGGTGGATGTGGCCTGAAGGAGACTGTGGCCCATGGAGAGCCCCTGCAGGATCAGGCCCTGGGCTGGAGCTGCAGCCTGTGGAGAGGAGCCCATGCAGGAGCAGGAGATCTGGAAGAAGCTGCTGCTTTGTGAGGGAGCCACGTTGGACCAGTTTGCTCCTGACAGAGGGACCCTATGGTATGGAACCATACTGGAACAGTTCTTGAGGAGCTGCTGCCTGTGGGAAGCCCACACGAGATCAGTTCAGGAAGGAGGGCATGCTGTGGGAGGGATGCCATTTTGGAGAAGGGGCATTTTGGAGAGTGACAGTGAAGGAGCGGAGAAGATGTATTAAGGACTGACTGTGGCCCTCATTCCCCCGTTCCCCTGCTCCGCACAGGGTAAGGATTTAGGAAAGGGTGGATGGGTGAGAAAGTGCTTTTAGTTTGCTTTTATTTTCTCACTGTTCTAGCCTGTTAGTAACGGGAAATAAATTATATTAATCTCCCTATACTGAATCTGTTTTGCATGTGTTAGTAATTGGCAAGTGACCTCCCTGTCCTTATCTCAACCTTGAGCCCTTTCCATCGTATTTCGTTCCCCATTCTCTTTGAGGAGGGGGAGTGAGAGAGCAGTCTTGGTGGAGTTCAGCTGCCCAGCAGGGTAAAACCAACAGAGATTTATTTTTTTTTTTTTTTTGATCAGAGTTTTTTAGATAATGGAAACAGAAAAGCTGCTGACATTACTTTATTAAATCATTTTGTGTAGTAAAACATGGCATATCACACCAGATATTTTAGAAAAAGTGAGAAAAGGTAAAAGTATTATGTGATGGAAGTGGTTTATGAGAGGGAGGTTATGCTGTACACAAAGGTTACCAGAAGCATTTAAGCAATATCAGACCTAAGGATGATTCTGTTTAACATAAATGAAATTTATGTATTTATTTATTAGGGGGTGGGGGTGGGGGGGGCAGGGGGAGAGACTTGTGGAAAGGAAATTTATTTGTGACACAAAGCTGAAGAAAATTTACTGCTTCAAAGAGAATCAGAAGAGTGGATAGAAAGTGTAAACCTACCTTGAGGAACAGGATAATTAACATTAAATAGAAATCAATATCACAAAATATGAAGAGGAGTATTTTGAGTATAATAACAAAATGTCTGTTATAAAATGTGGCCTCTGTGGAAAATGGCAGAATGCAAAAGAATCAGCTTGAATTCAGAAGCATCATTGACACAGTTATATATTACCAGTTCAAGTCTGATAATAAATTTTCTCCTCGTGTCATGAATTTGCATTTTATCCAAGGTGTTACTCAGGCTAATTCTTTAGGTTCTTGTTTTAGATTCAGTCCTTTGGTTCATGCTCCACTCTTTATTGACAAACAATGTGGCAGTTAGGTAAAGTTGGAAATGTTCAGGTCTTTGCTTGATTAAAATGTAACTGTTTCCACTGATGAGTTATGAGTTTGGATACACATCTTTCCCCACATTTGTGATGTTTCCCAGATTGAGCACTAGGTCTACACCCTGCCATTCTCTGCAATTTCTGTTTCTGAGTTCTGTTCTACTGCTTGCAACTGTGAATTGACACCCTAGAAAAACCTGTGTTTTGTTTGTTTTCAGCCTAGGAAAATAAAGACAAGGGAATTACTAGTATGTACGTGTGTGCCAGGATTGTTAGGGGTTGCAAAACAACAGGAAAACAGTATGGAAAAGTGCATCAGGACTGTTAGGGGGGGCTGAACACAGCTGACCAGTGGAGTTAAGGCTGACACAGCTCCATGTCCCCAGGAGCTTTCCTCTGAAGCAACAGAATCATATATATATATTCTGTTAATATATACATGTATTAATGTACTGATGAAAGAGGCTATTTGGTTTGCTCACAATTGATGGAAACTCAGCTCAATGACTCTGAAGGTCTTCTCCAGTTGTAAATTGTACTATAAAGCATATAAATATTTTCCTCTTCTTACTTGGTTCAGAATAAATTTTCTGAAGACTTAATCTGAGTGTTAACTGTGCTACTGATCAATATCACTGTTACATTTGTGCAGCACGAAGGAGAAGGGCATTGTTACTCTTTTAATATATCAACATACAAACTACTTTTAAATAATTAGTTGGGTTTATAGGTTGTTCTGGAAATGAAAGTCTCTTCCCATTTTGTGTTATGCTTTATATTTTATCATATTTCAAATCCAATATGTCTTTATAAAATTCTAGGATTTAAAGGAAATAAATACAAAAAACAATACAACCCACAATATATTTCTATTTCATCTTAAAGACCATTGTTTTATGCATCTTTCTAAACAGAACATTCTATGTTTGCTGTAGAACAGTATTTCCACATGTAAGTTTTATTCATTGTACTAAATGTACCTTTCCCTTAGGAATAAAAGGAAGAAAGCTTCCTATAGTTACTTCTACCTTTTTACTTTTGCCTATGTTTACTTTGTTTAGAAGCTAAGAAACTGACATCCTACTAGACTCAAGACGAATTCCCTTAGAAACTGAGATTAAATGATGGACAGGGCATGCAGGAAAGTACTAATTAAATTGCATTCAAGTGAACAGACTAGAATCATTGCCTGCAGATTGCTCCTTAATTCCAGCATAATCAAAAAGCAAGATCACACATAAAGAATTACTGTCAGCAGTGGTGGGACTGGATCTCAGCATGATAGCTTCAAATAAACATTGTTTTCCCTGCACTCTATGAAGCAACTTACTGAAACTGCTGCAAATGTTAATGGAGCTTTCCAAAATTAGTAACAGAGGTCTAAACTGAAGCTCATTCAAATATATATGTTCAGCTCAAGCAGACTACCAGAATGCATATGCACACATGGTTAAAAACTATTTAAAACTATAAGTTTAAATATGTATCATAGAATCAAAGAATCATACAATGGCTTGGGTTGGAAAGGACCTTAAAAGTTGTAGAATCATAGAATCATTAAGGCAGGAGAAGACCTCCAAGATCATCTGGTCCAACCATCTCCCTACCTCTAGTATCATCCACTAAACCATGTCCCTAAGAACCATGTCCCACATTTCCTTAAAACCTCCCAGGGATGGTGACTCCACCACCTCCCTGGGCAACATGTTCCAATGCCTAACTATTCTTTCTGAGAAGAAATGTCTACTTATTTACAACCTGATCCTCCCCCTGGTGCAACTTGAGGCCATTTCCTCTAGTCTTTTCACTAGTTATCTGTGAGAAGAGGCCACCGCCCCGATACTCACAGCTTCCTTTCAGGTAGAGAGCAATAGGGTCTCCCCTGAGCCTCCTCTTCTGCAGACTAAACAATCGCAGCTCCCTCAGCTGCTCCTCATAAGGCTTTTGTTCCAGACCCTTCACCAGCTCTGTAGCCCTTTTCTGGACAAGTTCCAGGATCTCTACATCCTTCTTGTAGTAAGGGGCCCAGAACTGAACACAGTACTCAAGGTGCAGCCTCACCAGAGTCAAGTACAGAGGGGAACCATCACCTCCCTGGTCCTGCTGGCTACACTGTTCCTGATACAAACAAGGATGCCATTGGCCTTCTTGGCCAACTGGGCACACTCATCTAGTTCCAACTCCCCTACCATGGACAGAAATGACACCCACTAGAGCAGGTTGTCAGAAAAGGGGAAAACCCATTAGAGCAGGTTGTCAGAAGGGGGGACAGAAAATGGCAAAATAGCTAGTGAAAAAATATTATAGTAAAACATTTTAATATGAACAACTGTTTTTAAACGTTGTGTTAATCCATTTTTTTCTGATGATTCAGAGGTGTTCAGCATGGATTTGCGTGAGAAGAAAAGAAAAAAAAAGAAAAGAAAAGAAAAGAAAAGA
>MU016290.1:30613-45365 GCA_011076525.1 Nettapus auritus
AAGAAAAGAAAAGAAAAGAAAAGAAAAGAAAAGAAAAGAAAAGAAAAAAGAAAAAAGAAAAAGATAAAGCAATCATTGAGCGCGATTCCTGGGTTTTCCTGGGATTCCACCCAAAATAAACGAACAAAAAAAAATCGTGTGTCTGAGAGCATTGTCCAAGCACTTCTTGAACTCTGGCAGGCTCCATGCCATGATCAATTCCCTTTGGAGCCTGTTCCAGTGCCCTACCACCCTCTCGGTGAAAAAACTTTTCCTGATGTCCAGCCTGAACCTGCCCCATCACAGCTTCAAGCTGTTCCCTCGGGTCCTATCACTGGTCACCACAGAGAAGAGATCAGTGCCCACCCCTCCACTCCCCTTTGTGAGGAAGTTGTAGACCACAATGAGGTGTCCCCTCTGTCTCCTTTTCTCCAGGCAGAGCAATCCAAGTGACTTTAGCCACTTCTCATACATCTTCCCCTCTAGACACTTTAGCATCTTTCTTACTCTCCTTTGGACACTCTTCAACAGTCTTATATCTTTCTTATACTGTGGCACCCAAAACTGCACACAGAGTAGAGTAGGACAAATCACTTCCCTTGACCGACTAGCAATGCCATTCTTGATGCACCCCAGCGTACGTTTAGCCCTCCTGGTTGCCAAGGCACACCACTGGCTCATGTTTAGGTTTTTGTCAATCAAAACCAACAGATCCCTTTCTGCAGGGTTGCTCGGCAGTATCTCATCCCCCCAGTCTGTACATATAGCCAGGGTTGCCCCTTCCCAGGTGCCGAATCCAGCACTTGCTCTTGTTAAACTTCATAGTAATGGTTATTGCACAGCTCTCTAATTTATCCAGATCTCTCTGCAAGGCCTTACCATCCTCAGTGGAGTCAACAGCTCCTCCCAGTTTGGCATCATCCTTGTCTGTCAGGGTTAAACCACAACACTCCTTTTTGGTACTCAATGTGAGGATCAAAGGGTTTGAGGTGATGATGTATTTGATTGGAATGTGGGGCGTGCTAGACCAAATTTATAGATGTTATGGCTATTTAGCTGCTAATTGGCAAGTTTGTGTGCTTGGCTTATTTGCCTTACTGCATGTTTAAGTCCAGTACTTATTCTGAGTCTGATTTTGCTTCTACTGGTTGCTTGACTCCTTATCACCTTTGCTTTTAACACTTTGATAATAGCTATAGCCACACACCTGGGCTGGTGTATGGCTATAAAATAAAACAAAAACAACAACAAAGTGTTGCACAATTGAATTGCTTACCAGCCATTGACTGATGCCTAGACAGTCCCTGAGCAATGGTAGCCTCCCCCAGCCAACTTCTCCCCAGTTTTATTGTTCAACATGATGTGTTGAAGGGACACTCTCTTTGAAAATTCAGCCCAGCAGTCAGTGTGCCTAGAGCAGCTGTGCTTCAGTATAAAACACTTTTGAAGCAGCTTGAACCACTTAATATGCTGCCAATATCTTTTTCCCACCCAGGAATGCTGGTACCACAGGGCCAGTCACTCACTCTACCCAGATGGGATGGAAGAGAGAATCAGAAAGGTAAAAGTGTGAGAATTCATGGGCTGAGATAAAGACAGTTTGCTATGTCTCAAAGACAGTTTGCTATGTCTCAAGCTCAAAATCTGAGGGCTCAAGCAAGGCAACAGCGTGGAATTCATTCACTACTTCCCATCAACAGTTTTCAGATTATTCACTGAGTAGCCCAAAGGGGTTTGGAAAATTGCCACTAGGTACATGATCATGTTTTCTTAGGTTACCAGTAAGAATAAGGATATTTTTAATAGCAGGACTTTTAAAAGTAAACTATCAAGTTAAATAAATATTCAAAATTCTTCATGCTGAATAAGTGCTTATTCAGGGTAAAACAAACAAACATAAAAAGGCCCAAGCAAGCAAGCCCCTTTCTCCCTCAGCTGAAATATGTTTATTTCATATTTACATGTATCAGGTTATCTGTATAAAGAGGTAACTTAACTACAATGTGTTCCAATACATTTTTCACCCACAGTCAGCAACTCACTAAAAGCCCTTGGGGATCAACAGCTTTCTAGTGACTCTCTAGTTATAGTTAGATTACGATCTAGCTATAGATGGAGTATAAAGAAACTATCAGAAAGATTTGTTGTACTTTCTCCACCCTTCCTCCCCTTAAGAATTTATTTTCTTCTATTGATTATTAGAAAGCATTTTTGTTCAATAGGTCAATTTGGTCTCTCAGGATCTTTTCGGAAAGTAATTACTTAAAAGACTTTTCAAGTTATTTTATATTAGCATTTTTTAGACTGGAAAACATCTATCTATCTATCTATCTATCTATCTATCTATCTATCTATCTATCATCTATCTAGTTTTACTGCAGGGCAAGTGAAATGAAAGCTCTTTTATACTTTTATTATTAATATTTATTTTATTTTATTTTATTTTATTTTATTTTATTCCCAGCCATATAGTAACAGGACATTTTGCAGTTTACCAGGAGACAAATAATCTGTTCATATTCCCAATAAATGAACAATGTGATCTTTGCAATCTTCTGGGTTACCATGGATACCAACATGCATTCTCAAACACAAGATGTACTTATGCTGTTTCTGAATTAAAAATCAAATTTCAGAATTGTTAAACACAATAGAACATTTTTGTTTGTTTGTTTGTTTGTTTGTTTTTCCAAAAAAGGCACAGTAATACTTTAGGTAGGAAAAAAAAAAAAAAAAAAAAAAAAAAAAGGATACTCGCTGGTAGTCATTTACAACTTGGCATCTTCATCTGCTGAGCTGTCTTCCTTAGTTGGTGAGTGATAATGACTTCATTTTATACAATTTTACTTTGAACTACTAAAGGTTACTATGGAAACCTCTACTCTTTTCCCCCTCTTCACATTCTTTGAACAGGTAGCAAGTCTCACAGTGGGGGAAGTGGAACATCCACTGAGACATTACTTGAAAATCAATTCCAAATTGCTTTTACAATTTATGAATCTATGTTAAACTAAGATTTTTCACATGGTATGACAGAAGAAGAGGATAAGAGGATATTTTCATGGGAAAAAAAAAAAAAAATGTTTACTAAATAAATCTTTAATATCTGCCTAAGCCCTGTCTTTTATCTTACTGAAATTTTATGTTTACTTGATTAACATGGTTTATTTTTATATTTTATATTTATATTTACTGCAAACTTTTCCATGATGAAATATAAACAATTCTAACATTACTCAACATAATGTTGAGTACATTAACTCAACAAGTACAGTACTCAACAACTCCAACATTTTGGGGGTTGGGCATGATGATCTCTTGAGATCCCATCCAACCCCTACAGTTCTGTGATTCTGTGATTCTGTGATTCTGTGACTCTGTGATTCTGTGATAATTATAATGGTGTGTATGGTCATTATGGGTTTTGGAATTTTATTACCTTATCATTCTTATTTTTGACTTTTTTGTCATATTATCTGAATTGTCTTGAAACTGCACGTTTTACTACACTTTTTTTCCATCTGTATCATATTAACAAATCATTGTCACACTACAAGTAATGGACAGCATTATCCAGCTTCTTTTCTCATTTTCAATTTACCTCTAGCATTACCAGGATTTTCTAGTCCAGAATTCATGAAGTCTTACAAGAACCTACAGCTATGTTCCTAACTTCACTTAATGTGAGAACCTTCGGTTCATGATATAAAATCTAACACATTTAATTTCAGACTAGTCTTTACCTTTGGGTACCAAATGTATTTCTTCTCCTATTATGATCTACTGCTGAATCCCAGTTTCTATAGGAGCAAGCCAATGATCTGGGACTCTTGTTTAAATTTCTTTTTATTCAAGTGGCAAAATAAAAACTAACTAACTAGATATCTACATTAAAATAAATTTGATATTTTTACTCATTGACTGTTTAGGGTTTTGTCCTTTTTTGGGTTTATCTACTTTGGTTAGAAAACTTCCAATGTCAAAATTAAACAACACTCAAAAATGAAGCCAGTAATTTCTACAAGGTTTTTGACTACCAGAATTCAATCTAGTATTTTTGGAAGAGCCATCGGTAAAGATTATACTTGGCATTTTAATTTGTATTCAGTGTGGAGTTGAAGGGCAGAAGAGACCAGACCCTCCTTTGCCAACAGCAAACATCACAATTTTGTGGTGAGCTGGGGGTCATCATCTTCTTGCAGATAACTACTGATAGGAGGAGAAGAAATGGCCTCAAGTTGTGTCAGGGTAGGATGGAAATTAGGAGAAAATTCTTCTCAGAAAGAGTGGTTGGGCATTGGAATGGGTTGCCCAGGGTGGTGGTGAAGTCACCATCTCTCAGGGTATTTAATGAAAGATAGGATATGGTACTTAGGGACATGATTGTGCACAAATGATCTTTAGACATAAACTGTTGACCAAGTCTGGGACTGGGATTGAATTCAGCTGCACCTAGGCTCCTTATCCTTATTCCTTCAAGGAATTAAGAAAGCAAGGGGGTTTACTCTGAACTTAGTGACTTAAAGGGATGGTCTCCCTGATGTATCTGACTTACCCTGTCCTCTATGCAGTAAATGCTCAAGTGTACCTTGCCATCTTGAATCTTAAGCTTCTGTCTTACTTTTGATCACATTCATCCAAAAATATATTGCTGCTTTTCTCATACAAGTGAAGTATATAATTTCATCCATGACACCAAAGTTGCTCAGGCAATATCCAACTATAGATTGTTCTGTTCTGCTACATCTAAGACTTAGACTTCTTCATCACCATCAAACAACTACCACATTCAAGTATTGTATTTTGCATTTTCTGTTCACTCTGCCTAGCAAGCCTGGACAAAGTTCACTCTCTATCCTTTATTCACTTACTGTAATCATTAGTTGTTGTGGTGGTTTGCTTTTCAAAGCAAATAATTAAATAACTTAGTTCAAAACTTTATTTACTAAACAGAGGAATTTTCCTCTTTTATATTTATATATATTCTACATCATCTTTTGATATGACATTTGCTCTCAGAACTAAGATAAGTATATGATAGTCAAAACTGATTAACATTTAGATAATCACCACATCAATGCAATTGATATTACATTCAAATCACAGAATCACAGAATTTCTATGTTGGAAGAAACCTCAAGATCATCGAGTCCAACCTCTGACCTAACACTAACAGTCCCCACTAAACCATATCCCTAAGCTCTACATCTAAACGTCTTTTAAAGACCTCCAGGGATGGGGACTCCACCACTTCCCTGGGCAGCCCGTTCCAATGTCTAACAACCCTTTCGGTAAAGAAGTTCTTCCTAAGATCCAACCTAAAATTCCCCTGGCGCAACTTAAGCCCATTCCCCCTCGTCCTGTCACCAGGCACGTGGGAGAACAGACCAACCCCCACCTCGCTACAGCCTCCTTTCAGGTACCTGTAGAGAGCAATAAGGTCACCCCTGAGCCCCTCCAGGCTGAACAATCCCAGCTCCCTCAGCAGCTCCTCGTAGGACTTGTTCTCCAGGCCCCTCACCAGCTTCGTCGTCCTTCTCTGGACTCGCTCAAGCACCTCGATGTCCTTCTTGTAGCGAGGGGCCCAAAACTGAACGCAGTATTCGAGAAATCAACAGCCTTGTATGAAAACTGCCACATCACATTTTTAGACCTTTGATTATTAGCTCTAAACCATAATAAACAAATAAAATAAATAAAGAAAGCTATTAATTTCAGTCTCTTTGTTAATGGACAATACATCTTTAGGGACGGATTAGGCTTAAGAAAGTATGATAAAACTATATTTCTGACATGTTCAGAGGTCTCTATTTGGTCTTTTAGAACAGATATTGACACATACTTTCATACATTTAAGAATAACATGTAAGAATCACTATTTACTATAATCTTACCAACAGCAGTAAATAATATTTTTAATAGATCTTATTTATTGCCAAGATTTTTTTTCCTTATTAAAAAAATAAATAATGTAACATTCATCACCTTTCTTTTTTCCTGCTTGTGTGTTTTCATAATCATATGCAAAGCACTTGAAAACTAACTCTAAGGAATTTGAAATAAAAACCTTGCAATTTTGTGTTTTGGTTTAAAAAATTACTTACTTTTATTTAGTCTTAATACAACTCCAAAACAATTCACTGCCACATATGGGAATGCTGACTGAATGTACTTAATTAATCCACATGGAATTAAAGCTGAGGAGGAAGATGGGAACTCTGGGAAGTACACAAAGGAAATAATAATAATAAAAAAATATATAGAGAAGAAAAAATAATAAGATCAGGCCTAGAGTGGGAAAAAAAAAAAAAAAAAAAAAAAAAAAAAAAAAAAAAAAAAAATTAGACCTAGACCAAAGATTTAGACAATAATCTTATCATACTGTGTTTAAAATCAGTATTTCCTATGTGCTTGATGATAAATGTCAGTGAATTAATATAATCAATACTACCTGTATTAAACAGGTTAATACTAGTAGGTACAGCAGCACGTAGTGAATACTATCTACAATATCTGCCTGGTGGCCTGAAGATTGGTAGCAACTTTGATCATCACGAGCCAGAGGTTTATGATGAAACTGTTGTATACGTTTTCCACGTTTTCCACATCAGGTTTCCAGTTAGGTCAGTCTGGTCTGAGTCAACCAGGAGAACTTCATAAACATAAAATACTTGGCAAAGGTGATAGAAGCTTGACAACTCTTTCTGCTTTAAGCATTGGGTTATGAGGAACAAAAAGCTGTGTAGAAAGAAGAAAAGACAAAGAATAGTACAGGGTTAATAAGAATCAGAATTTTGGAAATGCAGACCTGGATGTCCAAGGATGCTTTCACATGAGCTGTACAATCATGCTTTCATATTTAAGTAAGTTTAAGTAGTCATATACCTGTTTTTATTTGGCTCACAGCAGGTATGAGATGAATGAAAAATAATCCACAGAAGAAAATATCAATGCTAAACTGAATTGTCTCACATTTGCCAGGGGCTATCAACATTCAAAGCAGAGAGACTCAGTTAAAAATGCAGGCCCATTAAATTGCTAAGTAATTTGATGAAATGTAAAGTAAAAACTCCCTATCTTACAAAATAAAATATTTATCTTATTTGTATATATATATATATGTATATATACAAACGTCCCTGCTTCAGGAAGGACTTGTCTCTGTAATCCTACCAAGTAGGTAGGCATCCATTATTTATTATTATTGATAATGTTTTCATTTAATATTTCAGGGTTTATGTCACCATGCCAAACAAATGAACTGTGAGGGCACATTTTCAGTCTAGGAAGTGTCTCCAAAACAAAATTATCCATTTCAACTCTCTGTGATTTATGGATGTTGAATCTCACAAGAGTTTTTGTTTATCTGCATACAGCATCCTGCTCAAAAAGAAAAAGCTGAACACATTAACTATTGCATATTACTCAGTGGCTATGTCCACACAGACAGTTGTCTCCTACAATCAGATATAGAAGAAAAGCTTCTTCATTTTGCACTTGTAGTTAGCAGATCACATCCCAAGCTCCTTAGCTTATCTTTTGGCCTTTAGTCACCCATGGGATGCAACAGAATACCATCTGGAAATAAGACCTAGGACCTCCGAAATTCCTACCTACCACAACTCTCAAGCCACTATAGCAACAAATAAAAAGTGCTTCCTGGTAGGATGTCATTGTTGCAAATAAGCAGCATCTTGTATTCAGCAGCTTGTGGCCAGACAGCTTCAGTTGGCTGAATAGTTTGTGCAGCTGTTTTCACAACATTATCAGCAGTTATCCCACCCCAGCTGCACCAGAAGGAAATGACAACAACTTAAATCAGCTGCTGTTGAAGGTTCTTGTATGTGCTTTATTTCATAGAGTACTATTTATAGGCTCATAAAATAATTATCATATCTTTTGGAATTTTCTTTGTCTGAAGCAGTCTAGGAAAAAAAAAGCAAAAATACTTAGCAACACAAGAAGGAAATCTGTCCAGTAAATGTATTTATTGGGTCCCATAAATATAGTTATTATGTACCCATAATAACATGGCATATGTGAAAGATTTGTGGGCACATCACCACAGATACCTAGCCCTTTATACAAAAAAAAAAAAAAAAAAAAAAAAAAAAAAGGGTTACGGCAGTGGGTTGTTCTCTGTTTGAGGGTTGCACTCTGGATTATTTGCGAGTAAAGAATAAAAATAGCTGAAATAATAACAAAGTAATGGCCATAAGGTAAGAGGTTAAGCATAAGCTTAAGGAAGATTGTAAAAGTCTATTTTATGTCTTAATGATACTAGAAACTGACACAGAGTACAAATATTCTGGAAAATATGATTATGCAAAATATGAAAATAAGTATATAAGAATGTCTACACACCTTGTAATTGAAAACTTTCTTTCACAAATGTGTGTCTTTACTATTCCTATATGAAGTATTAAAACAAATATTTAAGTATTAGAAAAATAAGAAACATGAAATGGTTCTGGACTGTTGTATCATTTTGTTTTTTAATGAAATATATATCTGTTTCTGTGTTAAATAATAGAAGACTAATTCACTTCTTCATCTGTTTTTATTTCTGTAAAACATTTATGACTTACTTTAATATTTTAGTGTCAGAGACAAATGGTCTGGAAAGACAATAAATCAGTTTCAGCTACAGAACTATCAATCTCTTGCAATCATATTATTTACAGGAACTGTGTGTTCTACTTTTAGGTATTTTTAGAAATGACTACATTGTCATCTATCTTGAAGAATACTGAACTCATAACCCCAAGGGGAAAACAAATAAACAAACAAAAACACCTAAATGTTCATAATTTTGTTCCCTGTAGGAATATTTCAGGAAGTATTTAGCAATAATTAATTAATATTACAAATAAACTATGAGAGAAGAGTCTCCTACCCTTACCCCTTGCTTTTGATTGCACCCTGTTTAGGAGATTTTAATATAGTTTAGTTTTTCTCCCTAATAATATATATATATATATATATATATATATATATTTCAAATATGCCAGTGAAACTAGGAAAATTTTGAGAAAAACCTAGGGGAAAAAAAAAAAAAAAAAAAAAAGGGGTGGAAATTTGGGTCTTCAGGACATTGATAAAGGTTCACTAACCATATTCATGACTTTTGTATATCTATATACATTGAAGAACACTCTGATCCATATTTATGATCCAATATCATATTTATGATCCAGTCTTGTGCTGTCTCCTTATAGCACATTGACCAAATAGCATAAAATGTATTTACTGAGGAGACTAACAGTAATATATAAAACTGTTTTTAAAGAATAAACTTTAGCTTAAATCATACTCCAATTCAATCAAATGCTCCTAATATTAATTCATTATTAGGTTATTTCTTTTCATAGCATATATAATGCTTTGTATCAGCACACCCCAGGTGCTTCTTTTAGCAAATGTTTTAGGATATACGTTTATGTTTATATATGTGTTTTAGGACATGTTTGAGGTTGATCACCCCATGCTCCAATCTAGATTCCTCTGCAAGGCCTCTCATCCCTCCAGGGAGTCAATAGTACTCCCAGGTTAGTATCATCAGCAAACTTGATGAGGATACATTCCACTGCTGCATCCAGATTATTGATAAAAACAGTGAACAAGACTGGCCCAAGAATGTTGCTAGTGACAGTCTACCAGCCAGATGCAGCCCATTCACTACAGCACTTTGAGCTCTACTGTTGAGCAAGGTCATCACCAAGCATAGAATAAAATTGTTCTTCTCAAAGTTGGACAATTTGTCCAGAAGGATCCTTGAAGGACAAGAATTTTATTTAAATGCTGTCTCCTTCATCTTATTTTCTTGCTTTATATACCATTTTGAAAATTTTCCTATATCAATCAGGCACTGACGCTTGAAATGCTGTCATGTAATAAAACTATATTGTACTATAACACATTTAGTCACACATTTTTTCAAAACCGCAGTTATATCTTTCAGATTATATAAATCCACCTAGATCTACCAGATGCAAATCTGGTCCAGTGTGAGAATATTCAAATTTCATTGTTATAAATGTTGTCTTGCAAAAACGAAGAAGTTCAGATTTAATTTTAAAACATTACATATATATATGGCATTATATATGTGTGTGTGTGTGTGTGTGTATATATATAAGTACATAATATTTAGGGCCCAACCCCAAGAAGGACATGGAATTATTAGAACGAGTCCAGAGGACGGCCACAAAGATGATCAAGGGGCTGGAACACCTCTCTTATGAAGACAGGCTGAGAGAGCTTGGGTTGTTCAGCCCTGGGAGGCTTTCGGGAGACCTTAGAGCGGATTTCCAATACCTGAAGTGGGCCTAGAGGAAAGCTGGGGAGGGTCTCTTCATCAGGGCACGTAGTGATAAGACAAAGATTAATGGTTTTAAACTGAAAGAGGGTGGGTTTAGATTATATATGCAGAAGGTGGGTTACTCAGAGGGTGGTAAAGCACTAGAACAGGTTGCCCAGAGAAGTTTTGGATGCCCCACCCCTGGCAGTGTTCAAGGCCAGGTTGGATGGGGCTTTGAGAAACCTGGTCTAGTGGAAGGTGTCCCTGCCCATGGTTGGGGTTTGGAACTAGATGATCTTTAAGGTCTGTTCCAACCCAAATCATTCTATGGTTCTATGACAATATGGAAAATATTTTTTCCAAAGTCCTTTGAAAATTGGACTATGCAATCTACTTCTTACTTCTTGGAATGCAAGTATTTGTTTTTTATTGTACTGTTTCACAAAATACCACATATCTAAATTAGGTGGCCAGAACATATACAATAGAAAAAAAAAAAAATCTGACCTCTAAGTGTTAGAAATATTTTGTACTGGAATTCCTGGCAAAGGACATTGTAAATGATTCTACATACACAAAGAATACTTAAAATTTCTTTTCATACATCATAAGGATGAAGATGAAAAGATGATCCTATTATGGCTACCATGTCTGAAACAAATGGCATCATTAACTTCACAGCAAGGTGAATGCCTTGTAACATTAATAATGCTGGAAATTTTTATTTGGAAAGAGCTTATTGTGGGAAAAGAATTTGCAGGTGGCTTCGCGCTGTTTCACACGTCCCTGAATTAGAGATAATGAGGAATCAAACGGCAAAAAACAAAAACTTGAGCAAGGCTGAGATAAAGAAAATTGGCTACAGTGCTAAGGATGAGCTTTGGGTGGTGGCCAATTGCTGGTTGGCTCGAGGTCCGTGTCTGAGGATCTCTAACCAATTGTATGTCAGATTCGGGCACGTGGACAGTATGTGGGGCTATGGGGAAAGTATATGTAGGAGTGAAAAATAGCAATAAAGGCCTTCTGTTCAAGAGCCATCAGGAGTCCGTGTCTTGCATCCCTTCAGTTTATTTCTTCAAAATCATCACACGATATGCTTATGCAGACCTTTTGGAAAATATTTGTACTTACCATGGGCATATTACAAGGCAAGAATGAAAACAGTGTTTTTTCTTTTATCACTAAAGGAAACCTGGTTTATGAAGGAATAAAGCATTATCTGAGTCTTGAGACCTAGTATAACACATGGGAATAAACAGTTCCTCTTTGCAGTACTCTGAAATGGTGGAGTCTCCATGCAAAGGCAAACTCACTTAGAGCAAGACTTGCCCACTCAAAAAATAAATGGAAGAAATTTACTAACTTGCTGACCTCAACAGTAGTTTAAACTGCCTGTAACTTGACTGAACATAACAAAATACAAAATGTAAAGTAATATGATATTTTATTTAAAATAAATAAATAAATGAATAAAAAAGAGTCAAATGCATCTTATTTATTTTTCTGTTATTGTTACAGGTGAAATAATAGTGGTAAAGTTAGGGATCAGATTAATAAAGTGCTCCTTGTGGCTGAGGCTTACCACAGACCACTTGGCCAAGGGCAGCCTGTTGATGAGACCTTCCTGCTTCAGCTATAAGACATGTCATGCTCGTATGTTCTCATCCAGATGGGGAACTTCAACTACTTGGATGTCTGCTAGAAAAGCTGCACAGCAGGCTGTAAGCAATTCAGGAGACTCCTAGGGTGCGTTGAGAATAACTTCCTGGTTATCTCATCCATCTCATTTCATCACCAATACAGATGAACTTATTAAAGATGTTAAGACTGGAGGCAGACTGGGATGCAGTGGCTGTGCCCTGATTGAGTTTGTCATCTCAAGGAGTATGGGCCTTGAGAAGAACAAAGTCTGGACCCTCAAAGAGCAAACTTCAAGCTATTTAAAAAAATAGTGGACAAGATCCGCTGGAACACTGCCCGTAGGGACAAAGGAGCTGAACAGAGCTGGCAACTCTTTAAATATGTTTTCCTTAGAGTGCAAGAGCTCTCCATTCCCCTGTGTTTAAAAACAAAAAAACAACAAAACAAAACAAAACAAAAAAACACCTGCAGGGCTGCAGGAAGGGCAGAAAAAAAGAATGGCTGTACAAGGACTTGCTCGTCAAACTGAGGACCAAGAAGGAAATGCACAGGCAGCAGAAGCAGACACATGTGGCCTGGGACAAGTACAGGGATGGTGTCCAGACTGGCAGGGATGGGATTAGGAAAGACAAGACACAGACGGAACTGAGCTTGGCAAGAGATGCAAAGAATAATGGGAAGCAATTCTATTGATACATTGCTCAGAAAGGAAAATCCAAGGAGAGCGTACCCTCTCTGATAAATGAGAAGGTTGCACTGTTAATGACAAATACAGAGAAAGCTGAGGTACTCTACAAGTTCTTTGCCTCAATCTTCACTGCCACTCTAACCAAAGAGCAGGTTCAAGCCCACCTGATGAAACTGAACAGGTACAAGTCTATGGGGCTTGATTACATGTATCCCAGGGTCCTGAGAAAATTGGCTGATGGAATTGCCAACCCTCTCTTTGTGGAAGTGTGGCCATGGGGATCAACAAGCCCCATGGTTGGTGATAACATTGGACTCTTTAACGATGAGGCCATCAGGAATGTAAAGAGTTTAGAAGGAACAAAGAAGGGTGATTCAGGAGATGCCATACTGTCTTGGACTGCTTGTTCTCCAGCCATTAAGACATGGACGTTTCTGGGTGTTTGCTGTTTCCAGGCAAAGTTGTTGACCAATGAAGAGTTAGTGGAAAGGTACTGCTGTAGAGCGAATGGTATAAGGGAGCTTGTCCTCAATAAGAGAGTTGGTGTTGAAATTACGTCATTGTAGTGGGTTTACGTGACAAGGTTTTGGTAGCAGGGGGCCATAGGGGTGGCTTCTGTGAGAAGCATCTAGAAGCTGCCTCATGTTTGGTAAGGGCCCCACTGCTGACCACAGCTGAACCTATAAGTGATTTTGTTTGTGCCTCTGTGAGAGCATGTTTAAGACAGGGAGAAAAAAACACTGTGCCACACAGCACCTGGGAGAGTGAGAGGAGTGAGAAACAGCCTTGCAGGAGCCAAGGTCAGTGAAGAAGGAGGGGGAGAGGTGCTCCAGGGACCAGAGCAGAAGTCACCTGCAGCCTGTGGCGAGGACCATGGTGAAGTAGGCGGTCCCCCTGCAGCCCACAGAGTACCACGGTGGAGCAGGGTTCCACGCTGCAGCCCGTGGAGGAGACCATGGTGGAGCAGGTGGACCTGCACTGATGGAGGCTGCAGCCTGTGGAAGACCCCTGCTGGAGCAGATTCCAGGCTGGACCTGTAGGCCGTGGAGAGGAGACCATGCAGGAGCAGGTGACCCGGCAGGAGCTGCTGCCCATGGGGGACCCAGGTTGGAGCGGTTTGCTCCTGAGGGATGGACCGCGTGGTACAGACCCATATGTGGAGCAGTTCTTGAAGAGCTGCTGCCTGTGGGAAGCCCGGATCAGTTCAGCAAGGACTGCATCTCGTGGGAAGGACCCCACAGCACAGGGGACGAGAGTGACGGAGAAGGGGAGGCAGAGAATAAATGCTATAGACTGACCATAACCCCCATTCCCCCGTTTCCCTGTGCCACTCAAGTGAGGGCAGGAAGAGGGTGGATGTGGGATGGAAGGTGCTTTTGGTTTCTTTCCTTTGTTTCTCACTTCTCTAGCTTGTTAGTAATAGGTAATAAATCTTACTATCTCTCTATGCTGAGTCTGTTTTGCCCATCATGATAATTACTGTGCAATCTCCCTGTCCTTATCTCAACCCTTGAGCCCTTTTCATCGTATTTTCTCCTCGCTCCTCTTCGAGGAGGGGGAGTGAGAGAGCGGTTGTGGTGGAGCTCGGCCACCCACCTGAGTAAAACCACCATAGTCATCAATAAAGTAGTAGCAGTTACTGATGCTAAAAGAACCCTGGTGTGCATGTGGTCTTTATGCCACATCTCGCCATCATATTTGAAAAATCCTAGCAGTGAGGTGAAGTCCCTAGTAACTGGAAAAAGGAGTATTTTTTAATTTTTAAATGTCGAGGCACATGCTAAACAAAGAGGTCATCTGAGACAGCCAGCATGGCTTCACCAAGGGCAAATCATGCCTGACCAATCTAATGGACTTCTACAATGGAATGATTGCATCAGTTGACAAAGCAAGACCAAATGGTGTCATCTACCTGGATTTCTGTAAGGCCTTTGACACTGTTGTACATAACATCCTGATCTCCAGATTGGAGAGATATGGATTTGATGGGCGGACCATTCGTTGGATAAGGAATTGGCTTGAAGACTGCACAAAGAGATTGGTGGTCAATGTCTCTATGTCCAGGTGGAGGCCGTTGACAAATGGTGTCCCTCAGGGTTTTGTCCTGGAACCTGTACTATTTAATACCTTTATAAATGACATAG
>JAACYP010015996.1:0-19347 GCA_011076525.1 Nettapus auritus
GGGTCAAGACTGGGAGCAGCACAATTTGTTGGTGACACAGACAGTGGGACTGAGGACACCCTCAGGAATTTTACTGATGACACCAAGCTGTGCAGTGCAGTGAACACACTGAAGTGAAGGGATACCATCCAGAGGGACCTTGGTAGGCAGGCCTGCATGAACCTCAAGCAGTGCAGCAAGGCCAAGTGCAAGGTCCTGCACCTGGACAATCCCAAACATGAATAGAGGCTAGGCAATGAATGGGTAGAGAGCAGCCCCGCAGAGAAGGACTTGGGGTACTGGTAGACAAAAAGCTTGGCCTGGACCAGCAATGTACACCTGCAGCCCAGAAAGCCAACTGTACCCTGGGCTGCATCAAAAGAAACATGGCCTGCAGGTCCACGGAGGTGACTCTTCCCCTCTACACTGCTCTCTTGAGATGCTGCTGGGAGTACTGCATTCAGCCTAGGGCCCCCAGCCTGAGAGATCTGAACCCATCAGAGTGCTTCCAAAGTAGGGCCACAAACATGACCAGAGATCTAGGACACCTCTCCTATGAAGACAGGCTGAGAAAGTTGAGGTTATTTAGCCTCTGGAAGAGAAAGTTCTGGGGAGAGCTTACGGCAGCCTTTCAGTACTTAGAGGGGGCTTACAGGAAAGATGGAGAGGGACCCTCTATCAGGGAAGATAGTGATAGGATAAGGGGTAACAGCATTAAGCTAGAAGAGTGTAGCTTTAGATTAGATGCAAGGAAGAAATTACTCACTCAGAGGGCGGTGAGGCCCTGGCACAGGTTGCCCTGAGAAGCTGTGAATGCCCCATCCACAGGCGGTCAAGGCCAGGCTGGACGGGGCTTTGGGCAACCTGGGCTGGTGGGAGGTATCCCTGACCATGGCAGGGGGGTTGGAGTTAGAGGATCTGTAAGGTCCCTTCCAGCCCAAACTACTCTATGATTTGATATACACATATACAATCAAGAGCTGTTTGGAAATGTAGTATAAGCCCATATTTCATATGGACTCAAAATATGAACCAAAACATTAAGGCGTTGATCTACAGAAATATATTTTAATAGTACTTTTGAAACAGGATAAACACTGATTCTGGATTTCATATAAATAATCATCAGAAGTTTGGGGATTTATTAAAACTGTAGTTTCTCATCAATTCTTGATTGCCCTGGATATGAAATACCTACCCAAAAGTACCAAAAACCTCCAGTAGCTTATCAACCACGCTGACACTTGTAGAAAGAACAGCAGTTTTGAAGGTGACTCCACATTTCATCCAGTGACTTCCTGTTTTAACTTCCCCTCAATACTTTCATTACATAAAATGGATATTGTCTTTCTGTTTTTCCATTAATCAACACGTCTTCAAGTGGGCAGCAGTATGTTGAGGAGTATTCAGCTACCCTCCTCTAATTTATCTACGCAAAGAAATCCATTGCACCACTATACAGTACAGCTGTGTTGCACTAGTCCTACCTGCAGATGCTACGGCACATTTGATGACACAAAAAGCTAAGTTTTCCGTGACTGGTTTTAAAATCCAGTGACAGGCTTAGTCAAATCTACTGTTGAGTGGTTGTTCATCAAACAACTTAGGAACATGATACCATGAGGAAAGATTTATCAAGAGGCCAATTACTGTATAACCTGAAATGTTTTTTTGCTGTCATAGGCTTCATGGGATTGGAAGAATCAATGGATACAGCCAGCTAGCAGGCAGTATTAGCTGGAGAATTCATCTGGCAGTAGTGACTTACAGCCAATAAAGAATACCCTGTTGTCCATCTAACTTTTTTCCTGTGCTTTACCTCTCTCTGTTGAAAACTTGAGCATATTAGCACCATGTAATGGCATCTGTCAAAAACGGAAACCTTCAATTTCTGACGTATAAAAGTTACATAAACATACGATAAAAAATTATGCTTTGGGAGTTCCATTTCTGTTAAAATAAAAGCCATTTTTTTGCCATTATTTCATAGTTTTTTGGGTACATTCTCTCAACTCCCAAAGAGAAATTACTTTTTAAAAAACTAAAACACTAAGTGAAAAAATCTCTACAAAAACGTTAAAAGTCTACTTCTAAAAACGTTTTATCCTGTAGCACTTATCTTTTTAGTATCTTACCAGGATTAATTTTGAACAGAACGTTTTTTGGCTTAGATTTGCACACACCAATCAAGCTCAGGTATATTTGGTGAAAAGATTTTGTCTTCGAAATATGTAAATTATTTTCTACTCCTGTACCAATGATATCAACAACTTGCTTCACTTTAAATGCCCCTATTTGATGCGGAGAAAATGAAAATGTCACATCCTGTAAAAGAAAAGTTATGAGACATATTATGAAGGAAAGAAAAGCAAAGAGAAGTTATGTAATTATCTGAGTTACTTCCCCCCTTCCCCAGTTACTCCTAAAGATACGTATTTAACCCTGTGCTTTAAAAATATGCCAGTGGCTACACTTAGGTTAGCAATACATGTATACTGCTACATATTAGATCATCAATAAATTCTTGCTAACTCATTTCTGAAACACATTGTTCTCTTGTTTCCTGAGTTAGAGTTTTGTTAAATTGTAAGTGCCTCCATATTCAACTTAACATAGCTGCCTCCACTAAAGAAATACGTTACTCATGTATTTGTGATTAAGTGAAGGAAATGAAAATAATCCTAACAAAGGTTGGAGTTTAATTTACTCTGCTCAAGTCGATAAAATTCCAAAACAAAGTAAAGCCAGGCAAAACCTGCGTCAAGTTTCCATATACTATGCTATATACTACGCTATATAGTACAATCATCATTTCCAAATTTAAAATACCTGTTGCTTCCTGAAGTACAGGTAAGAGCATTAAATGACTCAACAAAAGTAGGACAAAAAATATACATTTGGCTGATATTAAATATCATGGCTACCAAAATGAAACTATTCTATTTTAATTTAAAAAAAATCTACTACTGACCCAGGTAGAGTAAAACAATCTGTTTGTCTATGTAATCTATGGGAAAGAGGTAATTACCTTTGTAGAACATTTTTTAATTTTTCCTTTTTCAGGAGAAATATTAAAGTGAGCAGTCTTGCGGAAACTGAATTTTACTGGAAGGGACTCAGATTCATTTCTGAGCGTGCACAGAACTTGTGTTTCTTCACCCGAGAAACAGTCCATAAACTTAATAACTGGTCCTGGATTAAAAGTTAACATGACAGGAATCCCAGAACCTTTCAAAGCCAGCTCAGTGTGATGAGGATGATTCACTGTATTAGGAAGGCACATACACGCATAAAAAATAAATAAATAAATAAATAAATAAATAAATAAAATAAAATAAATAAATAAAATAAATAAATAAATGAATAAATAAATCTTGCCACTTGTTTTAGCTAACAAGCAGAAAATTCATACTATAGTTCTACAGGTGCAAAAGCAGAGCCAAACAGTTATACAGTATGATTTATGATGCAGTCTTCTATAAACTTGAACACAGGCTTACTTATAATGGCAGCTAGGTACTGTATTGTTCCTTCATTAAGCAATCTGATCACTTGAAAACACATAGAATTACTATTACCCAAAAGTGCTGGTGACTTGCAAACAGCTGCTGTTGTGTTTTGTTTTGTTTTGTTTTCCTCCATTCCAAGTATTTACCATTGTATTTAAGTTTTATGTGTTCACTACTAGCTCTTCTTTCTACTCCTGATTAGAACAGATTATGGTGCTGAGGATTAAAAGATGCTTTTTTTTTTTTACGTATATGAATAAGATAGACACAAGTTTCCCATAAAACTATTAAGTGGAAGATTAAGAAACAAAAATCAAGAGTTACAATCTTATCATCCAGATATACATTTCTGATAGTCACTATACATTTCTGTAACATACTTGGGATTGGTGTGGTACCATCATCACAGGCCTTCAGACAGCCATCTTTATTCCCAACAGCCTCAAATCTCAGAAACAGTACATAATCTTGTTTTGGTGACAAGTCATTCACTCCAAAGGCCTTTTTAAATTTCCTGTAAGAGTCACGATGTCTAATTACAAGATGAAAGAAAAAAAGGCAAAAAAAAAAAAAAACAAAACATCTTTCATCATCTAATTCAGCTGTCGCTATTGATTACAGCCTTACATGACCTTTATAATTCCTTACAGAAAATGGAAAAGTAACAAATTTAACTGAACACTGTATGCATGACTATGATACTAGTCATTTGGTATCTTTTCCATTCACATACATCTACAAGAGATTTCTATAAATGATTCACGTGTGTGTAATCATTAAATAACAGTTTCAGTAAGAAATTTTGCTCTTTCCATTTCTTCTTTTTCTCCCCCTTGCAACATCTTCATGAATAAGTCCGCAGTCCTGAAAAAGGCATTTAGTTTGACACCGCACCACTTCCTCAACAATCTTTAGAGATTCAACATACTTAATTGGAGAAGTAATTAGTTCCCTTTGCAAAAATCTAATAAAATTCTTCAGTCAAAACAAGCTTAACCAATTCCTGGTTCAAAGGCATCCTTAATGAATTATAAGACATCTCCCAGATAATCACTTCTGACTTGGCTTTATCATTTGCAGTATCACACCAAGGAATTTCTTTTAACATGCATAAGTATCAAGTAATTAAAAAAATCTGCATATTAACTTTAAAATTATTTTTCTAACACATCTCTTTACATAATAGTTTAGACAAACTTTTTTTTTTTTTTTTGGCCTGCTTGTAATTTGGACCATTAACTCACTTTGGACTAAAGCACAATGTAAGAAAAGACTTCTCATAAGGTGGCAAGGTTCCTTGACTGGGAAAGCACAGGATCAAAGTGGAAACATTTACATCTTCTGTTTTATTTATGAGGCTTAAATCTTGTAAAACAGCATCTGCACTCCTCTGAAGATCTTTTCCCTAAATAAATAAATAAATAAATAAAATTTTAAAAATCAATATATCGATACATCAACAGTTCAGCCCGCTCTAACTACCCTTTTGTTTTGCTTTTTTCCCCATGCATAGTTTCACATTTTTCAAAACAAATAGACATAATGTAAATAATACCAGTAAGAGAGAGTTGCATATCACTCAGCTAATTAACTACTTCTACGTCAATATTTTTAATTCCCTTTATAAAATGTGACGCTCGCTGAGATTGCTTCACTAACAGAGAAAAGCAAGTGAAACTAAGCGTTTAACGTCTTGGAACACCAAAATGTGTATTGACAACTCCTTATAGCTTCATCATAACAAATCCAGTAAATCAAGCATATCCACTCCTGGGGAAAAAAAAAAAAAAAAAGAAAGAAAAAAAAAGAAAAAAAAGAAAGAAAAAAAAAGAAAGAAAAAGGGGCGGGAGAGGTGGAGAAGGAAGGAAAACATACTTATCGCTAATGCTATGGTGTCACACAGCGAAACAGAAATACTGAAAAAAACTTATTTCCAAGGTAAGTATATAGTAAACAATTTGCTGATTGGACAGAAGTGAGAGGAAGTTTATTGATCAGGAAATAGCATGACATAGAAAACACTGCTAGAAGAGGAATGTTGAGAAAAGAATGTGAATGCAGAAATAAAAACAAATCTTAAACTAAAATAAATTTTAAAAATAAACATTTTCTTACCATTTCTCCTCCAATGCCATTGTCTTCCAGGATTGCTACCCAGTCCATACACTCTGGACTTTTATTGTATAAACAGATTTGTTCAGTCTTTGAAGAGCCAAAGTAAACTGATCCAAAATTAAGGCATTCCAATACATTTCCACAAGACACACCTAGAACTTTCAGAATTTGTTCAACCACAACAGCTTTGATCCATACTTCAGTGCAGCCATGTCCTTCCAACTCCACTCTGACAGTAACAGTAGCAAGTAACAGACAATGTACAAAAATATTAGAAATAATCCACTTGTTTTATGCAAAACTAAATCAAATCAAAACATTTAAACTCAAATTGTCATCTCTCCACAGACAACCTAAGCAAAAAAATGCGTACTTGACAATACAGCACCTAACAGATATATTACTAATCACAAGGAATCACACATTAACGTGTGAGGTTTTGGGGAGACTTCAATTTTCACTTTTTTCTTCCCCCCAGTCTTCTTAGTCATCTTGGCAGACTATTGTTTGAAACGATAGGAATAGCATCTCAGAAGAATCAGAGATGTCCACGGATGATACTTTTACCTCTGACAACTGTTATGTCTAGCTCCCTATTTTGGTGTATACTTAGCAATTCTCCTCTGAGGCAAATGGAGAAGAAGTTCATCTGAGTAAGCACAAAACTGCTGCTATTCCTTCCTGAATGCGTATTCGTGATGACAGCACAAAACCCAAAGGGTCATACAGACATTGTACAAGTCTAAACTAGACTGCAGAAGGCAGTGGCTGCTTAACCAGCATGGGGTGATGAAGACAGTAATAGCAGCCTGGAGTTCAAAGAAGGAAAGGCAGAACGTGTGACACTTTGCAATCAAAAGGTTGAAACTCGGTAACCAAAGAAACGCCTTTCATATGAAGGCGGATGTAATTGTGATGCCAAATACAGATATTGGTTCCTCTGTCAATAACTAATAGAATTCTTCTCTTTTCATTTCATTTCCTTTTCCGGAGGGCTACAAAATGCAAGAACAGGAATAAGAGCTCAATTTTAAGTCAAAGATCTTCTTAATTTAAATAGCACAACAAAACAGAACAGGAAAAAACAACACCTACCCTTTTGCTACTAGAAGAATACAGGATTGAAAAGAGCTTACCAGACTTGTATCAGCTCCAAATTCTGACACTGCCAAAAAAGTCTATATGTACAATTTGAAGAAGACAAGGTAGGAACCTAAAAATAGTTTATTCTTGGAAGAAGTAATGGTTGTGAACAGATTCCTTCTGTTGAAAATAAGATACACCAATGGACACGATAACCTTTTCTGAGACTAGTGAAACACATCCAACCAAAAGAAAAAGAGCAAAGTTACAGAAGGCTGGAAAAAAATCAGTGGTGTGGAAGGTACAGAACACAGCAGGTAGAAGATGCAGAAGCCCTTGGTTAGCAGCATACAAAGATATGTGCACATGCCATGTAATTACTACTTACAAGGAAATTCTAAAAAAAACAGGCAGGTACACCACCTGTGCATTACTGTTCCATGGAGATAATGAAAATAAGTGTTGAAGACAGGAATTGACACTTGGCAGCTTTATATATACATATATATATACATATATATATATATAGTAAACAAATTCATAGTAAAGTCTTTGGAATTAATTGTAAAAAAATTATAAATCTCTATTCCATCAGCCATACTCACTCACTTTATCACTTCTTTGATGACTCTTGGTACATCTGTACAGATATCCACTTTAACCACCTTTAAAGAATCAGGCTCCACCACTCCACTGGTAGGTTCTATGTTAAGCAACACAACCCCATCATATGATATCTTAAAGGCACCTAAAATGAATAATACATACAAGTTGTAGATTGATATTTTCCTATGAAATATTTGGATTAACAAATGACATCAGGCAGGCATTTACAAGCAGTACATTTTCTTATGGAAACAGGAAACACAAAGTTAACCTTCTTTCAAAACTATTTCTACCAGAGTACAGCATTCTTCCCTGGAGTTTTGAAATAAAACATCCATGCAAGCTGTCATCGTAACAGGAAAGGTACTTGCGTTCCAAACAGAGCTGATTATATCACAAAGCAGCTATAGGTAACATCTTTCTAAATTTTGGAACATTTTTTGCATAGCCCTAGGCAGCCACGGTCCAGAAATTTTGCGTATCCAAAGAGAGATCTATTACCTGCAAATATCAATACTTTTCATGACTTGATTCGTACACTAACCAATTCATTGCAGAGGAGAATAGTTAATCTTTCTCTGTCATAGAAATATTTTTTAAATGTGAAAAGATTAGTAAGTGTGTATTTCACCAGCAGCACTATTTTTTTGTCATTACAGATAGCAAGAAATAGTTTCAAATGCTGTAGGAAAAACACGTTGTTTTACCTCAAACAACAGCCGATCTCTAATATGACATCAGAAGCAGGAACAACGCCTCGATTCACAGGCTGCACACAGCACTTCTGCTGGTGTAGTTTTTATGAAGCCTGCCATTACAACCTGCTGTGTTCCCATTCAGAGACTACACACACAGTCTGAGCAGCTCTACCTTTGCCCTCAATAAATTCTTCATTAACCACCGCTTTTATTTTAATTTTGCATGGGGCCAACCCTGCAAAACTCCACCAGGCAGGCTTTGTGTGTCATGCAGCAGTTTAGAACTAGCTCCTACACAATGTGAAAAGTTTCACATCGTGCAAATTATAAATGCATGTGCAACTAGTGATCAACGAAGCTAATGATCAGCCATTACTTTTACATCTCTCAGACTGGACTCAAGAGTAGAGATCTCCTAAATTCTGCAAAGTTCCAAATACATTTTTCCTCCCTAAGCAGAAACACAGTACTGCCTACAGAAGGAATGGATCACTTACAAAACACAAGGTAGGTAGCACAGCACCACCACACAGCTCTCTCACTCCCCCTCCTCAGAAGAAAGAGGGGGACAAAATCAGATGGAAAAGAAGGCTTATGGGTCTGCAGGGCTGGTTCCCTCACATGTTCTCACCCCTCTCTCCCAGCTGCTGTCGCATGGCGTTTTTTCCCTTCCTTAACTCCGCTCTCCCAGAGGCCCACCCAGCATCACTCCCTGGCTCAGCTCTGGCCAGCAGCGGGTCCCTTCTGGAGCCGGCACTGCTCTGTCAGGGGGCAGCTGCTGGGCTCTGCTCACAGAGGCCACCCCTGCAGCCCCCCACTACCAAAACCTTGCCACGTAAACCCAATACAAGAACCTTTAGCTGTAATACTCATAATATGCGTAACCCAGAACTTCAGTTAATTCCTACAGAGTCACTGAGGTGTTAACTCATCAAAAAATGCATTTCCCAAGAAAATACATATTCTCATAATGCAATGCATATTTAATATTTACCTGATGATGATCCACGGTTAGCAATGCTAATCTCCTTACTAATTACTTTACTGTTTGCAGTCACTGTACCAAAATTAATCTCTGACTCAGTTTCCAGATAACAGCGTGGAATTAATCTGCAGAGAGAAGGCATGGTTATATTATCCCCAAAGTTGGAAATATGTTTGCATTTTTAAAGAAATTTGATTAAGCACCACGTTGGAAGAGGTCTGCTTTTCTACTAGTGCTCCTACTAACATTTATGCAACTCACTCCAGCAGTACAACATACACAGAGGACACGAAAGGATCTATTGAGCCATTTAGTGTAATAACTAATGACTTCAACTTTAAAACAAGTTAGCCTCAAGCAACTAGTCAAAATGGAAGACAGGCATTTTTATGTAACTCTAAATACTTTATTGTCATACAAAATACTTCAAATAGGTTACCAGAAAAGCGTTCACTGTATTGAGTTGGTCGTATCACCAAAGTTAACATTCTCTATATTTCATTGTCAGCTGCCTGAACTAAAGGCAGAGAAAAAACATGCGTGCCAATTTCAATTTACAGTCTTCTTGTTTTGTAGATACTTCACATGGCTTCAGCAGAACTTGTTAAAGCACAGGAAGCGTATAATGACACAAGTTCTTTCTGTTACTTATTTAAGAGCCTCAGCAAGCATGACTACTTCACTGGATTGGGTACTGCTGAGACTTAATGACAAGCTACTACTTGCTTCAGCAAACTTGTGAAGGCCCCAATTTCTAATACAGGGCCATGTTTGACATCATGTTAAATTGTGTTCAAAATGAATTAGGATTTTACATGAGCATAGACGTCCATCTCCTCTTAACCACAAACAGGAACATGCAGGAGCAATTGCATCTCGTGGTCTGTACCAAGTGCTGTACCAAAGACTAACAGAAGGAGGACAGCCTCCTCGGCCAAGCTAGGTGCACCCTACCCCCAGCAGCTCTTTCACAAAGTTCAGGAGCAAGCAAGTGGGAGGTGTTGGGAAGGAATGAGATGGGGGGGATCAAAATGAAACCAAAGAACTTCCTCTGGGGCAACAACTTGGTTTTAATTCTTTTTAATAATTTATTGTAATGCAAAACAAAATATTGAATTCTTCAGAGCAAGGAGGGTTTTGTTGTTGTTGATGGTTTTTTTACACTAGTATTATTATTTAAACATAGGGTGTGGTTATTTTGTTGCTTCTCCCTCTCCCCTTCTCTCTTCAAGATGGAAGTTACCCTGGAAAGGTCTAATTTCAAACACTTCCTAAACATTTTGTTAAAACAAACAAACAAAAAACCCTACTTACTACATTTCAAAGAAAAAGCAAGGATGTGGAGTTTCAGCAAATCATTTACACACCCAGGCGCACTAAAAATCAACCCATAACTCTCTAGTTTGATTGAAACACAGTCCCAAATCTTGAGTATATAATTTTCTATTGCTATCAAATATTTACTAAATTAATTCCTTACATCTGTATTACTGAGCACATCAAGAGTCCGTGGCACTATCCAGATAAACTAAGGGCATTGTGTGGTCTCCAAAACGGAAATGAAATACATGAGTGACAAATTAGTACGGTTAACCACTGGAGCTAGTCACATGTTCCAGGCAAATAGGTAGAAGGTATTTCATTTGCAAATCTAATAACGATGATACTAACTTCACTGAAGCACGACGGAAATAAAAATATTTTGGTGATATTTTTAACCAAATAAGTGGTTACAAAAATAAGTTAGAAGTTATTGCAGCTTGATGTTGTATGGGAAACAAGCTTTTCCTACGTTCTCAGTGGATCTCTTCCCGGACTGATGATTATCTCAAAATGAACAGCGGATGTGATCGAAGGAATTGCACAAATTGTTGGCAAGAAGGATAAATCTTTTCATGCTTTTCTCCTAAACTGGCCGTGAACTTTTCTTTCAATAAGTTTCCATTGGCAAAACATGAAGACCCAGGTTTTCTACAAGTTCAGAGAATTACACATTTGTACATGCACAACAATCCATACTGAAATAAAAGGTTGTACTGGGTCTGGCTGGGATGTTCACTTTCCCTGCAGCAGCCCATACAGTGCCACGCTCTGCACTTGGAGCTAGAACAGCAGCGTTATCACACCAGTGTTGTGTCTGCTGCTGAGAAGTGCTGGCACAGCATCAGGACTTTCTCTAACCCTCCTGGGGGGTGGGCAAAAAGTGAGAAAGAAACATCACCAGGGCAGCTGACCTCAACCAACCAAAGAGATATTCCACACCATATGATGTCACGCTCAGCAATAAAAGGTGGAAGAAGGAGGAAGAGAGGAGGGGTGGGCTTTCGTTGCGAAAACGTCTGTCCTCCTCGCGAACACCGGCTACGTGCGTTGAGGCCCTGCTTCAAGGACGTGGTCAGGCATCGCTCATTTGTGGGAAGTAGAGAGTAATTTCTTTCCTCTGCACTTCCATATAGCCTTTACTTGTTTTGGTTTTTTGCTGTTCCCTTTCCCCCTCCCTTTCCCCTTTCCCTTTTTCCTTTTTTCCCTTTAGTTGAATTGTTAATTAATAATATTTCCTTAATATATATATATTTTTTCTCTTTAATTAAATTATCCTTATCTCAACCCGTGAGTTGTTCTTTCCTTTACTTCTTCCCCTCCTCTGAGGAGGAGGGGGAGTGAGAGAGCGGTTGTGGTGTTCAGCTGCCTAGCCCGGTAAAACCACCACAAAGGTGAAAAACAACAATTTCAAAGAGGGAAGTCTGAAAATAAGTGAACAGGTAAGAGAGAAGTAGCAGACATTTAAAGAGGCTAGTCTAAATAATATCAACCACTTCCAAACATTTTCTATACAATAACACATCTCGTGTTTATGAAATTTCTCAACTAGCTTTCACATACTTTAAAATGTAATTCTGTTCTTTAGATATGCAAGTCCTTTCTAAAAGTACTGCCAGTACACAGTCTTAGAGTCATTCACCCTGGCCAAAATCTGTGGCTGATAATTCCGCACGTGTCAAAAAAAAAAAAATACATGTAGCACAGACATAAATCTAAGTATATCCTTAAAAAAAATCAAGTTATGTATGTCAACTTGACACTTCAGGAAAAATAGGATGAATGCATATTAAATGATTGATGGTGCATCAGCAGAAACAATAAAATATTATTTAAGATGTTAAAAAAAAGGTTAAAAACTCATCATTGGGAAGAAAAAACACTGGAATTATACTACTAATAAGAGTGATATGCTGATAAATTGTACTAGTTCCAGTAGGAGGGAAAAAGAGGACAGCACACAACACTGGGACCCTGCAAAACAGAACATGCAAATATTTCCTTTAAAATGTTTTTAGTGTCTTCCGTCAAATTAAAGGCTTCTGTGTACATTTCATAGTGATATCTTTATTTTTTAAAAAAGCTTTTGACTAGTATTTGTCAACCAACGAGTTCTTCTACTACCTATATTATTTTCTCTAAACGATAAACGACACATTTAAAACTATGTTTGCAAAGAAAAATATGTTTGATATTCAGTGACCCTTCAGTGCAATAACTGTCATCTATCTATAAACAACAGACGTGCATGACAAATTTGATTTGGGAGAAGACTGATTAAAAAAGTATTAAGTATATTTAGTTTTGTTTTTTTACACAGAAAGCTAATAATCAGTTATATCCTGTTATTTTTTCCCCTGCAAGAGATAATTAAACACAAGGATTTTAAATACTTAGCTATCTACTGCAAGTCCTTTCCAGAAAGGAACTGCCAGTAGCTTTATTGTCCAAAGTGAAATCTGTCCAAGGCAGTCAACAATAACTACATAGTAAGTTAACAATAAAAATAATAACAAATACACTTCAATATTAAACTTAATAAGAAGATAGCAATAACAATGATATTGTAACAATACCCATTTATTTTATTTGATCTCAGGGTATATATCAGACCGGTAACAGTAGTATGAACATGACATTTGACCTGTGGCTAAGAAACTGCTAGCCCAGGAAGCAAAAAGAATGCAACTAAAATGGGGTGCTTTTAAGATTAAATGTGAGAAAGCTAATCAGGGAAAAAAGATCACAACATAACAGGTAAATAAAATGACAGAGTGAGTATTGCCCATCTGAAGGCAAAACTTCATGCATTTCAGTCTAGCATAAGAAGTTGGTGCATTTGTTTTATTTTTTAAAACAACTCACGTATCGAATCGTCTCCAAGGAAATAGCTTTCAATCTGTAAACAGAATTTCTAATGTTGAGATTTTCATGAAAATGAAGATTTTATGATTTGCATTAGTCGACGTAGAGTTTTAGTTTATGCACCTATCCTAATTTAGGCACCTGAGAGCTGGACCTGTTGTCATTCTGCTTTTGCTTTATAGACATGATAGAGAGAGGGCCTCCAGAATAACTCCATCCCAAATCCTCGTCCTCAGATAAATATCTAGCCTAAGTCTGATGAAGTATTATTTAGAAGCTTACTTTTTCCGACCAATATACAGATTACATAGAACACACGACATAGATGCTTAAACACAGGCATGCACACAAAATCAAACATGGACCGATGAAATGATACTTGCACATGTGACATAAACCATATCTTTAGAATTAAACAAACTGTTCTTCACTATAATCCCACCTTAATACAAACAATGTTATTATTATTATTATTATCTAAGTGATGCAGTAAGGATGAAAAAAGGATGAAGAGTAAATGTCAACTTGTCTAATGCTGGTGTAGAATTAGAAATCATCAGCATTATCACAACCGATACAGAGCAAAGCAAAAACATGAACTCAAAGCCTCTCTAGAATCTTAGAACACCACCATCACCGTTATCTTATTAACTGTGCACTGTTATGGGGGAGAAAAAAAAAAAAAAAAAAGAATTGTAAAGAAACTTGCTATTCATTTTCCTTACAGCTGATAGCTTAGTTATGTAGCCATACATGACGGGTGTGAGCAAACTTCTGACAAGATTAAACTGAAAACAGTTAACAGCAAAATAAGAACTTTTGAGCTTCATACCCAAGCAGGGGGATATCAACTACGTCGTCTTCTATTACAAGAAGCAGTCTATCTTCAAGATCTTCCTCACTCTCAGGATAATATTCTACAATAGCTTTGACTTGAAGTCCAGGTGCAACAGGTTTCTCTGGATTTTCCACAATCAGTTTAAACTGCAGTGCAAAAATAAAAATAAAAATCAGTTTTTCATTTTGAAGATTGAAAAACATATCCACATGGTTCATTTTTCAGAGTGACACACAGACTTATTTAAAGAATGAAGAAATTCCTCTTCCTATTTATTTATATTCATGTTGTTTATCCTTTTTCCTTTTTGCAGTAAAACAGAAAGGCAGAAAGAATACTAAATCAACACTTCAGTGTAATTTGATGAGTTGACAAAATACTGTTTCTAGTCCTTTCAAGAGAGCTCTAGCTTTTGCTGCTGTTCCATAAACATTCTGAAGCACCATAAGATAAGGTCAGATGCTACGTAATACAGAATCTTTTCAGGATCTGAGAAAGCAACAAGGGTTAAATCTCAGTCCAAACAGCCTGTAGATCTGACCTACACTCAGCTGAATTCAAATGAAAGTATCACTATACATGGAAAAAGTCTTCCTGAAGGGGCCCATGGCCCATGCACCTCTAATTCTTTGGGTGGAGGGGGAGGGAGGCTGTGGAACGAAAGGAAAAGAACAGAAGCAGCAGACACAAAGTACCTTTCTCTTCTCTCGAACAAAAAGACAAAAAAAAAAAAAAAAGTAGTCTGGATTTGTTGCTGTCTGTATGCATCTGATAATATCCAACATCACCACGTCTTTCCTTGAGCAGAGGACACACGAGCAACCTACGAGCACGTAGAAGGAATCCCACAGCTTCCATGTTCCTAAGAAAGCTTCATAGCGAGATCAAGAGATTCTCCAGTGCCTCGGTATCCTTACAACTCACATCACTCTATGCCTAACTGCATACGTCCAGTTTAATATATGCTTTATTTCTGAAACAGAACCGTCCTAGAATTCTTGAAGTTTCCTGTACTCTCTTTACTTGGAGTATGTAAAGGCAATTTACAACTTGTTGATTCCTCTAAAATTTCCCTAGCAGTAAAAATACTCAACTAGAGGAAATGCGTTACATAATATGCATCAAGATGATGGGGTTGCTTTTGAAATAGCAGCCAGTAATCATGCTTTGATTTGGGAGTGTGCAAAGTCTTCTCTAACAATGAATTAACAGCCATGCATATTCATTCTGTATAAGGGAAAATTCATATTTTGGAATAACCAATTTTTAATGAAACCTACAGAAAATTGCACTGTGAGTTAAATTCCTTGAAATGCAGCTGTGCACTATGGCAGCTCAGTTAATTTTCAGTTCCTGCACTCTACGAATGTAATGCCTCACAAAACTTAGCCCCGAGTCACCCATTTCAGAGCCACGTACTCACAGACAGCAGCACCAGGTCTCGGAATGAAAGAGCAGCACAACAGAACCTCCTGGAACCAAACACCTCAAGTGGACTCTTGTCCCCTAGCTCTCGCATTGGGCATCTCATGCACACTGGCATCAAAATATTCAGCCTAAGTCACGAGATACTTGCTTGTGGTTTTTTTGCTCACAGTCACCACCCCCATAAAATATGAGGAGTAACCTTTTCTCTCTTCTCAAATTGACTCTGCCTGTCCACTTCTGAAGCACATGAAAAATTGGTAAGGCTGATGAAAACTAACAGAACCAGGAATAAGCACAGCCCTACCAAATGAAGCCCTCTCAACAGCTCCCAGCTCATCCCAAAATGCTTCAGTGACAGGGTAATAAAAATTAGGCTGGCAACATCATGTAATTTGCAAAATTTAGGGAGGCATTAAATGCAAGTCGTCTTCACAACTCTTCCCCTTCTAAGCAAAGGCTGATTACAGGGAAAGTATCCAAGGTATCTGAATTGTCTCGCAATTACATTGGTGACCAACTTGGAAAGCTCTGCTTCATGGCTCTGGTTGTTATGATCACAAAGCAACATCTGCTTCTCACCAGCCCCCAGTGCCAGCCCAACACTTTGGCCCTAATTCTGAAGTGATTAGCAGGTAAAACTAGTTGGATGAAAGACCAATATAGAACTGCTAACCACAGCTGGGTTTTACAGAGCGCACACAGGTTGCCTCCCAAGAGCTAACCCGGTTAGAACTGGGAAGATTGGAAAAGGTTCTGGAAACTGCAGTTTCCAGAACTCATCAGACGAATACAGAATCGTACCACCACGAGAAAAAAAATAAAATGAAAACCCCTTTTCAGAGAAAGCCTTCCACAAGCAAGCACTGCAAATGGACTGCTCACAGAAAACCTAGAGGAGTACAATACAGAAATAACCAGGCTACCATCAGTGCTGTGGCCGTCCTCGCAGAAACAACAGCAAAAGCTGTGACCTGCAGCTCATCCGGAACATCGCACAGATCTGGTGTTCACACCTCAGCAGGACAGCCCATTTCTACACCGCCCTCCTCCAAATAACAAGGAAAATGCGTGCTTCTTGCAGGGTTACATTTCTGGAAAGCGCAAAGCCAGTCGGCAAAGCTAAGTGGGAGCTGTTACCACAAAGAACTTGATACGCTACGGCACATGAGAAAGATAACTTGCTTCTGATGAAGGGATGGATTTAACATACGAGTCAGCCCTCGGATTGCTCAGGAAAACAGGAACTGGCGAGGCTCCAGCCCGTTTCACTCTGACTCGCAGGCTTCAGCTGGGCAGCTCACGCAAAGCTGTAGGAGAGCCCTTCCCAGGTGCTACCAGAACTCCCAGGCTTCCTCTCGAGGAGCAACAGGTGAACCAGGGCACCGGCTGCCTCCTCCGGATCCCTCACACGGCATAACTCGGGCAGCTTCGGCTCCAGGAACCGCCTCCTCTGCCTTCCCGTGTTACCCGACTGCTTTGAACGCAGCGACCCCCTTTCGCGGGGGGGAACCTGAGGAGCGCCAGGGGCCCCGGGCGGGTCCCCCCGCGGCTCTCCCCTCCCCAGCAGCGCAGAGGCACCGCGCCGGCGGCTGACCGGCGACGAGCCGGGGGGCTGCGAGGCGGGCAGCCCCCGCTGCGCCTCGCTCCCCTCCCGGCCCTCACCTGGGGCCGGCGCGGCGGCAGCAGGCGGAGGCGGCAGCTCCCGGCGCGCAGGTTGCGGACGCTGAGCGCGGCGCGGTAGCGGCGCCCCGGCAGCGCGGCCCCGAAGCGCAGCAGGGCCGGGGCGATGCGCACCCCCAGCACGTCCCGCCGCCCGCCCGGCATGGCGGCCGCTGCTGCCCGGAGACGGTCGTCAAGCAGAGGACGCGGAGCGCCGGGCGGAGCGGCGAGCGCGGCGGGGCTGGCGAGAAGCCGGCGCTGAGGAACGGAGGGCGAGCGGCACGCACACCAGACCTTGGTCGCGACTAACCCCGAAGGCTTTGCCGCGGGTTGCATCAACCCCGAAACGCGCAGGAGGACTCGAGCTGTTTATATCGTAAACGTTAAGCGCGAGACCCTTGAAAATTCAAGTGACGGCTGCCCAGCTGTAGATGTGAGAAGAAAGAATGGCAGTGTGACATTGCAAGCACTGCAAGTAAAATAAAGGAATCCGAAGGGAGTTCTTTGGGACAGCTACTACATGATGCGGCAGTTGCAGGGGAAGCAGGCGATCAGGCTTAGCATGGGTTTATGAAGTGCAGGTCCTGCTTGATGAACCTGATCTCCTTCTATGACAAGGTGACACGTTTATTGGATGAGGGAAAGGATGAGGACGTGGTTTACCTTGACTTCAGTAAGGCTTTTGACACTGTTCCCCACAGCATTCTCCTCAGGAAACTGGCTGCTCATGGCTTGGACTGGCGCATGCTTCGCTGGGTTAAGAGCTAGCTAGATGGCCGGGCCCAGAGAGTCTTAGTGAATGGAGTCAAATCCAGTTGGAGGCCGGTCACTGGTGGCGTTCCCCAGGGCTCGGTACTGGGGCCAGTCCTCTTTAACATCTTCATCGATGATCTGGATGAGGGGATCGAGTGCACCCTCAGTAAGTTTGCAGACGACACCAAGTTAGGTGTGTGTGTCGACCTGCTCGAGGGTAGGAAGGCTCTGCAGGAAGATCTGGATAGGCTGGACTGATGGGCCGAGGCCAACGGTATGAAGTTCAACAAGGCCAAGTGCCGGGTCCTGCACCTGGGACACAACAACCCCAAACAGAGCTATAGGCTGGGAGATGTGTGGATAGAAAGCTGCCTGTCAGAGAAGGACCTGGGAGTGTTGGTTGACAGTCGGCTGAATATGAGCCAGCAGTGTGCTCAGGCGGCCAAGAAGGCCAACAGTATCCTGGCTTGTATAAGAAGCAGCGTGGCCAGCAGGTCCAGGGATGTGATTGTCCCCCTGTACTCGGCTCTGGTGAGGCCTCAAGTACTGTGTTCAGTTTTGGGCCCCTCACTACAAGAAGGACATGGAGGTGCTTGAGCGAGTCCAGAGAAGGGCTACGAAGTTGGGGAAGGGTCTGGAGAACAAGTCTTATGAGGAGCGGCTGAGGGAGCTGGGATTGTTCAGCCTGGAGAAGAGGAGGCTCAGGGGCGACCTTATCACACTCTACAGGTACCTGAAAGGAGGCTGTAGCGAGGTGGCGGTTGGTCTGTTCTCCCACGTGCCTGGTGCCAGGACGAGGGGGAATGGGCTGAAGTTGTGCCATGGGTTGTTTAGGCTGGATATTAGGAAGAACTTCTTTACAGAAAGGGTTGTTAGGCACTGGAATAGGCTGCCCAGGGAAGTGGTTGAGTCACCATCCCTGGAGGTCTTTAAAAGACGTTTAGATGTAGAGCTTAGGGATATGGTTTAGTGGAAGATTTGTTAGTGTTAGGTCAGAGGTTGGACTCGGTGATCTTGTAGGTCTCTTCCAACCTAGACTATTCTGTGATTCTGTGATAGCGGTGGCTTCTGTGAGAAGAATCCAGAAGCTGCCCCATGTTAGAGGAGGGCCCCGCCAGCGGCCAGAGCCAGGCCAATAAGCGATATTGTTTGCGCCTCTGTGAGAGCCTATTTCAGACAGGGGAAAAAACTTGCTGGGAAACAGCAGCCGGGGGAGGGAGAGGAGGGAGAAGCAGCCCTGCAGGTGACAAGGTGAGTGCAGCAGGAGGGCAGGAGGTGCTCCAGACAGGCAGCAGCAGTTCCCCTGCGGCCTGTGGAGAGGCCCCTGGTGGAGCAGGCTGTCCCCCTGCAGCCCATGGGTCCCACATGGAGCAGATCTCCACGCTGCAGCCCGTGGGTGGAGGAGCCCACGTGGAGCAGGTGGATGTGGCCTGGAGGAGGCTGCGGCCCATGGAGAGCCCCCGCAGGAGCAGGCCCCGGGCCGGAGCTGCAGCCCGTGGAGAGGAGCCC
>JAACYP010016085.1:0-17522 GCA_011076525.1 Nettapus auritus
TCCAGATCATTGATGAAGATATTAAAGAGGACCGGCCCCAGCACCGAGCCCTGGGGAACGCCACTAGCGACTGGCCTCCAACTGGATTTGACTCCATTTGCCACAACTCTTTGGGCCCGGCCATCCAGCCAGTTTCTAACCCAACGAAGCGTGCGCCAGTCCAAGCCAAGAGCAGCCAGTTTCCTGAGGAGAATGCTGTGGGAAACGGTGTCAAAAGCCTTGCTGAAGTCAAGGTAGACCACATCCACAGCCTTTCCCTCGTCCACCCAGCGTGTCACTTTGTCATAGAAGGAGATCAGGTTCATCAAGCAGGACCTGCCTTTCATAAACCCATGCTGACTGGGCCTGATCGCCTGCTTGCCCCGCAAGTGCTGCATGATGACTCTCAAGATAATCTGCTCCATGAGCTTCCCTGGCACTGAGGTCAAACTGACAGGCCTGTAGTTTCCCAGGTCAGTCCTCCGGCCCTTCTTGTAGATGGGCGTCACGTTTGCTAGCCGCCAGTCAACTGGGATCTCCCCCGATAGCCAGGACTGTTGATAAATGATGGAAAGTGGCTTGGCCAGCTCCTCTGCCAGTTCTCTCAGTACCCTCCGGTGGATCCCGTCCGGCCCCATCGACTTGTGCACTTCCAAGTGCCGTACCAGGTCACCAACCATTTCTTCGTGTATAGTGAGGGCCACATCCTGCTCCCCATCCCCTTCTACCAGTTCAGGGAATTGGGTATCCAGAGAACAACCGGTATTGCCGCTAAAGACTGAGGCAAAGAAGGCATTAAGCACCTCCACCTTTTCCTCATCTCTTGTAACTAAGTTTCCCCCCGCATCCAGTAAAGGATGGAGATTCTCCTTAGTCCTCCTTTTGGTATTGATGTATTTATAAAAACATTTTCTGTTATCTTTAACGGCAGTAGCCAGATTGAGCTCCAGTTGAGCTTTGGCTTTTCTAATTTTGTCCCTGCACAGCTTCGCAACATCCTTATAGTCCACCCCCGTTTGAGATGTCTCACCCCGGTACTTCTCCTTGAGGCCCCGCAGGGAGTTGCTCCACCAGTCTATCTCCCGCTCAGACTCTCTGATATCCCTCAACCTCTCCACCTCCTCCTTGAGTTCCGCCACCATGCGGACCAGGTCATCCACCTGCTCGCACCTCACGCACCCAGTTTCTCTGCCTCCCGCCGATGGCAGCAACAGGCTCAGACACTCCCTGCATCCGGTGACCTGAACTGCTGCATTTTTAAACGGGTAGTCGGTCTGGGTGTGTACCGACTTCCTGGAGAGCGCACCGTGCCTGGTGGAGACCATTATCGCCTAGCTAACGGCCGTCGTTACAGGAGGTGTTACGTATGGGCGGGGGAGAGCGCCCTGCCCTTCCTGCTCGCCCTGCCTGCGCTAACTGCCGCGCTAACTGCCGCGCCAACTGCCGCGCCACTCCCATCTGACGCGCCACGCCCTGTTTGCCCACCCTGTTCGCCGCGCTATCATATGAAAACCACTAAAGATTTTTCTGATAACTGTGAGAAAACTCAGAGAAGGTTAAAAATATTACATTTCAGAATTTTACATATTCATGCCAGCTCCCCATGTAGAGCTATTGTGAAGATGCTGTAGTCTGACGGGTTTGTTATGTTATTCATTATTCTTGAGTGCTAAACACTGGTAGATCACTTTCATTTGTTGATGAAAAACTTTCTAAATCTATCAGTATTACCTGTCAGTACTTCACCAACAATTTTGTTTTATGGACTAGCAATTTCTCTTTGTCCTGGTTTTGGCTGGCATAGAGTTAATTTACTCCCTAGTAACTGGTTGTTCTGGTTTAACCTGGCCTGCAGCTAAACACCACACAGCCCTTCGCTCACCCTCCCCCCTTACTCTCTGGGATGGGGGAGAGAAACGGAAAAGTGAAGTGAGAGTTGAGATAAAGACAGTTTATTAAGATCGAAAACAACAACAATAACAACAACAATAGTAATAATAGTGTGTATGAAACAAGTGATGCACAATGCAATTGCTCACCACCTGCTGACCGATGCCCAGTCTACTCCCGAGCAACTGGCCCCCCCATCCCGGCTAGCCACCCCTAACTATTGTTTAGCATGATGTCAGATGGTATGGAATACTCCTTTGGCCAGTTTGGGTCAGCTGTCCTGGGTCTGTCCCCTCCCAGCTCTTGCTGCACCCCCAGCCTGCCCGCTGGCAGGACAGAGAGAGGAGCTGAAAAGTCCTTGGCTTGGTACAAGCACTGCTCTGCAACAACCAAAACATCGGCATGTTATCAGCATTCTTCCCATCCTAATCCAAAACACAGCATTCCACCAGCTACTAGGAGGAAAATTAACCCTGTCCTAACTGAAACCAGGACACTGGTATGGTGCTGTGTTTTGGATTTAGGATGAGAACAATGATAACACACCGATGTTGTAGTTGTCGGTGGGCAGTGCTTACACAGAGCCAAGGACTTTTCAGTTTTTCATGCTGCCTTGTCAGTGAGGAGGCTGTGGGTGCATGTTCCATATCTCACCACATCATGCTGAAAAAACAGGGTGTGTGGGGGAACTAGGACTGTTCACGGAGGGGCTGGGCATTGGTCAGTGGGTGGTGAGCAATTACATTGTGCGTCACTTGCTTGTTATTATTATTATTATATTGTTGTAATATTTTTATTACAGTTATTGTTATTGTTATTATTTTCTATCCTATTAAACTGTCTTTATCTGAAGCCATGAGATTTTGAACTTTTTGTTTGCTTGTTCCTCTTGTAATAAATTGTGAATATTTGTTCATTGAGTAAGGAGGGGGAAGTTACACAATAACAAAGGTTGAGACATGCGGTTAAGCGAACAGACTGTGATATCACAGGGTTAAGTAAAATTCCTGATTTGTACAGAGACCTTGTGATCTCATGTTAAAACAAATTCACCGCAGAACAATACCCGAACCTATCAGAATATATCTATAATAAGACCTGTCAGAGACTATGTAACTGGGACTCTGAAACAAGCAAGTAAATAGTTAAGTGTAAAATAATGCTTAGTTAATTAGACAGTAGAATAAATTGTTGTCTGCATACTGAGATTGGAATATATAGTCAAGGTTATCTGTTGGCTGGGGAGGAGGTTGTCTGAGTCTGAAGGATGTGCTGTTGGGGGGGGCCAGGAGGCGAAGGATGTGTGGAGACTGGTTGCAGAGGCTTGCCAGACCATCACGTCCCAGGCAGAAAGAAAAACAGATGGACAACAAGAACATAAACTAGCTCAGGCCGATAAAGAAACTGCAAGCCTGTCAAATCACTACATTCCAGGCCAAAGATGAAAAATACACTGCGAGGAAGACCTATGGCCTTCCTCCCAAAGACCACTGCCCACGTCCCAAAGACCCCTGCCCACAATTCTTGGAAGAATCTGCGCAAGCGCAAAGGACTGATAAGCTAATCAGCATACGAAGCGAGAGAAGGTGGGATTGGGTAATGAATATGTAAAGGCGTTAATTGAATATTCAGTGTTCTGCTGTACAAATATGAAATAGTTTGTCACTCCAGCGCGCGCCGTGGGTGGAGCTGAGACTCCCCGGCCGCCCAGCGCTGTTTTGCTTGTGTCTGCTTACTTAATTACTCAATTAATAAAGCTTTCTCACTTTATTAAAAAAATCTTGAAATAGTTTGATTCTATGAGAAAGTAACTTATAACACTCTCAACCATCCCATGGGGTGGGAGGAGTTGCAGAATGAGTGAAGAGCTGTGTTGTAGTTAGCTGACTGATGGGTTAAACCACAATGCTCTGTCCTGCAGAAGATGGTTTAGATTCCAATATCCTAAACAAGAATTATCGTTTTTGTTAAGAAAACATACAATAGCCCTCCTTACTGAAATTTTCTTCTACAAATTTCAGATTTACTACTCATTACTGAAACAGTACCTCTAAAGATTAATGAAAAACATTGCAGGCACTGTGATGAAGGTTTATTTTCTCTAAATAGGAATACCCCACTATAAATCATTGGCTGTTAAGTAACATTCCTGTAAATTAGACTTTTTGGTCCCATGTTCACGTATTTAATTACAGTAGAAAAGTCAAACAGAGTCTAGTGCAATGTGAGCTAAAAGGTGAAATTTTAGTTTACCACTTTCTATCAGTAATGTTTGTATAAAATCTTTAAAGATCTTAAAAATAAAATAAAATTAAATGCTGAAACATGCATTTACACAGAGTGTTCCTGTTACATGGAAAAAGTATAGGTATACATCTTTTTCAGAAGTGGATGTAAGTTTCAAAATTAATAATCTGTGAGTTTGCGAAAATGTATAAGAAAATGACGGAAATGCATTTGTATTCTCATAGAGTAATAAAGGATCTGTCATCATTAATAACCACAGGAAAAGGCTGGCTACTCAAGCAGAGTAACTATGAAAAGAGCATGACAGCCTATCATTGCCTAATTAAGCTGGGACATTAAAGGTACTCAATCATAGTATTTTACCAGTACACCTGGATTCTCTTTATTAAAAAGGCATTTACCTAATGACGCATAGCAACGTAGATCTAGTAATTGAAGATGGCTTTCCTGGTGGAAAGTGGATTGCAATGGAGCAGAGGAGAAATCATGCTTTATTACACAGTGTTGCATGGTGCAGACTGAGTGCTGCTCCTGCGCATTTTTATGCACACAGCCAACTTTTTGCATGAGTGCTTCAGTTGAATTTTACATATTAATGTAGATAAAATTACTGGTGATCTTATAACAACTGAGATTTAATTTTGACTGTGCGTTTTCAATTTATATGTATTTGAAAACCTAGGTGACATATTTCTCAGGTACAACACTTCTAAAAGAAAGTTTGTTGTTTTCAGTGAAAATAATTTTGCGTGCTTCAGAGAGATTCTGTTCTACATAGAAATAAATTCAAATAAATTAGAAATGGCTCATGGATGTTCCATGAGTAAAGAAAGAGAGAAATTAATCCCATGAATGATTCACTGCAAATTACCGACTCAGCTCAAACACACTCATGGAAATTGGTAGTCAAAATAATTGATTATATTTTCATGATTATTTTTTTTTTCTTATTCAATGTGAGGGAAATATGTACAGTAGAACACTACTGTTCATTTTTAAAAATACCTATATTTTTATTTTTATTTAAAAGCAGCAGGAAATTCTGCTATTGCATGTTTCCAAGGGTGTTATACAGCAACTAGTGATAAGGGGATTTTTCTGATGCCTGCACATTCATAGAGTGTAAAACATGTGAGTAAATTTTCATATAAAAAAGGAGTATGTATTTAGATAAAAAGATAACCTTGGAAGTTTTTTATAGAAATGATTTTTTTCCCCAATTTAATGAATAGATGAAAAAGAATGATTCTGTAATGATTATAAGCTTACTTTTATCATGTCAGACAGGGATATAGAATCATCTTCTCTCCTTTCATTAGGAGTCCCTAATGCTCAGGCTTAAAATAAGAAAGAACTGACTTGTATTTTAGTTCTTGGATTTCAGTGTCTCTGGTCTGGTCCTGACATTTTCTCAAGAAGAGACAGACAGTTGCTGATCACAAACACTTATTTATCCTAATGGAAAAAAATGATGGAAAGAGAGAAAAGAACACTTTCACTTTCTTGATTTATAGAAATTCACTCCCCTTTTCAGAAAGGGGATTGAATTTGGGAAATACATATTTTTTTTTTTTTTTTCATATTGAATATTCCAAATACTTGAATATTGAATATTCCTTATTTGAATATTCATATTGAATATTCCAAAATGTTTGAAAATAACCAATATCATAAATAGTATGGTAATATTACTACAAATTGAAAGTTAACATTGAGAATAAAGACTTTTAAAACAAGTAGGATGCAGCATGAGAAATTTAGACAAAAGTAAATAAAGCCCAACATTTTGCAATCTTTATTAGACTCTGCTGATGGACAAAATAGGATGAAATATTTTGTTGCACCTTTAGTCTCTCTATGTATTGCATCTCCAAAAGATGTATTTTTCTCAACTCTTCCCCCCCCCCCCTGTTTTTTTTTTTTTTTTTTTTTTTTCCTTAGGACAGGATTCTTGCATGAGCTCCTTGCAATTCTTTGTCATATTTTATCATTTAGCAGCAATTATTAAAGGAAAATACAACTGTTGCTTTTAGCTCTGGTAATTATTATGTAATAATAATTATAATTATATTATAATGTAATTATAATTTATAATTACATATAATAATAATTATAATGTAATACATTAAAAATGTTACTTTGGTGAAGTAAATATTGTGAGAACATACAAGATCTACATATTAGCCAGGTAGATTGCTAACAGGAACTCATATTACTGGAAACTGATCTTCCCAAGAATGTTTGTGAGATGAGACAAATGCCTCATTTCATCCTAAATATCCTGCAGATTTAGTTCACCTTACAAGTGGTAGCTTATTATGTCTATCTGATACACCAACTAAGTATAGTTTCATGAAATACCACTCTTTTAACCCAAATATTCTGAGTGTATTTTTTAATACAATGAAGCATGAGATAGTTACTTTAAAAATATTTATTTATGTTGCATTTTCAATTCCTGAACATAGTAGACTCTTAGTTGCTTAATAGCAATATACATTACTTATTTCAAAGAACAGGATAATCAACAGCTCTGGAATACACAGATTTTCAATTCTTCAAATCAACTGGTAAAGTTTGAGGGAAAAGGCAATTCCAAACTGAATATTTTTTTTCTAATATTTGGAGAGGAAAATGTATACTATTGCTACTTATGTTTTGCAGTTTTTGAATATTTGTGTTTTATTTTTTCCTAAATGTTGAATTTAGAGAAATAGTATCACGTCTCAAGTGTGTCTTTCTGTCCTTCTATAACAGACCTAATAATTTCAACATATTTAATATGTTGCAAATTCTTAATAATGAATATATATTTCATTTGTGACCCCAGAATATCCATATAAATTAACATAAAAAATACAAAATTATTATGTTTAAAAGAAGGCTAATTAAAAAATTACCTGTAAGTAAGAAAATATTACACTAGAAAATTAAGTAATACAATAAATCAATTAATATGAAGCATATGATACATTAATTTTCTTTTAATTTTGCTGTTTTGCTACTTTTATTATTTGGTGAGACTTTTCCCTTCCCTTCCCTTCCCTTCCCTTCCCTTCCCTTCCCTTCCCTTCCCTCCAGCCTAGATAATTTCATGACTATATTATAGATTATCTATATTATATCAATATTATAATTACATTAAATGATTTTTTTTTTTTATCTTTACACTTACCTTTTACACAGAAAGTTAGCTAACAAAGCAGTTGGAAATAGGATTTTTTTCATTCAAGCACATATAACATGCACAAATATCTACAAGTGTTTTTTTGTTTGTTTTGTTTTGTTTTGTTTTGTTTTGTTTTCATTTTTCATTTATTCTATTTCTTCTGTTTGAAACTCAATGAGAATAAGGGTGGAGCAGCCTTTCCTGAATTTCTCTCCAGTGTTTATAATCCCTTATCTGCCTTAGCACTGAATATATCATGATTATACTCAAACAAGATCTCAGAAGTATCAAAGATGGTCTTTTCATTTACCTACTCTGCTCTGGCTTCAGGATGCCCTTTAGCATGATATTTAAAGTTGATCATTGTTTCTTGTTTCAGTGCATTTTACCCTCTCTTTCTTTCCAGATTATTTTATTTTCCTCACAGTTTTGATCACATTTCAACCTGTACTCCCTTTCACTCCATTTAAGGGCCCTTCCTCTTGTCAATTTTATCATGCATTGATTTTGAAGTAGTTCTGTAATGGCATAATTGCATATTCTTATAGTAACTTTCTCTTAATTTCTTAACCTAGCTACATTTTATTATCTTCTTTTATGGTTAGTATGATCTCATTCAGTTATAACTACTAAAGAGATTTGATGTTTATAATCTCTGTCAAGTTGCAGAACATTTGATGCTTTTCTACCCACTCTTTATACAGACATTTTAATGTCTCAAGAGAAACAGTTTTAAAATATGGTGTAAGGCTGAAAGGGCATTTGCAGTGGACTTGTCTTGTTAGCCTCACAAAAAAATCTGAATCAACCATGCAAAAAAATCTGAATCAACCATGCAAATTGTGTTAAAAAGGCTCTTTCTCCTTAGAATACATGGACATGAATCATTGCATAGGTAGTCCTTTCAGTCATGACTAGCCAGCTGGTCATGATAACAGTGAGAACTCACTGATTCCATCAAGCTGTTTAACATTGTCCAGCCTTCTGTACAAGCATGAACTGCAAAGAAGTATTGTAACCTTTCCCATCTCACCATGCCTTCCTTTGCCTCATACCCTGCCATAGTGCAGGTTCGCTATTATATTAGATGCAATGTGCAACATACAACAAAAAATATTCAAGAAATAAAAAGAAGCACAAGGCTCAACTATTACGGTTAATTAGTTTTCAGACTCATTGACAGTAATTTTAAATAGACTGGAAAGATTTTCATAATTATTCCTTAGTGAATATTTTTATCCAATATGTTTTGCAAGTAATTATTGTTTTTATTATAAGACAAACTGATGTTGCTGCCATGTTGTGTTCAATACCAAATAGAAACACTTTATTATTTATTATTTTATTTTATTTTATTTTATTTTATTTTATTTTATTTTATTTTATAGTTTAGTTTAGTTTAGTTTGTTTTCTTTTGTTTTGTTTTGTTTTGTTTTCCAGTTCAGTGGCTGCTTGATACCAAGTCAGTTGGAGAGTTTCCTTTCCTAAGGCAGGAAGAAATATAGTAAGAATAAACAGCTTTATCTGCAGAGCCGCTCCCAGATTATTATTATTATTATTACTAATTATGAAAGCAGAAAAAATATGGTCTTTTGTAATGCAGAAATGAACAGAAATTAAAACATCAAGATCAAAAAAAGTTGATGAAACGTGATCGAAAACATATAATAATGAATCATAGTTTCTGCGCAATAAGATCTCCCAGCTGTGAAAGTAAAGACATGTAAGTGTTGTGACTTCCAAAGACAACTTCAATTACATGAATTATCAGCTATATATCAGATAGTTTTCTCAAGTTGTCAGTAAAAATAAATAAATAAATAAATAAATATTTTTGCGTACATTTTAGGCAGTTCATCAAAGGATAACAGCAGAGTCATTGAAAAATTATCTTGGAAATTTACATATATTTACTTTTCCTTTTTTTTTTTTTATATATATATAGGATGATGATATATCCTTGGAGTTTAAATATATAAATTAGAGATTCATGAAGAAAATGTCAGTTAATTCTTTCATCAACATTTTTGTCAGGGTGCAATGAAGGAAGGCAGTTCACTTGGGGAACCAACACAGTTATGGGAAGGAGACATGAAGCATATGTGCTACATATGTTGTATGATAGAACTGTGATTTGTTTTTTGAATAATACAAATAACTGAAAGCACTTTAATGAAAGAAACTGTTACTGGATGAAATCTTTATTCAAATATGTTCCACAATTCTGTATAAATTAATTTATTGCTTCTAATCTTAAATACACTTATGATTGGACATATATTAGAAGTAAACTAATCTTAACTGAGAATGAAGCTAAGGTGTTTCTGTCTTAACAGGAGCAAACCGGTCAGCTATTTTGAAGATTGTGACAATAATGAAATAACTTCTGGCAATGACACGTGGATATTTTTATTACACCATTAACATACATTTTCTCCCCCTGCCTTCCCCAGCCACCTTTAAACAAAATGATTGTTCACCTTAGCTGTTTGCTCTGGAAAGATGTTCTGCTACCCAGAGGCAATTTTCCATGTGTATTTGATGAGGGGGCTGATGGTTCTTTGTGTAGGTTACTGTTCAATAATTTGCATGTCATAAGCTCTCATCTAAACACAGAAATCAAGACCATTTTTCACTGTCATTCTTTCCACTCTGTGCCCTAACTCTCTGAAAGCATCTCCCCTTGGTACATCTTATACCATCCACTCACTTTGTAATTATCTGAGCAGCCAAAAGCCCAGTGATTTATTGGCTTTATTCTAGCTGGGATAAAATGTAAATCTGGATAATAGCTGTCATTTTCAGGCTCAGAGCTAAGAATGTGAGATAGAGATTGATTTTTAACTGTCCATTTCCTTAGCTCAGAGCATTATGCAGTGCTTCATTTTGGCTTGTGCTGACTGTCTGTCACTGCAGACACAACATCCAACCAAATCAGGGAGCCTAACCCATTCTAAAATTGTTTTGTTCTGGCAGCTCTAGGACATCTTTATCAAAAGCAATTTTCATTTAGGACTCAGTGTTTTCGAGACTAGATAACATTTAATAGTGTATGTTTTGTTGTACCTTTTGTTCATTTGCTTGTTTTTCTTTTTTTTTGTAGTTGTTTTTCTTTTTTTTTTTTTTTCCCCACACAGACTGAAAATTTGAAAGCGTGAGCAGTAGATATTATTCACAAAAATTAGAAGGCTGAAGAATATTGACATAGAAGATTATTGTACTTTGTCTTTTCATTATATCAGTATTTGCATTATGTTCATGCTAGTTTACACATGCTAATCTTCTGAGCTCATTGCTTAAACACCTTTTCTGTTTTATTACATGTTAAACAGACTTCATAATGCCATGCAGGTTTATTCTGTATTTTTACTGCCAGTACTGAGTAGAGAAGATTATAGGTAGACATTATTTATTTGCAATAATATATTATCCAAATTGGATTTCAAATAAATATAAGGCAACATGAAACTGTTAATGCAGTGTGATTCACTGATCGTACCTGTATGAGATGTGTTCACTAATGAACTCAGTTTGTTTCTCTGAGGCAAAATTCACCACAGAGCAGTAACCAGCCCTCTTCAGAAAGAGACATGTATAAGAATAAATCAAATATTGCTAAAATGACATACTATAGAATGCTCAAAGGATCATCATATTTTCTGATAAGTCAACGTTTTACTTGAATCAGAGTAGAGACTGAGTGATGATAGGAGAATTGCGCATCAAGATATTTTGTTAAAGCATGTATGTTAGAATGAGAAACTAGTGAGAAACTGACTGCAACAATGTTCATACACTAGAAATAAACTATGAAAAAATCACCTGTAAACATTAAAAATCCGTGGTTTGCTGAAAAAAATACAAAAAGGAAAATATACTTGTTTTTATTTGGTTCAAATAAAAAAAAAAAAAAATCCACCACAAAACATAGATTAGATGAAGAGTGAAAGAAAGAAGAGAAATAGACCACATGTCAAAATACACATAAATATTATGTGACTTATTAATGGAGAAAAATTTATTATGAAAATGATCTTCAGTAAATGAAGAAATTAAAAGCTTCTTTCATGTAACAGATAATGTCTTTATTCTTTCTTAAGTATTTTAAATAAAATGTAATCTTTTTCATTACATAAAATGTAATGAAATATCTGACCATATATTATATATAAGAACAAAGCACAATATTTGTGCAAAATACTAGTTGTAATAGTACTACTAATAAAAACAAATTATATAAATTAGAATATATTACCTATTTAGTAGGATTTTTGTCATTTATATGAATTCATTTTTCATAAATGAAGTCCTTCACCTTCCAGCCTCTCACTGAGATATGCTATATGCATATAAATATCAGAATATATATTAAATACTACTTTCTTTAAACCTACCTATCCTATTCCTATTCATATCCAGTTTGTGTTATGCAGCAAAAATAACTGATTCTGACAAGAAACCTGTTAATTGTATTCTAGTTACTAGAATACAATTAACTAGTTCTTTGATAAAAATGTATGTTTAAATTACAAATAAAACATTTTTGTGCTTACAAAACAGGAATATATTTTATAAAGAAGCACATGAACTGTATTTGTAAAGTAAGGGTTCATTTATTTTGTCTTCAAAATAGTTCATATATATATGTATATATATATATATTTCCAGAAATAAAGTCCCTTTCTATTTTGAATTTGGTCTGTCAAATAGCACAGTTATAACACAGTTACACTCTTAGTTACTTTGTTCCACACTGAGTACTAGAAACAATTGGATTGCTCTTTACAAGGGGAATCGTTGTGTAATTTGATATCATAAAATCATAGAATAGACTCATAAAATTTGGAAAACACCTCCAAGATCATCTGGTCCAACCTTCCCCCTATCACCAATATCACCCACTAAACCATGTCCCTAAGTGCTACTTGTAAACTTTCCTTAAATACCCCCAGGGACGGTGATGGTACCACCTCCCTGGGCAACGCCTTCTAATGCCCAGCTACTTGCTAAGAAGAAATGTCTCCTAATTTCCAACCTGAATCTCCATTGGTGCAACTTAATGCCATTCCCTCTAGTGCAGCTACATATGCTGAAGGCTTCCATCTATACCTTCCCCCAACTTGGTATTATCTGTAAACTTAATGAGGGTGCACTCAATTCCTTCATCCAAATCATCAATAAAATTATTTAAAAGGATGGGCCCCAACACTGATTCCTGGGGAACATAGACTGTAATTTGTTGCCATCTGGATTTCACTCCATTCACCACCACTCTCTGGGCTCAGCCTTCCAGCCAGTTTTTAACCCTACTGGTTAAGTGTGTACCTGTCCAAGCCATGGGCTGCCAGATTCTCAAGGAGAATACTGTGGGAAATCATGTCAAAGGCCTTGCTGAAGGCTAGGTAGACTAAATCAACAGCCTTTCCCTCATCCACCAGATGGGTCACCTGGTCATAGAAGGAGATGAGGTTGGTCAGGCTGGACTTGCCTTTCATGAACCCATGATGTCTGGGCCTGATCCCCCATTTGTCCTGAATATGCTGTGTGATTGCATTCAAGATGACCTATTCCATCACCTTTCCTGGCACCAAGGTCAGGTTGACAGGCCTGTAGTTCCTGCATCCTCTTTACAACCCTTCTTCTAGGTGGGTGCCACATTAGCTATTCTCCAGTCATCTGGGACCTTATCATGATTATGCAAAGTTGTTAAGCTAATATTAACATAAATTAGTTCAGTATAAATGTTTCCCGTTTCTCAGTGTGTGCCTTGATATATCTTGGAAACATTTTGTTATCATTGCTTTAAAAATTCAGTAAGTGCATGTGATTTTGGTAATTTCTTTTGAAGGTTTAGGGATGTTACAGCATTCTGTAGTTACTTATATCTTCATCAGAAGTCTATGAAATCCCTAAGACCAAGAATATTCTTCCTGGTTGACAATTCATGTTCTCTGTTCTGCAGAAAAATTAAGAAAACAAAACAAACAAAAAAACAACAACTACAACAAAACCATTTTTTTTTTTTTTGGGGGGGGGGGGGGGTGCTGTTGGTTTGTTTTTAGAAGCTTATTTCCTGTTAGGGTAGGGGAAGATGATTGTTACACCCTTTGCATAGTAATGAATGTTTTATGATCAGTGGCCTCAGTTCTGAATACTGGCTCCATTTTTCTGAATCAAAGTTTTACCTTTACAAATTGATTACAAGTCTACATAACTTTCTTTGAGGGTAATCTTTGATCTTATTGAATGAACGGTGAAGCTGTAAAATTCCTAATGTCCTCGTAGCAGCTGAGAATGTCACCAATATCTGTGGAGATACTAAGGAAACTCTACACATAGATATATGAGCCTTAAAAAAAAAAAAAAAAAAAAAAAAAAAAAAAAAAAAAAAGTGAAATAAATTTTGGAAGCTGGCCTTATCAACTTTTCTTCACAGCTCCATCTGATTGCATCTATGGTTTTGTCATTGAGCAGATTCAATCCTTTCCATTTCCTTTACATATTTTTAGCTATCTATCTCTCTTCAAAAATTTTGTTTTTCAAATGTAGCTTGAGCTTTTTGCAATTTGCAATTGCAAATGTGGATAAACAGATAGGATAGAAAGACTGTCGATAAGGCTTTCTGAGAATATTTTTCAGTGAGAATATTCAGAATATCATTCCCCTCCATTCTTTGTTAGGTGCATTAATTGACTTCAATCATATTTAACAAACCTCAGGTATAATCTGTCATGCTTTTGAAGTACTTCCTTGTCACAGATATAAAATTATAACATTTTTTTTTCTAAGAAGAGCATCTCCATGCATAAATTGGAACGGTAAGTTTCAGGCTTTGTAACAAAATAAGATAGGAATCAGTACGGCCTAAAGTGTCATTCATTATATTTAAACACTTATTTTGTTAGCCTTTTCTTTTTTTTTTTTTTTTTAATGGTGAATTAAAATTAATTAATTAATTTCAATGTACAGTACTATTTAAGCCAGTAGAGTCAGGTTATCTAGGTCAGGCTCGACTACTAAAGTGTCTTGGAAAAACAAACAAACAAACAAACAAACAAAAAAAAAGGAGAAAATGTCTTCTTTTTTTGTTTAGTATTGGCATGTGGTCTGTTTTCTCTTCCCAGTACTTTTTACTAACTTTTGTACTTTATATTGTTAGAAATTTGAGAACAGTATAGATTTTCATTGATGCTAGGTTTCTCACAATTGCTGAACTTAACATAGTGGGAAAATTCAGTTTCAGGGCTTTAAATTAGGTTTGATGGGGGAAGGGAGGGGAGCTAAAAGTAACAGAGAAGAGCTGGGAGAAGTCATCACTACTGTCACTGTTGAAGACAGGGAAAAACCTCTGAGCTCTCCCTTAGGATTGTCTGAGGGCCCCTCAGAGAAGGTAGCATTCCTGATATCTTCCGGTATCTTCTTCTTGCATCCCCCCAGGGGTAACTGCACCTGCTGCTTCCCTAAAGTGCCTGTATACCAATTCGTGGAGCATGGGTAATAAACAGGATGAGCTCGAGATCTGTGTTCGGTCACGGGGTCACAATCTCGTTGCGATCACTGAGACGTGGTGGGACAGGGACAGCTCACATGACTAGAACGCTGTCATGGAGGGCTATGTCCTCTTTAGGAAAGACAGACTGGGGAAGTGAGGGGATGGGGTTGCCCTTTATGTGAGGGAGCAATTAGAGTGTAACCAGCTCCACCTGGGGGAGGGTGAAGGACAAGTGGAGAGCTTGTAGGTAAGAATTAAGGGGTGGGCTGGTATGGGAGACATGGTGGTGAGGGTTTACTACAGGTCACCAGATCAGGAGGAGGAGGAGGTCGATGAGGCCTTCTACAAGTAGCTGCTAGTAGCCTCACGATCACGAGCACAAGCACTGGTCCTCATGGGGGACTTCAATTACCCAGACATCTGTTGTGTAAGCAACTCGGCCAGGCACGTGCAGTCCAAATGGTTCCTACAATGCGTTGAGGACAATTTTCTGACGCAGGTGGTGGAAGAGCCAACGAGGCAGGGAGGGGGAGGGGTGCTCCTGGACCTTGTTCTTACCAACAGGGATGGCCTTGTTAGGGATGTGAAGGTTCGGGGCAGCTTGGGATGCAGCAACCATGAGATGGTGGAGTTCCAGATGGAACTAGGCAGAGGAAGTAAGGCTAAAAGCAGGATTGCTACCCTGGACTTTGGAAGAGCCAACTTTGACCTCTCCCGGGGCCTGCTTGGGAGTATCTCATGGGAGAGGTTGCTAGAAGGCAAGGGTGCTTGTGAGAGCTGGGCTACATTTAAGCAACCCGCGTGGATGAGCAAGGAGCTCATCAGTAAGATCAAAAGGAAGAGGAAGGTCTGTGAAATGTGGAAAAAGGGCCTGTCCCCTTGGGAGGAGTATAGATGTGTTGTCAGGGCCTGCAGGGACGTGATGAGGAAGGCTAAAGCCCACCTAGAAATGAGGCTTGTTAAAGAGATAAAGGATAATAAGAAGGGTTTTTTCAAGTATGTAAACAGCAAAAGGAAGACTAGGGATAATGTGGGTCCCTTGCTGAATGACGGGGGTGTCCTGGCCACGGAAGACACTGAGAAGGTGGAGATACTGAATGCTTTCTTTGCTTCAGTCTTTGCTTCAAGGACAGTCCCCTGGGACTCCTCGCCCCTGGCAACAGGACAATGGGTCTGGGAAATTGAGAGCTCCCCCCAGTTGATGTGAGAGTGGTTCGGGAGCGTCTGAGTGGGCTCAAAGCACAAAAATCCATGGGTCCCGATAGGATGCATCCGCGTGTGCTAAGGGAGCTGGCAGAGGTGATAGCCGAACCGCTCTCTATCACCTTTGAAAGGTCCTGCAGAACGGGTGAGGTGCCTGAAGACTGGAGGATAGCCAATGTCACTCCGGTCTTCAAGAAGGTCAAGAAGGAGGATCTGGGAAACTACAGGCCAGTCAATCTCATCTCTGTCCCTGGAAAGGTGTTGGAGCAGCTTGTTCTGCATGCCATCTCCAAGCAAATGGAAGAGAAGAATGTTATGAGGAGTACTCAGCATGGATTCAACAAGGGGAAGTTGTGCTCGACCAACCTCGTTGCCTTCTATGATGGCATCACCAGCTGAGTAGATGGGGGGAGAGCGGTGGATGCCATCTACCTTGACTTTAGCAAGGCTTTTGATACTGTCTCCCATGACATCCTGCTAGCAAAGCTGAGAAAGTGTGGGATAGAGGAGTGGACAGCGAAGTGGGTTGAGAACTGGCTGACTGGCTGAGCTCAGAGGGTGGTGATTGGCAGAGCAGAGTCCAGCTGGAGGCCTGTGACTAGTGGTGTTCCCCAGGGGTCGGTGCTGGGTCTGGTCTTGATCAACATCTTCATTGATGACCTCGATGAGGGAATAGCGTCTGCCCTCAGCAAGTACGCGGACAACACTAAGCTGGGAGGAGTGGCTGACACGCCAGAAGGCTGTTCTGCCATTCAGCAAGACTTGGACTGGCTGGAGAGATGGGCAGGAAGAAACCAGATGAGGTTTAATAAGAGCAAGTGTAGAGTTCTGCACCTGGGAAGGAACAACCGGAAGTATCAGTACAGACTGGGGAACGACCTGCTGGAGAGGAGCTCTGAGGAGAAGGACCTAGGGGTCCTGGAGGGTGACAGGTAGATCATTAGCCAGCAGTGTGTCCTCGTGGCCATGAGGGCTAATGGGATCCTGGCGTGCATTAAAAGGAGAGTGGCCAGCAGGTCAAGGGAGGTGATCCTCCCCCTCTGCTCTGCACTAGTCAGGCCTCACCTGGAGTACTGTGTCCAGTTCTGGGCTCCCCAGTACAAAAAAGACAGGGATCTCCTGGAAAGAGTGCAGCGGAGGGCCACAAAGATGATACGGGGCCTGGAGCATCTTTCCTATGAGGAAAGGCTGAGAGATCCGGGTCTGTTCAGCCTGGAGAAGACTGAGAGGGGATCTCATCAATGTGTACAAATACCTGAGGGGTGGGAGACAGAAGGATGAAGCTAACCTCTTTTCAGTGGTTTGTGGGGATAGGACAAGGGGCAATGGCTGCAAGATAGAGCACAGGAAGTTCCGCACCGACATGCGAAAGAACTTCGTCATGGTGAGGGTGACGGAGCACTAGAACAGGCTGCCTAGGGAGGTTTGGAGTCTCCTTCTCTGGAGATATTCAAGGCCTGTCTGGATGCCCACCTGGGCAGCCTGCTCTGAGGAACCCGTTTTGCAGGGGGGTTGGACCCAATGATCTTTTGAGGTCCCTTC
>JAACYP010016546.1:0-10745 GCA_011076525.1 Nettapus auritus
CCCCCCCCCATCCACCCTCTTCCACCTCCTCCCCCTGAGCGGCGCAGGGGAACAGGGGAATGGGGGTTATGGTCAGTCTACAGCACTTCTTCTCTGCCGCTCCTTCTCGGTCACTCTTGTCCCCTGTGCTGTGGGGTCCCACCCACGGGATGCAGGCCTTGCCGACCTGATCCAGCGTGGGCTGTCCACAGGCAGCAGCTCTTCAAGAACTCCTCCAGATATGGGTCCGTACCACAGGGTCCATCCCTTTGGAGCAAACTGCTCCAACCTGGGTCCCCCACGGGCAGCAGCTCCTGCCGGGTCACCTGCTCCTGCGTGGTCTCCTCTCCACGGGCTGCAGGTCCGGCCCGGAATCTGCTCCGGCAGGGGTCTTCCACAGGCCGCAGTCTCCTTCGGGGCACAGGCTCCACCGTGGTCTCCTCCACGGGCTGCAGCGTGGAACCCTGCTCCACCGTGGTACTCCATGGGCTGCAGGGGGACAGCCTGCTTCACCGTGGGCCTCACCACAGGCCGCAGGGGACTTCTGCTCCGGCGCCTGGAGCACCTCTCCCCCTCCTTCTTCACTGACCTTGGCGCCTGCAAGGCTGTTTCTCAGTCCTCTCACCCTCCCAGCTGCTGAGTGGCGCAGCATTTTTTTCCCTGTCTTAAATCTGCTCTCACAGAGGCGCAAAACAACATCGCTTATTGGCTCAGCTCTGGTCAGCAGTGGGGCCCTTACCAAACATGGGGCAGCTTCTAGAGCCTTCTCACAGAAGCCACCCCTATGGCCCCCCTCCTACCAAAACCTTGCCACGTAAACCCACTACAGGTGGCAGTGAACTTCCCACACAGGTTGCAGATTCACACCTTGGTGTCTCCTGCTAGCTGTCAGCAGGCAGTGGTGGAGCCACGAGCTGCTGCCTGCCGTGTGGCCTGCACACGCTCGTGCCACCAGAAGAGCATTCCGGGGGTGTCTGCCAGGGGAGCCCAAGCCCAGCTTCCACCTCCTTTCCTGCCTGGGTTTTTGCAGTGCTCTGCATAACCAGCACACCAAAACAACACATACAAGTTCTCCAAACAAGTTCTCCCCATGCAGCCACCCAGGTGGCACCGGCCCGGCCGTGCCCAGCACCCGGAACCAGGGGCTCTGTGACATCAGCATTGGTGCCGAGGGCTCCGAGGGCACCGCACCACCATCGGCTGCTGCCTTGGTCGGTCGCGACAAGCCCAGTGCATGAGCAGCTGCTTCTTGCCACGGGGAGCGATGAATGTGCTGCCACTCCTGCTGCTGCTGGCCGCGGGCTGGCCTGTGCAAGGCGCGCCAACCAACTGCATGTGAGTAGCCTGAGGCTCTGGGAGGGAGCCTGGGGGGAGCCTTATGGAGGTCACTGGAGGATGTCCCCTTGTCCCCTGTAGCCACGCCAGAGCTTCCAAGACCCCATGGGGGAAGCTCGACGCCTCACTGGCAGCCAGGCTGCCGGCACAACTCGTCCGCAGGGCTGAAGCAGAAATGGGCATGGTCAGAGACAACCCAGGGGCCCCACTGTCCTCACGGTGCCTCATGGGGAGGGAAGGTGGCTCACCCTCAGCGTGACCAGAGCAAAGGCAAGGCGAGCAAGGCAGTAAAGAGTTTCTGATTACAGGACCTGCGGGCTCCGGCCCATGGCCGATCATCACGGCATGGCGCGCGTCGTGGGGGGCACGAATGCCCAGCCAGGGGCCTGGCCCTGGATCGTCAGCATCCAGAATCCCTGGTACTCGGGCGTTGGGCATGTGTGTGGAGGGTCCCTCATCAGCCCCCAGTGGGTCCTCACGGCAGCACACTGCTTCGATAACGCAAGGTAAGGGCCCACCTCTTTCCCTGCCATATGGCCGGTGCCTGGGCACTGCAAAACCCAGCTGAGGGACTGCTTGTGAGAAGGCTTGGCTCACGCCCAGCTTCCTAGCAGCCTCCACATCCATGTGCCTTGTGCCCAAAGCATAGAAGGGCTATCACAGCCCTCATAGCATTGCTTTCCTTTTTCCTCCACAAAGCAGAAGTCGGGGAACTGCTGGGCTGCTACAGGACATGGCTCTGCCTCCCTCTGACCCCTTTCTCTGTCTCCTTCCAGTTATGTCTCGATGTGGCGCGTGGTGATCGGTGCCAACCGGTTGACTCAGCTGGGCCCTGAGGTGGAAGTGCACAACATAAAGCGGCTAGTGATCCATGAATACTATAGAAATATCAAATCGGGGTACGACGTTGCACTGCTGGAATTGGACCAACCTGTGCAGTGCAGCCAATATATACAACTTGCCTGCGTGCCTGATGCCTCGCTGAAGGTGTCAGAGCTGTCAACCTGCTACATCAGTGGCTGGGGTTCTACAGAGGAAAGATGTGAGTTCCCATACGCACTGCTGTCCAGAGTGAAAGTTTAGCATGCTGTTGGCTCCCTGATGGCAGAGGCACACCCCAGGGTCAAGCCATGGGGAAGTACGCCTTCAGAGAGACGGGCTTGACCCATTGTCCAAACCAAGGCAGAAGGGAAACATCAGCACAGTGCCTCTCAAGACACAAAGCCAAGACTTAGGGAAGGGGTTCAGCCAGGCAGGGGGGGGAAAGAACTGGCAAGGAGTTGCTGGGTGCCAATTCCTCTGTCTGCTCGCAGCTGGACGATCTCCCGATGTCCTGCAGGAGGCTGCTGTAAACCTCATTGACATCAAACTCTGCAACAGCAGCCGGTGGTATAGAGGGGCCATCAAGACCCACAACTTGTGTGCTGGTTATATGCAGGGTGGCATCGACACCTGCCAGGTAGGAGCATGCTACAAGTCAACACACTGCCATGTGGGTAGCCCTGACGTACCTGCCCAAACGAACACCAGCCCATGCCAGCCACCCTTCTAGCTCTGGGTCCCCACCACTTCTGGAGCTCACCTTCCCTTTCCCACCTGCAGGTCCTTGCCCAGGCTCCCCTTGTCCCACATTCCCCAGACTCTGCCCAGAGAGCCCGTGCAATGTTCTTGGTGCCCAGTAGACCCACACCTGCAACACCCCTCTTCCCACAGCCGGGATTGTTACACAAGAGATGAGAGAGAGAGAGTGAGAGGCCTACCTTCCATGCCCACGACCTGCTGCCAGAAAAGCCATTGTAGGCTCCAGAACCCAAGCAGAGCTTTTCTGTGCTGTGAATACAGCCCTGGGAGGAGCTGGGAGAGGAGCCAGCTCTGCTGCTGTCAGTGGACACCTACTAACACCTTAGGCTTCTCTCCTCCACTGCAGGGTGACAGCGGTGGTCCTCTTGTGTGCAAGGATAACACCGCTGACTACTTCTGGCTCGTTGGTGTGACCAGCTGGGGGTCAGGCTGCGGCAGAATGCTTCGGCCTGGAGTATACACCTCCACTCAGGAGTTTTACAACTGGATCCTGGTACAGATGGGACTGCAACCAGCAGGAGAGGCTACTTCAACACCACAGCCAGTCTCTGTGTCAACCACTGCCCAGAGGCCAAAGCCAATACCATCACAGTCATCAGGCCCATTTAGATCATGTCCCTTTCCACGGCAGAAACTCCTGGAATTCTTTAATTTGTTGCAGGAACTCCTGCAGGTATTAAGGGGGAAGTAATGCAGGCTGAGCATGACCCAGTGGAGGCTGCAGTGTACTATCGCCGTTTTCTTCAGGGGCAGTATCTGCTGATCCAAGGGCAGCCCCAGCGCCAAAGGCCTGTTCTGTCCTGCCCACTCTCCTCTGGTTTGACTTACTCCAATATACTTAGTTCAAGAAATAAAGCTGACTGTTTTCACAGCTAACCATGCCTCAACCCCATTCAATCTCCTGTGCAAGGCAAGCATTTCCATACTTGGCATCTGCAAAATATGCAGACTGTAGATCACAAAGGGGAAAGAAAGTGTCCCCCAAAAAGGCTGAAGCCATGCCTGCTGAGGGAGGAGGGTGCAACGGGACAAGGGAATGCAGGTAGCACTGGCCCAGAGGTCTCAGGGACAGCAGCTGGCGTCATCAAGTATCCCCAGAGCCAGCTACTGGTGGGATCCGTGTGTGTCTGTGTGTGTGTGTGCACGATGCATCTGTGAACTTAAAGGTGGACTAGCTAGCTCATGCACCAGGAGACTCAGCTCAGGGAAGACCCAAGGCCTGCCTCAGGGAGTGGCTGAGGAGCTGTGGTGGTTTTACCATGCTGGGCAGCTGAACACCACAACCGCTCTCTCACTCCCCCTCCTCAGATGAGGAGGGGAAGAAGCAAAGGAAAGAACAACTCACGGGTTGAGATAAGGATAATTTAATTAAAGGAAATATATAGATATATATATATTAAGGAAATATTCTTAATTAACAATTCAACTAAAGGGAAAAAAAAGAGAAAGGGGAAAAAGAGAGGGGGAAAGGGAACAACAAAACAAAACAAGTAAAGGCTATGTGGAAGTGCAGAGGAAATAAATTATTCTCTACTTCCCGCAAATGAGTGATGCCTGACCACGTCCTTGAAGCAGGGCCTCAACACACGTAGCCGGTGTTCGCGAGGATCCCACTTCTGACACCAGAGGACAGACGTTTTCACAATGAAAGCCCACCCCCTCCCTCTTCCTCCTTTTTCCACCTTTTATTGCTGTGTGACATCATATGGTATGGCATATCTCTTTGGTTGGTTTAGGTCAGCTGCCCTGGTGATGTTTCTTTCTCACTTGCCCAACCCCAGGAGGGTTGGAGAAAGTCCTGATGCTGTGCCAGCACTTCTCAGCAGCGGACACAACACTGGTGTGATAACACTGCTGTTCTAGCTACAAGTGCAGAGCGTGGCACTGTATGGGCTGCTGCAGGGAAAGTTAACATCCCAGCTACACCCAGTACAGGAGCTTGACATCCAGCCACAGCTATTACATGGATTTAGTTCCCATGCCATTATTTGAAGGATATGTGAATCTGCTCTGCCTATGAATCGAGGGAGTAAAGCTGCATGTATGTTTCACTACCGAACACCAGTCCTGATAACTGGAGAGGCAGAAAAGTTCTGGGTTGTGTTTTTTGTACTACGTGGGTGCTGGTAAAGGCATTGCTTCTTGTGCACACAAGCACAACCTACAGAGACTAGACGCAGACACACAGTGTATGCACATCCAATGCGCATATGCAGTGTGCACCCACTCACCTGCATGCATGCACACACTGTGCATCCAAAATGGCACATGCATATGCAGAGCACGCTCCCAGCACGTGGGCCTGCACTCAAACATACAACTAGCAAGCTCCCCACAAGCGCACAATCCACTCTCATGCACTCAGCCTGTAAAATCTACCCTTACCATTCCCAACCACAACGTGCCTGCATGTGTCCTCACAGAGCGGGCTCCCACAGCAATGCAGCAGTCACTTGGACCTTCCCTGCTAAGCCCAGCCACGTGGACACTGTTCATCTGCATGTTCTACCCCTGCTTGCTGGCACTGGTGCAGCTTGAGGCAGTCACACGGGCTGCACACCGACACGGCCGCACCCCCACCCGCACACGGGCTGCACACCAACACGTGCACGCAGCGACCCAACACGCGTGCATGCACACGGAGCGCGCACCAACACTGTGTAACAAACACTGTGCATGCTATCACACGCTGCACACCAATAGCTGACACATGCACGTGCAGACAGCATGCCGACACGCACACACACAGCCTGACTGCACATCAACACACAGAGTACGACCACAAACTAACGCACACACGTTCTGCACACCAGTGCGCACACACGCACAAACACGCTGCAGGTCAGCACACACACACCAATACACGTTGCACACCAGCACCGAATAATGTGCACAGAGTGCACAGACGAATCTTTGTACAATATGGAAAGCAGGCACACATGGCACGCACACATAAATCTGAGGATGCATATTCACAGTCTGCACACACAAATCACCTGTGCCACAATGAATGTGTACAAGGTGCACTCACACCATGTGTGTACATGGGTGCGCCCATTCAGAGTGCGAGTATGCCTGGCATGTGCACACTCAGTGGACACCTCCAAAAGGCACATCAGCACATCTGTGTACTCATGCATGGATCATGGCATGCATCACCAGGATTCACTGAAAGTGCATGTCACTCACTGCTCATCTGCCACAGCTCTATCCAGCCTAGCTCCACAGCGCTCAAACATGCATGCTGCCTACAGGAGTTACGTTCTCTGCTGTATGTCTTTGGGGAGAACCTGCTGGTAAGAGAGCAGGGTGGTGTGGTGGTTTTACTCGGGTGGGCAGCCGAGTTCCGCCACAACCGCTCTCTCACTCCCCCTCCTCAAAGAGGAGCGAGGAGAAAATACGATGAAAGGGGCTCAAGGGTTGAGATAAGGACTAGGAGATTGTGCAATAATTATCGTGACGGGCAAAACAGACTCAGCATAGAGAGAAAGTAAGATTTATTGCTTATTACTGACAATCTAGAGAAGTGAGAAACAAAGGAAAGAAACCAAAAGCACCTTCCCCCCCCCCGCCCCCCCCCATCCACCCTCTTCCACCTCCTCCCCCTGAGCGGCGCAGGGGAACAGGGGAATGGGGGTTATGGTCAGTCTACAGCACTTCTTCTCTGCCGCTCCTTCTCGGTCACTCTTGTCCCCTGTGCTGTGGGGTCCCACCCACGGGATGCAGGCCTTGCCGACCTGATCCAGCGTGGGCTGTCCACAGGCAGCAGCTCTTCAAGAACTCCTCCAGATATGGGTCCGTACCACAGGGTCCATCCCTTTGGAGCAAACTGCTCCAACCTGGGTCCCCCACGGGCAGCAGCTCCTGCCGGGTCACCTGCTCCTGCGTGGTCTCCTCTCCACGGGCTGCAGGTCCGGCCCGGAATCTGCTCCGGCAGGGGTCTTCCACAGGCCGCAGTCTCCTTCGGGGCACAGGCTCCACCGTGGTCTCCTCCACGGGCTGCAGCGTGGAACCCTGCTCCACCGTGGTACTCCATGGGCTGCAGGGGGACAGCCTGCTTCACCGTGGGCCTCACCACAGGCCGCAGGGGACTTCTGCTCCGGCGCCTGGAGCACCTCTCCCCCTCCTTCTTCACTGACCTTGGCGCCTGCAAGGCTGTTTCTCAGTCCTCTCACCCTCCCAGCTGCTGAGTGGCGCAGCATTTTTTTCCCTGTCTTAAATCTGCTCTCACAGAGGCGCAAAACAACATCGCTTATTGGCTCAGCTCTGGTCAGCAGTGGGGCCCTTACCAAACATGGGGCAGCTTCTAGAGCCTTCTCACAGAAGCCACCCCTATGGCCCCCCTCCTACCAAAACCTTGCCACGTAAACCCACTACAGGTGGCAGTGAACTTCCCACACAGGTTGCAGATTCACACCTTGGTGTCTCCTGCTAGCTGTCAGCAGGCAGTGGTGGAGCCACGAGCTGCTGCCTGCCGTGTGGCCTGCACACGCTCGTGCCACCAGAAGAGCATTCCGGGGGTGTCTGCCAGGGGAGCCCAAGCCCAGCTTCCACCTCCTTTCCTGCCTGGGTTTTTGCAGTGCTCTGCATAACCAGCACACCAAAACAACACATACAAGTTCTCCAAACAAGTTCTCCCCATGCAGCCACCCAGGTGGCACCGGCCCGGCCGTGCCCAGCACCCGGAACCAGGGGCTCTGTGACATCAGCATTGGTGCCGAGGGCTCCGAGGGCACCGCACCACCATCGGCTGCTGCCTTGGTCGGTCGCGACAAGCCCAGTGCATGAGCAGCTGCTTCTTGCCACGGGGAGCGATGAATGTGCTGCCACTCCTGCTGCTGCTGGCCGCGGGCTGGCCTGTGCAAGGCGCGCCAACCAACTGCATGTGAGTAGCCTGAGGCTCTGGGAGGGAGCCTGGGGGGAGCCTTATGGAGGTCACTGGAGGATGTCCCCTTGTCCCCTGTAGCCACGCCAGAGCTTCCAAGACCCCATGGGGGAAGCTCGACGCCTCACTGGCAGCCAGGCTGCCGGCACAACTCGTCCGCAGGGCTGAAGCAGAAATGGGCATGGTCAGAGACAACCCAGGGGCCCCACTGTCCTCACGGTGCCTCATGGGGAGGGAAGGTGGCTCACCCTCAGCGTGACCAGAGCAAAGGCAAGGCGAGCAAGGCAGTAAAGAGTTTCTGATTACAGGACCTGCGGGCTCCGGCCCATGGCCGATCATCACGGCATGGCGCGCGTCGTGGGGGGCACGAATGCCCAGCCAGGGGCCTGGCCCTGGATCGTCAGCATCCAGAATCCCTGGTACTCGGGCGTTGGGCATGTGTGTGGAGGGTCCCTCATCAGCCCCCAGTGGGTCCTCACGGCAGCACACTGCTTCGATAACGCAAGGTAAGGGCCCACCTCTTTCCCTGCCATATGGCCGGTGCCTGGGCACTGCAAAACCCAGCTGAGGGACTGCTTGTGAGAAGGCTTGGCTCACGCCCAGCTTCCTAGCAGCCTCCACATCCATGTGCCTTGTGCCCAAAGCATAGAAGGGCTATCACAGCCCTCATAGCATTGCTTTCCTTTTTCCTCCACAAAGCAGAAGTCGGGGAACTGCTGGGCTGCTACAGGACATGGCTCTGCCTCCCTCTGACCCCTTTCTCTGTCTCCTTCCAGTTATGTCTCGATGTGGCGCGTGGTGATCGGTGCCAACCGGTTGACTCAGCTGGGCCCTGAGGTGGAAGTGCACAACATAAAGCGGCTAGTGATCCATGAATACTATAGAAATATCAAATCGGGGTACGACGTTGCACTGCTGGAATTGGACCAACCTGTGCAGTGCAGCCAATATATACAACTTGCCTGCGTGCCTGATGCCTCGCTGAAGGTGTCAGAGCTGTCAACCTGCTACATCAGTGGCTGGGGTTCTACAGAGGAAAGATGTGAGTTCCCATACGCACTGCTGTCCAGAGTGAAAGTTTAGCATGCTGTTGGCTCCCTGATGGCAGAGGCACACCCCAGGGTCAAGCCATGGGGAAGTACGCCTTCAGAGAGACGGGCTTGACCCATTGTCCAAACCAAGGCAGAAGGGAAACATCAGCACAGTGCCTCTCAAGACACAAAGCCAAGACTTAGGGAAGGGGTTCAGCCAGGCAGGGGGGGGAAAGAACTGGCAAGGAGTTGCTGGGTGCCAATTCCTCTGTCTGCTCGCAGCTGGACGATCTCCCGATGTCCTGCAGGAGGCTGCTGTAAACCTCATTGACATCAAACTCTGCAACAGCAGCCGGTGGTATAGAGGGGCCATCAAGACCCACAACTTGTGTGCTGGTTATATGCAGGGTGGCATCGACACCTGCCAGGTAGGAGCATGCTACAAGTCAACACACTGCCATGTGGGTAGCCCTGACGTACCTGCCCAAACGAACACCAGCCCATGCCAGCCACCCTTCTAGCTCTGGGTCCCCACCACTTCTGGAGCTCACCTTCCCTTTCCCACCTGCAGGTCCTTGCCCAGGCTCCCCTTGTCCCACATTCCCCAGACTCTGCCCAGAGAGCCCGTGCAATGTTCTTGGTGCCCAGTAGACCCACACCTGCAACACCCCTCTTCCCACAGCCGGGATTGTTACACAAGAGATGAGAGAGAGAGAGTGAGAGGCCTACCTTCCATGCCCACGACCTGCTGCCAGAAAAGCCATTGTAGGCTCCAGAACCCAAGCAGAGCTTTTCTGTGCTGTGAATACAGCCCTGGGAGGAGCTGGGAGAGGAGCCAGCTCTGCTGCTGTCAGTGGACACCTACTAACACCTTAGGCTTCTCTCCTCCACTGCAGGGTGACAGCGGTGGTCCTCTTGTGTGCAAGGATAACACCGCTGACTACTTCTGGCTCGTTGGTGTGACCAGCTGGGGGTCAGGCTGCGGCAGAATGCTTCGGCCTGGAGTATACACCTCCACTCAGGAGTTTTACAACTGGATCCTGGTACAGATGGGACTGCAACCAGCAGGAGAGGCTACTTCAACACCACAGCCAGTCTCTGTGTCAACCACTGCCCAGAGGCCAAAGCCAATACCATCACAGTCATCAGGCCCATTTAGATCATGTCCCTTTCCACGGCAGAAACTCCTGGAATTCTTTAATTTGTTGCAGGAACTCCTGCAGGTATTAAGGGGGAAGTAATGCAGGCTGAGCATGACCCAGTGGAGGCTGCAGTGTACTATCGCCGTTTTCTTCAGGGGCAGTATCTGCTGATCCAAGGGCAGCCCCAGCGCCAAAGGCCTGTTCTGTCCTGCCCACTCTCCTCTGGTTTGACTTACTCCAATATACTTAGTTCAAGAAATAAAGCTGACTGTTTTCACAGCTAACCATGCCTCAACCCCATTCAATCTCCTGTGCAAGGCAAGCATTTCCATACTTGGCATCTGCAAAATATGCAGACTGTAGATCACAAAGGGGAAAGAAAGTGTCCCCCAAAAAGGCTGAAGCCATGCCTGCTGAGGGAGGAGGGTGCAACGGGACAAGGGAATGCAGGTAGCACTGGCCCAGAGGTCTCAGGGACAGCAGCTGGCGTCATCAAGTATCCCCAGAGCCAGCTACTGGTGGGATCCGTGTGTGTCTGTGTGTGTGTGTGCACGATGCATCTGTGAACTTAAAGGTGGACTAGCTAGCTCATGCACCAGGAGACTCAGCTCAGGGAAGACCCAAGGCCTGCCTCAGGGAGTGGCTGAGGAGCTGTGGTGGTTTTACCATGCTGGGCAGCTGAACACCACAACCGCTCTCTCACTCCCCCTCCTCAGATGAGGAGGGGAAGAAGCAAAGGAAAGAACAACTCACGGGTTGAGATAAGGATAATTTAATTAAAGGAAATATATA
>JAACYP010017581.1:0-15404 GCA_011076525.1 Nettapus auritus
AAAAAAAAAAAAAAAAAAAAAAAAAAAAAAAAAAGTACTTTCCTGTAGTCCTTGTGCTTTGATTACTGAGGAATCATCAGGAGCAGAGTTATGCTACGTAATTCACGAGCCTATCAGGTAGAGTGAATGGAAACTATACATTATAACTGATCAAAAGACAGCAACCACATATTTGAAATTCCAGCATTTTGACATTTAGTTTTTGATTGCCCTGAAATAAGAAGTAAACTTAACAAGACTCTTAGCAATAAAGAAATTTTACAAAACATTGGAGTGGGGGGATGGATTCAAATCTCTTTTGCTGTTGTTCTAAAAGTATTTATTAAGAGGTCAGAATCCTGTCACATTGTGGTCAGGATACCATGTCTTAGAATATATGGAAGTAGCATGCAAAGAGAAGAATTTACTTTGCTGTTATTATCATATATATATATATAATATTTATATGTATGCATGCATGCACGTATATGTATCTTCTGCAATATTTTTAGTTAGAGTAAGAACTTTAGCATGTATGTGTCTTCCAAATCCCAGACCACTCTTGTAGTTGCCAGGCTACAGATCATTAGAGTCCATAACTTTCACTGTACCCATTTCAGCTCCTGGAAAACTATATACTGTAATGACGTGAAGGGAAACATTTTTCAACAAAATTTCATCTATCTTTAGCAGAATAGCTTCTGTATCTTTCTAGATATGACCAAAGAATAAAAGAACCTAAATACAATAGAGGTGTTTTTCTGATGTTACAAGACTATAAATAGGACAGTGGAGCATGAGGAATGATGCCCTAAAACCAGAAGTCAGGCTATTATTTTAGGTATTATATTTGAAAGCATCCCTTCTGGCCTGTCTCCATTTGTAAGAATGAACCATTCCAATGCCTGCTTAGGCCTTTCTGTTCATGATCCTACCTTTGTACCAATTTGAAATAGTATAACTTTGACATTCCTTTAAACTGAGATCCTAACTGGCAGTGCTTTACGAATAGTCTCTTCAAAAGACAATTCTAAGAGGAACAGAACCAAGGAGTCTGCCAGTGAAATAGAATTACGTCTAAATCTTGGATACTCTGTGATTTAAGTTACTGAAAAATGAAAACAATCTCACAGAATATCATAGTGCACAGCAAATGAGCCATGAGAGATTTGGTGGGAAGAATGAAAGGTAATACACCACTATAATAACTCCAACAGTTTAAGGACATCCTGTGAGCTGAAAGTACAAAACAGTTTTAGTAAACACAAAGTTTGAATGCTAGGAAACAAAATAACAAAAGGCATACCTCATCTTTTAATAACAGTTTGATCTCCAACAGCAGACTTCAATCTTCAGTACAGGACTATCACTGATACTGAAAATCAAAAAGCATAAATTACTTTGCATACCTGTAGAAGACAAAATAAAAATAATACAAAATAACAACAACCACCAGATTTTTCTCTTTCATACCTACTTAATATCTTTGCCAAAAACATCAAGATGCCTTTTTCTAGAAACAGATTGTCGATCAGTTATCTTTACTTATTGCCTAGTACACATACACACTAGCAAGACTTAAATAGGATCAAAAATGTCTCCCTCCACCGTAATATTTCTCCACTGACAAAAATGAATACTAGCACATACTCTGAGGCCCACTTATTTTGTGAATAATATGCTAAGGACAAGTACTACTTACTCATTTTAATTTAATTTTATTTTATTTTATTACAGACAGATACTATGCATTGCTTTTTTACTCTCCTTTTCCTTTCCCACAAACCAGGAGAAGCCACCCTGGTCAAATGCACTCCTTTTGAACAAGTGGTATTGTAACTCATTCCCTGTACACAGAAATAAACAGATTAAGAAACATTTAAGAGAGTGATGTTTTTAAAGACAGAAAATACTTTTGTGACCTGTAGACCTTGCCTCCCATTTGTTGCTTGAGTTAACTCCCGAAGGTGAGGTGAAGGGTTCTGGCACTTGAAAACTTGGTTCTGGCACTTGGTCTCATGGAGGGGGATTCTTCTCAGTGTACTCTTTAATCATCATACATGGCAGGGTTTGGGCCACCTGGGGCCTTGGTGGAATGGCCTCAGCAGAGCAGCCTAACTGGAGCGAGGCATTTGCTGCTAGCTGATTGCTATGAGTTCCTCTTGCAATTTTGCTTGGATATCTACAAATCATGCAGACATATTTTACAGGAGGAGAAAGGAAACATTAAAGTTAGTAAACGGGCAAATGCCTGGTTCTGCTTGAGCTGAGCTGTGGGAAGACAAAAGAGTATATCACACATAGCAGACGGACCATGAACACACATGCAGCCCTACTGCTCACATCCTGCATTAGGCCTCGGTGGTTCTTTCATTTTTTCTCATTTTGTGACACCATGATGAAGATGTTTGTCTTGGCTCTGCAGCCGTTGGGCTAGGTTCAGCCTCCCTCCAATACCATGAGCACCCCAAGTACCCTATCAGAAGATGCTTTAGGTTTATCTTGTAGCACTGTATTATGGAAGAATGCTGTCCTGAACCTCCCAAACTCAGGACTCAAAGAAATGGAAAACAATACAGTTTTGCTTGTTGTTGTGGATACTCATTTCAAGACACTCCTGCCTACTCGATACTCATTTTCAAAGTATTGCACAGACAGATAAGATGGTGGACAGATCCTTCCTTTCAGTAATTTTGGAAACCATAGATATAGTATTATATTGGAGCTGGCCATTGCTCTTGTTCTTTCCAGACAAGAAAAAAAAACTCTTTTGTCTTATTGAGCAATATATATACACATATTTATATATAAGTTGTTTATTTTTCCCTGTTGCTAAAGATAAAGCATCTAACCTGCTGAAGGTTAGAGAGAAGGTTATATTGTTTCCAGGTAGTCCAGAAATCTACCTCAAATTAGGAAAGAATGGAATTATGGGCATACTACATGACATACAAGTGCTCTGATTCCCCTGGGATATTAGAAAGCAAGAAGGTCCTGCTCAATACAGCTGTTGTATGAGTGAGCTGGTAGGTACCTCATGGACACAAGGTTGGCAAGCAAGGGTTCCAAACGTAGCTGTAGATTCAGGTAATGGCCCAGCTATACTGCCTCATTTAACAATCGTTCAAATTGGTTGCTGCCCTACAGTTGATCATAGGCTTTAGAGTATATGCATTGCACACACATGAGGTTTGGATGATTAGTAGAGGGCCCTGCAAATAATGCAGTAAAGTGTGTTCCTAAGAGTGGTGTGTTTCTCCTACACATGGGGCAGAGTTCCACAGTCGCTTGACACATGGACACAACCACTTCAGCAAAGGGTGGGAATATGACTGCAGTCTTCAAGGGTGTCAAACAACATCACTGTACGCTGCCAACATCACCCCCCAGAAAGTTACATCAAAAAAAATTACTTGCAAACAAGTTAACCACTTGTTACTTGCTAGAAAGTGAGGCTGTGTTCCCAGTCTGCTCCTCCTACTCCATGCACTGAAAAAAATCAAAACCAACATGTTTTCTAAAGCTCTCAGTTATAAATCAGGAGCTTTCAGATAGTTTAGAAGCGCTTGTTTGCAGGGACTCATCTCTCATAAAAGGCTTGTTGCTGCTCTAGGGAGGAGTAAAATAGCTACTGATGACATTCAAATCATGGTCTGCCTTCTCAGCCATTAATTTTAAATATGATTCATACTCCATTATGCTCTGGAAACCAAAGAAATTATCCTTTATTGTGTCTAGCCATTTTTCATCACTATGGACTCATAATGACCAATTTTACTCTTCCCTGTTGTAATGTGCTTGAAATTGAGCAAAAATTAACCCGACTGTTTACATTTGCCTTTAATTCAGCTTCATAAGTATTTCCCAGTGTAAATATGTATTTACACAATAGAAAAGAATTATTAGCAGCTAACATACATAAACAGCATTAGCTTTTAAATTGCTTAAATATTAGTGCTTGCAGATTATAAATAAGTCTGGGTCAATCTTCAGGGACCAAACACTACTGAACTTTATCCTACTTAAACACAAATCTAAATAAAAACATACCTTTGAATGAATACCTATGCCTGTCTTAGGCCATTTTAATAACCATGGAAGTGAAGTCCAAAAATGAATTGGTTTATACTGTTCGTCCTCATTTATAACACCAATACATTTTTAGTTAAAAAAATAAAAGAAAGGTCACAGGAAAAAAAAGGTCATCGGTGAAGTTTTCAAAAATCCTGATGCAATTCCATGCTTCAGCTATGCGACTTAGCACAAGTCATCTCCTGTATTTCCAAACAGAGTGCTGTACAAGCAGAGAAACCAAACAACAGAACAGGTACGCCGCATGAAGCAGAGACACCCCCTCCTTCACCTGTAAGGGACAGGGTGTATCCTCTCACCTCAGGAGGCAACTGCAGCTCTGCATCTCAAGCCAGGGCCAAGTTCTTCCTCAAAACCCTATATGAGAAGTGATGCTGCTCTTCTGTAGTCTCACTAAGCTTTACTCTCTGTGAGCACAGCAGTTGAATGGGGTTTTTAAGGTCCTGGCTCCCTGCTTCCCAGCCCTACCCTCACTGGGGGCTGCAGGGCCGCTAGCTGAGGGAGGCTGCAGGAGGCACATGGTGTGGAAGCATGGCCTGAGCCAGACACTGGAACATTGCTCAAGGAAATAGGGACGTAGGATTGTTGTGTTTCACAGCAAAGTCTGATAAATATCTTATGGATTAGGACAGGGAAGTAAATAATATCTATTATCACTAGCTGCTTATCAAATAGTAGCTGAATAAAAGCAGTCAGCAGGGCCTAATGTACAGCATTCTCCAAGACAATGCAATTTTCATTCATGTCAAGTGCAAGATTTCAATGGTATCAGGGGCTGAATCGACTATTGCAGGCATAAAGGTTTTATTAAAAAAAAAAAAAAAAAAAAAAAAACCCGCCTCATTACTCTTAGAATAATGGTGATGAGTGCTGGGCATAACAGGACTTATAAATGCCTGCTTTGTTTTGGTTTTGGTTGTGGGTTTTTTTTCCCAGAGTAAGGAGTTACCTCTACCAGCTGGCAATAGCAAATGTTACGCAGCTCATACAGCTTGTCACATGTGAATTAAGTCCAACATCTTCCACGAATGCAAGCCTCAAAGAGCACATTTCCAACTTAATCAAAAAGATTTTATCTTAAATTAAACTCCTGATGGATAAGTGGGGAAGTTAGTCCTATTTTTGAAACCTTAAACATGCTGCAAGAGGGAGAAGGTATAGGGCTCAGATGCCCAGGTGGTGGCAGGGGGCTGAGGGCAGCAGGACAATGCACTGATGGCTGCAGTTACATTAATAAATGTATGAAGCAACTAGAAATAGGAAGAAGGAGAGCAGAAAATGAGGTAAGTAGCTAACAACTCCAACAAAGTTAAGAAAAAGAAGAGAGGTGCTACTGGAACAGAGGGATCAATGGAAAGGCCTGAGTTTTGTTCCTACATGGTCAGCTTTCCCTGAATTTTTGTAAATTGCACTCGATTATATCAGAAGATAACTACTGCAGCTGACATATTCCTAATGAAAATAACAAGGCATCAAATACTGGCTACCTGATTAAGCAAAAGAAAGGTAAAAACATATAATTTTCTTGAACCATTATTCTTATGAGTAATAAATCTACATGATGTTTGCCAGTCACCATAATTACTTCCAATATCAAACTTACATTTATCCTTGCCACATTTCTCTCTCTCTCTCTTTTTTTTTTTTTTAAGTATGTTTGTAGCATTTTAAGGAAAATGTTGAAGATGCTACTGAATTTATCTTGAATAAATAATCCAAGTCCTCACTTAAAATTGTTCCCATTTTGACCTCTGATTTGTCAGAGGATGACTAATAAGTAGACAAGCTGTCTGTGCTGTCCAAGTCATTTGTTGGTCTGTAAAGGCCTCCAGACCATTCCTATCTTCCTATAGACTTACTTAAAGCCAAAAATCTTGACCCCAGAGATTTTGCACATTTAGTCAATTAAAATAGTACCAGAACAATAAACAGTAACCTGGAGAAACCGGTAAAAAATAATTCAAATGCTGAGTGGAATTCCTGAGCTGAAAAACAGTCTGCAGTTTTTGTGTGTACTTTCTCACAGTTCTTTTGAGCTGGAGAGAGAAGCAAGAGAAAGCAAGCAACCAAGGTACTATATAGCCACTTTCCCCTCACCATTTTTATCCCGTCTCAAATGAATGTTAAAATTAAAATGAACACTGCAGCAACACAACATGAACCAAACTATGAAATGCAATGTCCTAAAGATGGTTTCGAATGAACGAATAAGAATGAGAGGAAAAAAAAAAGTTAATCTAATTAAATAACTATGCCCATAAGTTTTATATGTTGCAGATATTTGCTGTGATTCTTTGCAAAGCTTTACATTTGTAATCCAAGAAAATATATATTTTTTTCTGCAAAATGACTGAGATAATCAGTGATAAGAAATTAAAATGAACTATACAGAAGCCAATGTATAGTTACATTAGATGCAATTCTGCTGCTGAAATTGCCTCAGTATTGTAAGCTGTTAAAAAACACTTTTCTCAAGCGATCAACATCTATTTACAGAACTATATCTTTGGGTAATATGCACAGATAAGAATCATGCTGAATTTTCTTTCATGAAGCAGCTCAGGAATAGATATTCAGATACTCATTTATAAAGTGTCAACTAGGATTCTGGCACGTTAGAAGGCCACATGCTGCAAAAAAATTACTGCACAGGAACTGACGTAAGCAGGGCTCTAAATCCCAGAAAAAAAATGTAACCAGAAAAATAAATTCTGCACTGGCTTGCATTCAGTAGTATTCTATGGGTCAAACATAGGATAGAACACACATACACATTGTATTACGTGTATTGTTAAGAGTTTCTTGTATTTTATTCATTTGTTTTAAGGTGATCTTCAATAATGACCACTTTGTAATTGATGTTTAACTCATGAACTATGCACAACTCCACAGAAACAATGCCACTGATTTCAAATGGCATTGGCCTAACTTGTGAGGCAACACTATTTCAACCTTGAACTAGCCCTGCTCCTGTTTGTTGTATGCTCTTCTTTGGCTTAGCCCTGTCTTCTTTTGTACTTGTGAAAGTTCATCCATGTCAACAAGGAAAAAGCAAAACTCTGAAAACAGCCTTAGTTCTTTTTCTTTACATGTCTTACTACAAAAAAAAAAAAAAAAAAAAAAAAAAAAAAAAAAAAAAGGCTGTTAAATTCCCTGTTCCCTTGCTATTTTTCTTGTTACCATGTACTTTAAGATCAGTGTATACCTGCATCAGAAGTCTTTTTAAATTACTAAAAAAAAACAAACCAACACCACAATTTTTTGTCATTGAAAGCCTGATATAAAATCTTGAAAATAAATTTGGTAGTATGGTAAAAAGAACAAGAACAACAACAACAAAAAAAAACAATTTTTCTTAGGGGAAATAATATTGCTGCAGTCAATGTTATTTGCAGTTTATCCTAGCCCTAAAAAACGGTCTTGAATTGACTTCAAAACATTTCTGTACTTCACATGCAGTGAGGTCATATAGAATCTTCTATTGTGCTTATATCAGAGCATTTTCCTGCAAATGTTGATGCATGTCTAGCTCTTAGGGTTCTTAACCTTAGCTCTTTCAGCGTTGGAATAGAGAGCAGCCATACTGCAGCACATGCTAGCAAGCACCCCAGTCTCTTGTAGGATGCCAAAACGGGGAGAAGAGGAACCCCAGACTACCAAAACATAAAATTTTGCACTTTGCCAAGTGGGAAGCTTATAGCACAGAGAGTTTTTGCTAGGCCATTACTAAGGCTCCCTCACTTTGACATGGAACATAAAAGGGTCTTTGCATCACGGAAATCAAGATACAGCTGCCTGGTTTTGACAATTCTACACCCTAAGAAGGAACAGTCATTCTCTTTATATGTATTTGGTTTGTGTGCTGTGGCATTTTCTTACCAGACTTTTCAGCTGTAAAAACTTGTCAGTTAAACAAGATTTTACTACTCATAAATGTATATTTCAAGTGGTACAAGGGAGCCATTAAAAGTTTTGCTACACAGCAGCATCTGCAGAACTAAATGATTTTCTGTTTCCACTGCAAAGAGTTACCTCTATTATTGTCAGTATGGTATGGTGAATGCTGCAATTCTGAGTGCTTGTTGCACTGTGTAGCTGGTACATTTGGCATTCTCCATGCCACAGATTCTATGTATCAGCCATGAATCATATCCCTCATGTCAATCTGTTACCTTCTACTGGAAATAACTGGCATATTCTCATCACAGTTATTACTATATATCCTATTTGTCCATGCTTGTTATGCATCTAAACTCCTGTGTAATGAGATCATACATGAATACACATATCGACACATACTTACAATATACACACACATATACAAGTAATCTGTAAATGCAGGTCCATTTTTTTCAGCTTTGAACAGAACTTCAGTAACGTAGCTGTAGATATAGTACATATTACTCTTGGCAGTGCTAAAAACAAGTCATTTGGATTAACCATTTTCGAGAAGTACATTTCATAACTTAAATACTATATTTATTCAAGATCCCTTTTGGCTTAATACAATTTGTTTGAGTGTGCACTAATTTCTGTTCTCAGCATAGCCTTGGGAGGTTAAAAACGTTAAATACGATTTTTGCAGGTTTTAAGATATCATCATGCCTTATGAAGAGTTGATTATCACTACCCAGTGATACTTACGTACTGGCAGAATTCATTATTATATGTATCAAAGAATACTGAGAGTGTCACGTAACAGCCTTGACTATGCTCTACGTAAGTAGCTACAGAATTATAGCCAGTATAATAAAACATTGGCAGGTTCCCATTTTCTTAACAGTTGGAGCCTTTTGGTCAAGCCAGCTGCTTTTCTTACTTCTGACAAAATCTATTGTGGTAAGTTGTTAAATTGAAAGTTTAATTTAAGTTGTTAAATTGAAAAACTCTTGTAATTGAAAGTGGAAAATATGGAGTAGTCTGAATGTACGAATTAGGAGTAAGTTACAGATAAAAGGACTGACAAAAAAGGAACCCATATGGTAATTGGCTGTTTACAAATTAAGTTTTAATATAAGTCATAATTTTGCCTTCATTTTTCATCTTAATTCATTTCCATTGTTTTCGTGTGAACATAATAACTGGATTCTCACTGTTGTACATGAAAGCCAAATATAGTTTGCAGAAATTATTTTGGTCAAGTTTAAACAAAGCATGCTGAACAATGGTCTCAAATTTTCACCTGGGAAAACCTTCCATTTAACATTTATAGCTCTCTAGTGAAGGAAGCTTAACAACAGAAAGAATACCAGTAATTCATGCTACCACTGTCAAAATCCTGGGCTTCCTCTATGGACTGAAAATACTAAGCTTTTTGCACGGTTTATAAATATACTAGACTGCCTACATATCTTTTATGAGTTACCCATTCACTTCTTGCTGGTAAAAAGCTAAAACAAACTGACTTTTAATTGTAGCCTGAAACTCAGAAATGAAAAGTATAAAAATAGGTGAAACCAATCATCTATGGCAGAAAGCTGAGGGCAGTTCTAAAGTTCAAGAAGCTTTTCAAAAAGGTAAAATGAATGTAATCTTTATGAGAAATGTCAATTTTATTCTGGGCAACTGCAGTCAAAACATGAGGATTTTAGCCAGAGCAGTTAAGAACCATACTCTCAGAAAGCTAAAAGAAGGAAATAATAGTATGGGAAAAAGGTTAACATCTTGACATTAAATTATGGGCTTTAATAAAAATTATGATATGTTTTTATATGATCAGGTATAACTGAGAACTATGGCAGGTAATAAAACAAAAATGAAAAGAGTCGTTTCATCTGTCAGTCTCCAATTGCAGTAGAGCTCCGCAGGAAGCCTAAATGTGTGGGTCTTTGAACTGAGCTAAATAGCTGTGTGAAATAAACCCTCTTTATTTTCAAGTCTCTGTGCTGCAGATAAAAGTATCATATTCAGTCTGGCTTGTTTTGTTCAATAGCATAGAAAACTTTAGTCCCAGTTTCAGAGACTAGCCCCCACTTTTTATGACCTGTTCAGTAGGTTTTTAATTGCATATTTTTTATTAATTAAACTAATTGTATGTATATATGCTCAAAAAATTGCGATATGGCCCTTAAACCATGTAAATCAATCTTTTATGGGATGCAGTTTTGTAAGATTAATATTACTTTGGAAAAAAAATATTTTTTTTTCAGAAAAAAACCGCACTAGTGTAATCATTAACAATATTAGAGACTTAAGCCTTTAAAACAAATAGCAATCACTAACTGTAAATAAGGCATTTTTTTTTCAATGAGTATCTAGGCATCTAAAGCTGCTTAGAACAGTCTAATAGCTTTTTTTCCCCTGCAAAGTGACTAAATAGATAAAGTCAGTGGGAGATAAGTGCCTAACTTGTTAAAGATCTTTGAAAATCTCAACTGGTGTTCATCAGAATCATTAGATGCTTAAATCCCTTAGGGAATCTGAATCTAATTCTTTCTACAGACATTTATACATGGCTGATTTGATGTATAGGAAAAGTCTCAGTGCTGTTTCTGCATAAGGTTGTTCTTTTCATAAACATGCACGGCAAAGCTGTGCCTTTCAAATCGCCCGTATTATTACCATGGTTCCCCAACTGTCTTGTTGCTGTTAAATTGGTACAAAGATTCTCATTTCCACATTGGCAGAGAAATAACCATACTGTTATTGGGCCTATTCATAATGATACAATTTACCCCAAAATGGGGTATCCATAACCGAGTAGTTTAAAAAATGCATAATCTTATGTAAAAATCCTATCTGTTTTTAAATTTTAAAATCATTCATACTTTACTGTTAAGTACCATTAATTCCACTTGTGATTAACTTAAGTTGAATTTTAGGCTCACAAAATTTCAGGTACACAAGTCAGAACTTCAGCTCCAAGATAATGCTAACAACTTGTCTTAAACTGACACACCTGTGTTTAAGTGAGTTGGGATTCACTTGCTCAAAGAAGGATTTATGTGAAGTCACAGGCTCACACAGAACCTTTAGCTTTTTTAAGTTATGCTGTTACAGTGCTGTGACAGAGTACTGCATGATGATAAAGGATAAAAGCTAAATGGATTAGTAGGTATATATTATTTTCATAAACATTTGTAAAGTATTTGGAAAATAATTAAATGCATTTTACTTTTCCAGAGAGATTTTAAAAAAAAGACTACGTTATTCAAGTGAACTTTTCTCATTGTTATCATGTGAATGAAACTGTAAGGACAATTGTCCATTTAAAAAATATTCCTTAGTGTATATTCCACTGAGCTTCCCATTTATATCACAAAGCTATAGTCAAGATCCTCATTTGTTAATAAACATTTAGAAAATTGGAATGACAAAATGTTCTTTTTCCGGTATATTATGTATTATATACCTTAAATATAAAATATATAATTTTCCTTTTCGTTCCAGATCAATGAACCAAATTCAGTTTGGTAGTTTTGTTGTATCTTTGTATCATGAAGACTTCCAAACAAAGAGAGAAAAAAATCTGAAGGTATTTGACTTTATGTGTATACTTGTGACTTGCTGAACCAGATTTGCTAATCCTTTCCTAACTACATAATATTGACTTACCATATGTGATACATATATTTTAAGCATTGATGCTGATACTCTTACAATATAAACTATGCATCAGATATAAATACTTCATGATCTTACAGCATGTTTACAATAGAAATTATTTCTGAAATTGCAAAATACCTTCATAAAGTACTAGTATCCACAATTTTTCATCTTTTTCTTCAAATGATGCTAGCATTAGCATCTAATGAAAACTAGTAAATCCTGTTCTTTGCAGCATTGTCCTCATTTTACAACTGGATTTGACTTGCTTAAGGTTTTAAAGTATTAGCTCTTTTGCTGACTACCAAAATTGATGCTAAGATGAAGAGGAAGTAAAGAAGAACAAAAGACAGTTGAATCATCTTTTCCAAAAACATCCAGATACAAAAGGAGCTATGTGAAACACCTCCAAATGAATATATTTTAATGCCTATTACAAAATATTAAATACTGCATTCTGTTCTTAGCCACAATGCTCTGAAAATATAATTTTTTTAAAAAAAGAAACATTGGTGATTATGACAAGTAACCCCTGTTAATAAATTGCTCTCAGTATTCTGTCAACATGCAAAAATTCCCAGATCGTGAAAGCTGCTGGCTGTCTGCTTTGTATATGACAGTTATCTTAAAGAGAACAAAGTCAAACACTGCAGCACGCATAGGCCAGAGGTATGAAACTGCTGGAGATTATGTATGCATTTTGTGACTCTGGTGGTTGCAATGATAGCAGACTGAAGAACAGAAATTACGGATGTCTACATACATAATTTGGGGAATATGTATGTATGGGGGAAATGCAGTATTTGCTTACACTTTTTAAGCTGATAACTGTGTTTATCATACAGGCCTATTTTCCCCATTATACAAATATCTAACAATTATTTGTTTGTATAGTTTGTCTAACTATACAATACATAACTGTGAATTGCTTGTTCATTTTTTTTTTCAGTAAAACAAATAATTTCAGTTTTGCAGGTTGGAAAGATAACCCCTCAAAAGATACAAAAGACATTAAAGTCTTTATAAATAGTAGGATGATAAATATTTTTTATGACAAAAGGTATTGCTAGCCAAAAGGCCTTCTGAGAAATAGTTTTTCGAAAAAAAATTAGGAAGTGCTAGGAAAGCATAATCAAAATGCTCCAAGTCCTTTATGATCACACTGATTATACCCAGGTGATGAGCAGCATCCAAGAATTAGCAGAGGAAGCTGAAGAACAAAGCAAAGCTTTGTTATGCCCTGTTACAGTTTGCATTATTTATTGTCTGAATCAAAAGAAAGATAATCATAAATGGCAACTAGACATTTCACTGGCAAGACCCATTTAAATGACCTTAGTTCTGCTGATGATATTAATTAGCAACAGAAATGCATTGTTTTGTTAACAAAGGCAAAAGAAATGTATGTCTGTTAATACTGCAGGAATATTGTGAGGAGCATTAAGTCTTTTTGTTTTTCTAGAAAGTTTTATGTGCAGTGACATCAGGCATATGATAGCCTTTAACAACAAACATACTTCATAAACTTGAAATAATTTGACCACAGTAGCACAATCAGCAGTGATACAAAAATAATTTCCAGTATCTCCTCTCCTTTTCTAGAGATGTTCCTAGAACACCACAAGAATAAGGAACTTTTCTGGAATTCATTGATCTTATCAAGAAAGTCCTTAAAACAAATTGGAAAGAATGTACCATGTTTTCCAGAAGTCTAGGGAGTGTAGACAAACTGAACACATCAGATGTGAAACATGAACAGTTGAATTGGAACTTCTACAATAGCTTCATCCTAAGGAGAAAACAGTAGGGAGGCTTCTTGAAGGCACAGACAGAGTAGTAATGAAAATGCCTTTATCATCACCATGAGGCACAAAAGTCTAAGTAAAATAATACAAACCCAAAATATCCAGAGACCTGGTGGATAATTTGCAGGAGCACAAGGTAAAGACGGACATATTAAAAGCATTGTATGCATTTTTGTTTCCAACGGGAACAAAAAAAAAAAAAATCAGTCCAATGTATATCACATTTTTACTTCTGAATGTTATTCTCCCCCCACATTGTGAACAAGGATGTAGATTAAAAAATAACAATCACACCCAATATCATAAATAAAAGGTGACAGTTTGTTAATTACTGAGCAGTGAAAGTGAATGCCTATAACAAGAAGTGCAGACTAAAATACTTCCTTTAGCTCTCTGAAATTGTCAGCAGGACTTTGGAGACTATTTACCCAAGTAATCAATAACAAACCAAATGTTACAATGACAACTATCATATTAGAGATGCAGTAGTTTATATAACCTTTGGGTTAAATGAACTTTCGTAAAACTCACTTGGTTTAAAAGTCTCTTCACTACTTTGTCCTCTCAAAAAACAAACAAACAAAAAAAACTTTAACACTTTTAAACTATGTATCTATAAATCTATGTTCTAATGCTTACTTTGTTATTTGTTTTGAAGAGTCAGAATTCAACTGGATATGGCAATAGTCCCACAGGACAATTTTTCCAGGCTATAAAAATAGCAGCATTCACAAACTAGTGAAGTTCAGCCACCCTAATCTGTTACGAAACCTAAGCCCAGGATGGTCCTTTAGTTCACTCTGATCCTGTAAGAGATTATAAAGGTACGGGCAGTGCTGCTCATGGCATCAGCGAGACTGAAAGCCATTCTGGACCTATCACCGTTGGTATGAGCAGTCCTTCAGCATTAAAACTCTAACACCACTGTCTTTCTCACTAGAGTTGCATCCAGAGTAACATCTTTAACTGGGTCTTCTCCATGCCTTAGCCTGGCTGTTATTTTCCTAGTTCACATGTTTAGCTAAATCTCTTTGTCTGAACTAACTCTCTACAAACTGTAGAGGGAGGCCAGGCAGCATACCTTGGACATCTCAGATGACACTGCCTGTCTAAGCTTTAGCAATGAAATCTCATGCCTAATATTGCAGAAATGTCCAGTAACCATTTTGACCAGTATCACTTTATTGTTTTTACTTCATTGTCGTTAATTTACTGTTTCATGCTTTCTGTAGCAGTTTTGCAACTTACCTTCTTCTTACGTCTTAACTGTGCTGAGGATGTCACCTGCTGTAGCAGCACCTGGCTATAAGCACACACCACCTGCTTGGTTCAGGAGGTATCAGCTTCTAGCCCATTTGAATAGAGAAGGATAAGCATCTCAGGACAAGCATCCCAGTATCCAGTATCTTGGCCCCAATGCCATGTTTGCATACAGAATCACAGAATCACAGAATTTCTAGGTTGGAAGAGACCTCAAGATCATCGAGTCCAACCTCTGACCTAACACTAACAGTCCCCACCAAACCATTTCCCTAAGCTCTACATCTAAACGTCTTTTAAAGACCTCCAGGGATGGTGACTCCACCACTTCCCTGGGCAGCCCGTTCCAATGTCTAACAACCCTTTCGGTAAAGAAGTTCTTCCTAAGATCCAACCTAAAATTCCCCTGGTGCAACTTAAGCCCATTCCCCCTCGTCCTGTCACCAGGCACGTGGGAGAACAGACCAACCCCCACCTCGCTACAGCCTCCTTTGAGGTACCTGTAGAGAGCGATAAGGTCACCCCTGAGCCTCCTTTTCTCCAGGCTGAACAATCCCAGCTCCCTCAGCCGCTCCTCGTAGGGCTTGTTCTCCAGGCCTCTCACCAGCTTCGTCGCCCTTCTCTGGACTCGCTCAAGCACCTCGATGTCCTTCTTGTAGTGAGGGGCCCAAAACTGAACACAGTATTTGAGGTGCGGCCTCACCAGAGCCGAGTACAGGGGGA
>JAACYP010018663.1:0-15611 GCA_011076525.1 Nettapus auritus
CTTTAAAAGACGTTTAGATGTAGATCTTAGGGATATGGTTTAGTGGAAGATTTGTTAGTGTTAGGTCAGAGGTTGGACTCAGTGATCTTGGAGGTCTCTTCCAACCCAGACTGTTCTGTGATTCTGTGATTCTTCCTGAAATTCAGACAATACATGGTATTTAAATAAAGACTTAATCTCAAGGGGCACATTTGGTTCTCCTTCAAATGCCCACTCCTGCACTTGAAATACATTCTATTTTCTTCTGAATTTTTATATCCATATACAGACCTACAGATGCACATTGTTTAGAACAATTTACCCCCCCCCCTTTTTTTTTTTTTTTAATCTTCCCTGCCATGAAAGTCAGAATGCTAAAATTCATCTTGCCTTTTCATCACTTTTGCAAGCTTTCACATGCCTAAAAACACCATAGTGGATGGCTGCTTTTTCATCAGATTTAAATGCAGGCAGTGACACTGAGCAAGTAACTCTGTGAATATGTATCTTCTCCCTCCTTGATCTTGAACACTGAGCACAACAGGGATTCTTGTTGCTAAACATCAAGGACCAAATGGTGTTGAAAATGGTCACATATGATTCTATTACTTTTCATCCACTTAGCAGTGTAGCACCAGTGCTTAGACTCAGCAGTTCAGCATCCTAGGGAATGCAGGGAAAAATTCTTATGAAGTTATCAGTGACTGGCTGGTAAATTATTTGAAATCACCAAGGTCCTATTAATCAAAAATGACTTTAAAAGAATGATGGAGTTCTAGACCTGGACTTTCCTTTTTTTCCACCATGGAGGCAATGATCTAAAAAGGTAATTGAAGTATTAAAGAATAAGAAGTTGTCAAATTCCCATATAAAAAGTTGTTTATATGACTGTTTTCAGAGTTTGGTCATCATTCTGTGGCAAAAAGACCTGCTGCAGCAATTATCATTTAAAGTATCTGAGGGACTGCCTATTAGTCTCCTTGTGCCAGAGATATTTTTCATTTATCAAGGACATACTGAGGACTCAATTTACCAGGTAAAAAAAAAGCACCATTTATAGAATAGTATGTTTGTTGCTACTAAATAGCAGTATCTCATATTAGTATCTCATATTGGTTTTGAGCTCTGAGATTGTTGGCCCCATGATGTATCATAGAATATCTTTAAATTGAAATAACCAACAAGGAAAAAAAAAAAAAAAAAAAAAAAAAAAAAAAAAAAAAAAGGAAAGAAAAGAAAAAGAAAACCAGATAGAGATTAAATAAGAAATGCAACATTTTTTTTTTCACTATTTCCTCTTAACCTGGACACTGTTGATGACTTATCTCCCTAATAACAAGGTCATTTTTTTTTCCTTGGTGGAAAAACATAAGTACATCAGTCTTTTTTATAAGCCCCTTTTAAGTACTGAAAAGCTTCAATAAGGTCACCCCATAGCCTTCTCTTCTTTAGGCTGAACAGCCCCATCTCTCTCAGCCTGTCTTCATAGGAGAAACAGATTGATATGCCCAGCCTTAACCTCTGTATATCTCTAGGCCTCTGATCATTTTTGTGTCCCTTCTCTGGTCCAGCTGTAGCAGGCCCATGTCCTTCTTGTAATGGGGTCCCCAGAACTGGCTGAAGTATTCCATGTGGGGTCTCATGAAAGCAAAGTAGAGAGAGAATCACCTCCTTTGACCCGCTGGCCACAGTTCTTTTGATGCAGCCCAGGATACAGTTAGCTTTCTGGGCTGTGAGCGCATGTTGCCAGCTAGTATCCAATTTTTTCAACGAAACTCCCCAGATCCTTCTCTGCAGGGTGGCTCTCAATTCATCACCCAGTCTGTACTGATATTGGGGATTGCCTTGACCTAGATGTGGGATCTTATTTAAGCTCATGGGCCCATTCCTCAAGCATGTTAAGGATGGCATTATATTCTTTCTAGGGTATCAACTGTACCACTCAGCTTGGTGTCATCTGCAAACTTGCTGAGGGTGCCCTCAGTCCCACTATCTATGTCATTGACAAAGATATTGAAGAGTATAAGTCCCAGTATGAATCGTTGAGGGACAACAGTCATTACTGGTTTCCGTTTCGATATTGAACCATTGACTGTAACTCTTTGAATGCAGCCGTCCAAATTCCAGCCCATTCCTTATCCATCTAGTAGTCCATCCATTAAATTTATTTCTCTCCAATTTAGAGGCAAGAATGTTGTGTGGGACCATGTTAAAGGAATTACATAAGCCCAGGTAAAAGATATTAGTTGTTCCTCCCTCATCCAGTGTTGCAGTCATGACATCATAGAAGGGCACCAGATTAGACAGGCATTAGTGATAAAGTTATATGCATAACACCACTGCAAAACTTAATTTTTCTATTTATTTTCTTTTAATATACTTTTAATGCTAAAAATATTGTTTGTAGATAAACAAACTCATGAAAGGAAGGGAACAACAACATCAGGACAGATAACTACTTTTTCAAAAACTATGGAATAATACTTCTAGGGTCTTTCCATTCCCTTATATGTGAAAACAGAAGCCTAGTTTCTGTCTGAACAACCCTCCAATAAACTGACTTGAATGTCCTTCTGCTGTTTCACCAAAGATCTCCTTAAAAAGACAAGTATTTTATCATCTAGCTCAGCTCTAGTACTTTAGTATCACAGATAAATAATAAATGGAATTAGTCCACTTAAATTTAAGGATATGTTGTTGCTTTTGTGGATGCTGTTTCACTCAGGATATTCCACTGGGAATAATTCCTAAAAGAGGCTTTGGTGAGGATTCACCTACTGACAAAAATAAGAGGATAAGAAGAAGAAAGCAGATTTGAGTAAGCAGTGGGAGAGAAAGAATAGGTAAGCTAATTACATCTGTGCATATGTCTCACTCACACATCCATTTAAACAACATAGAAAACAAAAAACACCCCACCTAAATCAGGCTTATTTATTTATTTATTTATTTATTTTTATTTTTCTCCTCTGTTAAAACACTCTAGGTTAAAGCTATTACAATGCTTATGCAAACCTATGATGAAAACTGTGGGCTGAATTCATGCTGAAATAGGTGTATGCTAGTCCCTCATATACATGTTAAGCTTGATGTTATGTTAAGCTCCATAACCGAAGATCCCACAACGTGTAGGAGGAACAACCTGCTGTGGGAATGTCTCAGAGAAGTACATTTAATCCTTTTATAATGATCACTATGGAATAATTACCAAGAAATTTTTTGCTTAGGAAGACTATTAATGGAGAAGTACCCCTCAGAGCAACAGTCATGGGCTTACACTCCAAGGATTCCCTTTTTATCCACTAAACATAGAGGGAACCTAGGGAGATGGAAGCCTCTGAGCTAAAGTAATATTCAATCAATAGTCCTACATCTTTTGTTTTGCAACAGGGCACTGTTATTTGTTCAGGACATTATTATTTGTTCTCAAGCTGCAGTTAAGCCCCCTGCACACAGCATACCGAAGGTGTTTGGAAAAAAAAAAAAAAAAAAAAAAATCCTAAAAGGTAGCTTTCTTTACCACTCAGTCCTTACCCAACTCATTCCCTCTCTTCCATGCCTCACATCTGTGGCAATTTGCACATTTATTCTGGGCTAATGAAGATGAAAGATGGGAGAAAACTGAGGTTAAAGTCTAGTCTGCATCTTGGTTTACGTGTGGTGGCTATTGACTCAGTAGATGTAACTGCTGCTTCTTCAAAGGCAAGTCTATATATTCTCCTTCTAGAGCAAGGGTTTAGACCTTGCTTCTAAAGCAAGGCTGCTATGTTAACCTTGAGTTAGCTGAGTCAGCTCTCAAGGGATTTCTATACAGAGGCTATAAATGGTGGAGGACTTCTGTGGGTACCTGAATGTAGGGCCTTCTGACAGCTGCAAGAAGGTCAAGCAAAAGGAAGAGACCCATCCAAAGTATCACAGAGAAAAAGAACAGAGCCAAGTCTGAAAGACCAGAGCCAGTAGTACCTCACTGTATAAACAACATAAGAAATTAATAATTCCTGCCCAAATAACATGTATTGAATAAAGGGCAACAATATAACACAGATGCAACAACCTGCATCTAATTAAGTGTTTATTCCAGCTGAGAATACACTGAACTATGACTGGAGAAAGATTTATTTGCAAGGAGGGGAGCAGCAAAGAGCTTTCTTCATAATATTCAATATTCCTTTCACATTTTGCATGTTTTTTTCCTTTGCTTATCTCTGTTCTGAATGAGAAAATGTGGTGAGCAGCTGCCCACAATTCAGAATTGGAAACATAAATAAAGGCATACTGTGGAAATGAAATGACCTCATGCCCTTCTCTGTTCTAGGATCAAAGGTCAATATTTCTGTTTTTCATCACATTTAGACTACCATGTGTATGGTTTCTTTCTTAAGATAGAATTCAAAACAGCCTATGATCTTGGGCCTTGCTAAGAAAATTTTCAGGAAATACCTGGTATGATTCCCTTATCTGTTTTCATATTTGTATGAAATTTGTTGATCAACATCCAGGAACTTTAAATCATATGACATATTATGACTATCTATAAGATTCCCTTAGCTGCCTCAACATTTTCCTCACTCTGTTCTACCCTAGAGCTCTGTAATAAGCTATGACCAATGTTTTACAAATTTAAGTTTTCCCACACTACAAACTTCCTTCACTGTAGTTATTAAATTACATGTGATACCCTCTCTTCAGATATAACGTTATCTATTACTTATATTCAGCTAAAAATTATTGTGAATATATCATATTATTATAGATAATTACTTTTAATGTTTATAGATAATCACTTCTTAATTTAAATTGCTCATTACATAAATAGAAAAACAAGGCAACATTTTAATTCATTTATTGTAATTCTGCATTGTCTACACTTTGTCACTGGCAAACATACATGTTCAGAAACAAATTTCCTACAAGCTAAATAAAAAACAGAAACTGGGATAGCAACCTGTCAATTCATAAACACACAGTCTTTTGTCTCTTGCCTGCTGATATAAAAATGATATCACAGCAAGGGGAATGAGGAATAAGAGAACTTAGACTCTCACTTGAATTAGAGAAACTGAATGTGCTTTTTATCTTCAGTGTCTTTGTTTTATAGTTTTAGTTTGTGCATAATATAAATTAAGGTATTCTGAATATTTAAAAATATGATCATAATAAAGTATTAGGTTATTTTTTTTATTTTTACCTGTAGAAGTCACAGTAGTTTGTAAACCAACTTCAACGATGCAACCAGCCTTCAACACATGCAGAAATTTTCAAAAGGGCTTGTGCAATGTAAAGAGGGACATAATTTCATTCTCCACTGGGATGCAGCTACTTCTGAAGTGTTTTCTGTGAACAGCAATCTTGCACAGTTCAGGAAATAAAAGAGGGGTGACATTTTTAAACAGTAGCATCACTATTATTAGAATCATAGATTCACAGAATCATTCAAGATGGAAAAGTCCTTGTAGTGGGTTTATGTGGCAAGGTTTTGGTAGCAGGGGGCCATAGGGGTAGCTTCTGTGAGAAGGATCTAGAAGCTGCCCCATGTTTGGAAAGGGCCCCACAGCTGACCAGAGCTGAGCCAATAAGTGATGTTGTTTTGCACCTCTGTGAGAGCATATTTAAGACAGGGAAAAAAACGCTGCGCCACTCAGCAGCTGGGAGGGTGAGAGGAGTGAGAAACAGCCTTGCAGGCGCCAAGGTCAGTGAAGAAGGAGGGGGAGAGGTGCTCCAGGTGCCAGAGCAGAAGTCCCCTGTGGCCTGTGGTGAGGACCATGGTGAAGCAGGATGTGCCCCTGCTGCCCATGGAGTACCACGGTGGAGCAGGGTTCCACACTGCAGCCCGTGGAGGAGACCACGGTGGAGCCTGTGCCCCAAAGGAGACTGCGGCCTGTGGAAGACCCCTGCTGGAGCAGATTCTGGGCTGGACCTGCAGCCCGTGGAGAGGAGACCACGCAGGAGCAGGTGACCCGGCAGGAGCTGCTGCCTGTGGGGGACCCAGGTTGGAGCAGTTTGCTCCAAAGGGATGGACCCCATGGTACGGACCCATATCTGGAGCAGTTCTTGAAGAGCTGCTGCCTGTGGACAGCCCACGCCGGATCAGTTCGGCAAGGACTGCATCCCGTGGGTGGGACCCCACAGCACAGGGGACAAGAGTGACCGAGAAGGAGCGGCAGAGAAGAAGTGCTGTAGACTGACCATAACCCCCACTCCCCTGTTCCCCTGCGCCGCTCGGGGGGAGGAGGTGGAAGAGGGTGGATGGGGGGGAAGGTGCTTTTGGTTTCTTTCCTTTGTTTCTCGCTTCTCTAGCTTGTTAGTAATAAGCAATAAATCTTACTTTCTCTCTATGCTGAGTCTGTTTTGCCCGTCACGATAATTATTGTGCGATCTCCTAGTCCTTATCTCAGCCCTTGAGCCCCTTTCATCGTATTTTCCCCTCGCTCCTCTTTGAGAAGGGGGAGTGAGAGAGCGGTTGTGGTGGAACTCGGCTGCCCACCCGAGTAAAACCATCACAGTCCTTTAGGTTCATGAAGTCTAACCATCAGCCTGACTTAATGAATCCTATCACTAAACCATGTCCTTTACTGCTATATCCACACATTTCTTAAATACCTCCAGGGATGGGGAATCCACCACTTCCCTGGTCATCCCTTTCCAATGCATTACCACCCACTCTGTGAAGAAATTCTTCCTAATGTCCAGTCTAAACCTCCTCTGTCACAACTTGAGACTGTTGCCTTGTGTGCTATCACTTGTTTGAGAAAATGCCGTAACCTCCTTTTAGGTAGTTGTAGAGAGTGATGAGGTCTCCCTTCAGCTTTCTCTTCTTCAGACTAAACAACACCAATTCCCTCAGTCACTCCTCATAAGTCATTTTTTTCCAGTCCCTGTACCACTATTGTTGCTCTTCTCTGTACATGCTCAATCAACTAGTTATCTTTCTTGTAGTGAGAGGCCCAATGCTGAACACGGTATTTAAGTATTACATATGTATTACATATACCACTGGTGTGGCATATGAAAGGTAAATCACTTCCCTAGTCCTGTGGGCCTACTATTTGTTTACCTCATTCACTTACGTTACACAGAATTTTAAGGACTGAAAATAACTTACAATGGTTGTTCCGATTCAACTGATAGTATTTCATTGGCATCTGGCTGTGACATTTGTCACAACATTGCAAAAGAACACTTACATTTCTTGATTCTCTGCTTGCTCATTGAACCTTGTTCAACTAAGTACTGACTTAAGTCCTAACCCTACGTTTCAATAGGCAATGTGTGTTGGGATGACTGCCCTTCTTGACATAAACTTAACTTGCACTAAATCCTTAGGCACAGAGAGTGTATCAGAGCAGAGTTCAGGAAAACAGAGGGTCTCTTACTTAACTAAGACTTTAATTAATGTTTACCTTCCAAGATTTTCATTCTTGTGTCATTACTGCAGATATTTATTATTTTTTTTAGCAAACTTGGAAAACAGAACTGAACAACTTTCTTTTTGACAGCTTATTGCCTTTGTGCTATGTTCTGTTATGCTCAAAATCTTGATATAAGCAAAATAGAACACAAAATATACATTTAGGTATTAACTTATTGTTAGCCCAGTTAACTTTTTAAGAGTCAATTAGTCCAAATAAGTAACTAATATAGAGGGGTCTGCAATAATGGTCTAAATCATTGTATGTGGACTGGTTCAGATCAACCCCTTCTGCCTGATCTTACTATTACTCTTCCAGTTCCCATTCTGGGACCTATGATCAGCACTTCAGTATTCCTTAATAGTGGAAATGTTGAAAGGGAAGGGTGGAAAGGTTTTAATGAGTTTGGAACATCACAAAGTCTTCGCTTGGAAGAAAAGGCTTGGGAGATTTGTGTGTGGAGTGGAGTAGGCTCTTCCTCCTCAGTCTGATACACTTAGATTTATTTTTAAGTGTTTCTGACTGCTCCCATTAAATTAAGCATGGACCCAAAGCCTCCCCAAGGCTCAGCCCCCCAGTAGATCTTGTTTCCTGGGCAGCTGTGGTGGTTTTACCCATCCAGGCAGCTGAACTCCAGCACAACCACTCTCACTTCCTCTTCTCAAGGGGAAGAGGGGAAGGGGGAGGAATATGATGGAAAGAGCTCAAGGGTTGAGATAAAGGACAGGGAGATCACTCATCAGTTATTATGATGGGCAAAACTGACTCAGCATATGGAGATTAAAATAATTTATTGCCTATTACTAACTAACATACAAGAGCAGTGAGAAACTAAAAGCAAAGTAAAAACACCTTCCCCATATCCATCCTCTTCTATGTCATCCCCCCAGGCAGTGCAGAAGAATGGGTACTGGGGCTAGGGTCAGTCCCTAACACCTAATCTCCGCCACTCATTCACAGTTACTCTCTGCCTCTGCTCCATGTGGGGTCCCTCCCATTGAATGCTGTCCTTCCCAAACTAATCCTTGCCTGGGCTTCCCACAGGCAGCAGCTCTTCAAGAACTGCTCTAATATGGGTCTGTACCACGGGGTTTATCCATCAGGAGCAAAATGCTCCAGCATGGGTCCCCCATGGGGAGCAGCTCCCCACAGGCCTCCTGCTCCTGTGTGGGCTCCTCTCCACTGGCTGCAGTTCTGGCCCAGGGCCTGCTCCTGCGGGGGCTCTCCATGGGCCTCAGCCTCCTCCAGGCCACATCCACCTGCTCCACCGGGGGCTCCTCCACGGGCTGCAGCATAGAGATGTGCTCCATGTGGCTGCATGGGCTGCAGGGGCACAGCCTGCTCCACCAGGGGCCTCTCCACAGGCTGCAGGGGAACTTTTGGTCTGTGCCTGGAGCACCTCCTGCCCTCCTTCTGCACTGACTTTGCTGTCTGCAAGGCTAGTTCTCACACTTATCTCCCAGCTGTTTTGCTCTTTTTTTTTTTTTTTTTTTTTTTTTTTTTTTTTTTTTCCCTCAATACAGTACCACAGAGGTGCAACCAGTGTCGCTCATTAGCTCAGCTTTGGCCAGTGGCAGGTCCCTTTTGGAGCTGTCTGGAACTGTTTTTTAATCTAATGTGGAGCAGCTTCTTGGCTCTTCTCGCAAAGGATACCTCTGCAGCCCCCCACTAAAACCTTGCCACAGAAACCGAATACAGCAGTGACTCCCTGGCTTTGCCAGACCTTGCCCATGGAGGCACTGGAAGAGATCAGGTCAGGCAGGGGAGGCAGCAGGCTGGGAAACAGCTCAGCCCAGCTGAAGCCAAGGGGAGCCCAGGCCAGCCCTGAGACCTCTGATTGCAGCTTCATCAGGCTTCAGCATAGTCTAAAGCCCTTTACTAGATATGGCAAAAATTATTTACCTGCTTACAGTTCTGGACACAGATACAAAAGTTATATATATATATATTCTCTGCTGTTTATTCTTACAGCAAATACATCAAATTCACATCTTACACTTGTTCAACAAGACCTATTATTAAAAAAAAAAAAAAAAAAAAAAAAAAAAAAAGCCTTGATGTGCTAGTTTGTATCTAAATATACCTTAATGGGGAGTTTATGGGAACAAATAAACACATAGTATTAAGCTGTTCTTCCTATGGACTTAATTAACTCATGATCTGTTACCTAGTATTCTCGTTAGTGAAATTTCCATATTTCTTGAAATTAATTGTGTCCACATTTGCTAAAGAGTATTGGATATTTTTTTTTTTCTAAAAATAATAACTACATTGTGTACTCATAAATATATATTATATTATAAAAGCTTTTTGTAACCATTTTCTTGCACATTACTGAATAACATGGACTGAAAACTGTGGTTTATTGCCTAGATTTATCTCTGCTTTTATCTGAATGCATAACATTTATTTTTAATGCTAATGCATCCTCTCTGGAAATACTACTAATCTGTAAAGACATCTTTCTTTTGGTTTAAAGATGGGTATGCTTTCATGAAATCAGGAGAAAAAGGTGGTTTTGTTGTTGGTTTTTGTTTGCTCATTTATCTCTCTGCTGTTGCATATTAGAATTATGTAAGATGAAATGTACAAAAAACTTTATAAATATTTATTATATTAAGATTATAATTATATTATTATTATTAATATAATATTTATAAATATTATCTTAAACTGTAATAAATGTGATTTGTCTCATTGAGACCACAAATATATGATTACAGGAAGGTGAAGTCCAATTGAAAGAATTAACATATGACGAGAAATAAAGAAAACGTGCATATTTGTTCTGCACTGTTCTTGCTCACAGATTTTTAGACAGCTGTGTTGTTTGTTTATTTTCTTTCCCCTTTCAAGTGCTTTAAATATAAACTTTTGCATACAGTAAAGAAGTATGGAAGTATGGATAATTTTTTAATCCCGATCTGTCACAAATGGTTAAGAAACACCAAGCACTGCTAAAAAGATTCAATGAAAGCAAGAAATGACTGCTTGAAGTCAAAGGTAAAGGATACCCAAGTAATAAGAAGATATTCAATGTAGTATTTTGTCCTGTTATGACTTTTGATATGAAGTTCATGAAAGATTATTACAATCATTTCGAAGAATTAAATTACATAGAACCTGTGATACTTCTGCAGACCATGCAAAGGGTTTTACACACATTAATTAGTTTCTATAATGTACAATACTCATATAGCTAAACCTAGACTGGATAGTTGCAGCATCTGGATATTGATTAGAGTTGACTTTTAATGTGGGCCGGCATTCTGTCCCATCTCCGGAGGTGTTCAAGACCAGGCTGAATGGGGCTTTGAGCAACCTGATCTAGTGGGTGGCATTCCTGCCCAGGGCAGGGAGGTTGGAAATTTATTAAATATTCTTGACAACATGGAAAACATTTAGTTTGAAATCTCCAGCATGGTTTACTCTTATTATACTGTATTAACACATCAAAAATAATTGTCTGGCTGTACTTATCAGTCAGCTAAAATCAGCGTAATGCAGTGACTGACTGAAATGTACTTCCCTTACAAGTTCAGTAGAGTGACAGATAACTATGTGTATGATGATTTACATATGTTCTAAAGAAGGATAATCTCATTTGTCAGGACACCTATAATCTGAACACCCCCCAGAATAAAGAAAAAAAAAAAATCATTAAAAGTTATATGCAGTTGATTTTTCTTTGTAGAAAGGCTGCCTAACTTAATTGGATCATGTATACACACAAAAAGCAAAAGCATAGCATGCAGAGGGAACTTTTATTTTGTCTCTTAGAAAACAGGACTGAAAACTTGCTTCTGTTCCTTGTTCAACAAAGGATTTAGACTGTGTTTCAATTTAGAATTTTTTAGGGTTACTGACTTCAAAGAAACAGATGCATGTACTTACAATTAAGCATGCACTTAAATTCTTTGCTAGATTAAAGCCAAAAATTTCAGCAATTAAATAGATACAACCTTTGAAAAAAAATGAGATATTAACACAGTATTTGTGAGAAAAGGAAACAGAAGCAATAAATTCATTTTCATTTGTGTGCTTTCTTTTCCAAACAATCTTTCTGCCTGATCTGCATTAAATATCTCTCATTCAGACCATAAAACATAGTGGTGGCTGACTGCTATCTTCTTAAGATGTGCAGTAAGAAGGAAAAGTAGAGTAGGATTAAAAGGTGATAAAATATCTGTAGTGAAAGTGAATAAAGGCAAACTATAGGCAATAGTAGAAGAACTTCAATAACGAGCACTTAGAAACAAAGCATTCTATATTAATAAAGTCCTTGTCTTTTTACTTTAAAATACATTTTTTCAGCATTAGTAACAATAATAATAGTCTTCTTCAGTGCTTGAGAATGCACACACAACTTTTACAAGGATAATCACATAGTTTTATGAAGATGCACTGCTTCTCCATTGCTGCAATATTAAGTTTAATGAACTTGTTTTCAAGATATATAACCCCAGCATGCAGGGTAGAGAGGGCTGCTAAATAAAAATAATTAATAAAAGGATATATGTTGAACCAGAAAAAAATATAATCCCTGTGTTAATTACATGCTTTTGTGTATTCAGAATAAAATATAAAATGAGAACTACATTTAAAGACATTTCTTGATTATTTTTTTTTTAATTTTTATTTATTTATTTATTTTATTTTTTTGACATTTGCCTCTCTGCTTTTAGTAAACAGACTGTGATTCACATTTTGATTCTGAAAGGGTTTAGCTTAAGACAAGTCATAACAAATTAAAAGACTTTCCGGAGACTGCAGCTATGTCAGCATAAGTAGATGTTTTTATCACAGCTAACATTTGCTTTCGGAACAGCTGTGGATCACAAAGTGTGCTGCATTGTTCTTATAAATTTGGTATTCCTACGTATTGTAAGGATTGACTAGCTGTGCAAAACCAGAATTTTCCAGATAAAGTTGTTTTAAATAGTCTGTAATTACCTGGCCGATCTGATACATGCTAGGAAATATTTTGCATAAAGAGAAAACTAACAGTCACAATAATTGTACAGCTTTAGTTGCATCAGCAAAGCCTTTCAGAATCTCTCTGAGGTGTACAAATAACATGGAGAACTTATTTTCTCTCTCATATTCTGTATCTGGTTATACTGCTAAGGTCCTACAAACTGCACTGGTCACTTTCTGAAGACTTTCAGCAAAGCCTTCACATCTTAATGTTCACAAACCTAAGGTAAAGTGAATAAAGTCCTCCAAATTTGGCCAGTGATGATGAAGTGGTAAGTGATTAATTATCAATGGAATGAACATTTTTCTGTTGCAGGCTATCTTGTCTTTCACTTGAGAATAATTTTTTAGCTGAACACTTAGAAGTGGCATAGCATATAGTTATGTCCCCTTCTTGACATGATATCCTTGAAACAGCAATTTTCATTTTCAGAATCAGAGGAAAAAAAAAAAAAAAAATCGTATCTCCAGAGCTTTCTTTTAATTTCTTCTGTTATTCTCTATTTACAGTTCCATAAAATGGGATTTCAGCACAGGGCACTAGCTTAAGATATTCATATAACTTCAGCATTAACTGGATGCTCCTCACCCCAAACATACACACAGACAGATCTTTTATGGGGATTCATCATAGCAGCTGTAACTTATTATTGCATCCCCATTCCTTCTTTATGCTGAGATTAGTGAATTTGCAGTACTGCAATACTTGGTAGAAACAGCAGCCTTCCAGGGATCAAGCACATCTCTGACCTGCATTCCAGGTACCTTTCTTATGATTATGTGACAAAGTGTATGCTGTTCCTTGGAATCACGAGAGATACTCAGATCTAACTAAAGTCAAAATGCTAGAGAGCATCAGACAATGTTAATGCATTTCAGTGATTATTCTTTCTGGTTATAGTTCCTGATCATGCTGACAGCTATTGTGCTGATGATTCCCATTCTCAAAAGTATATCAAAGACAACTAAAAGCTGCATTCTGGTAATCTCTGTCATCTGCAGTTTGCTGTGGATATATTTAGTTTATCTTCTACCCGCTACAAGTAATCCTTTTGTGTTTATTTTGTTTCACTCCCCATCAGTAAACATTCATGCACATGCACATACACATACTCAAATGGCCTTGAACAAAGAAGACTACCTGCTTCCTCTGTTATCTGTCTCAATATTTCCTTATGCAACTTATTTTTGAGTGTAAAGTAGTTAGGTTGATCTCATAAAAGTCATGAGGTGTATTTTCTCTTGCTCTCCTCTTTCTAAACATTATCTAGTATTATAATGCTTTCAGTCACTATATCAGGTTGTATAAGTCTTCCTAAGGTGAGACATCTAATTTAGGTGTGTATTCTAAGATGTTCTTTCAAATCTCCCAATACTCAGTGAAAAGAGAGAAACTGGCTCCTCTGGAGGGTGATAAAATCCTGCTCTGATTTGCCTTCTGAAGGAATGTGTGTCTTTCTATCAACCGCAGAAGGAACACAGGTAGTTTGTACACTCACACTGAACCTCAGATTAATTACCTTCTTTAAGCAACATGAAGACTGTGCTAATTTTGCTGAAACCAATAGAATTTGGTAATCTCACTACAAAGAATCAGTAAGACCTTACTAAGGAAAAAATATTGAGATTCCTATACTTCAGTGAAATCCAAATTCCTAGGTGAGAAATATAATTTTTGTGTTTAATTTAATGAAATCTGTGAAACTTAGGATCCTGAAAATCCTTTCTAAACTGTGACTTGCATACCTGCCCCCAAATTTCTGATCTTCTTCTCTCTCATTTGTTAATGTGTTTCTGGCTTGACTGTGTAAAATCCTTTTGTACTGAAATTAACCATAAGAAAAGATTGTGCTATCACTTTCTATGGTGACTAGTAGGAACGTTTCCAACTTCTCTGGTCTCTGGCCCAAGACTATTGTGCAGAACTGCTTCTAAAAGTAATAAATACTGTTATACATAGAGTAGCCCAAGAGACGAATATCCAATATATCCAATTTCTTCTTTCTTTGGTTTTAACGTTAAAGTATTTTGAGAATTTTTTTTTGGGCGGGGGGGAATGGTGGATGGGAGGGGGGTTGGAGAGGGGTAGTTGAATGCCATTGAGAGGTACCAAATACAAACAAACAAATCACTTCTGACTCAAGAGATTTCTACACGTTAGTTGGAAACCAGGAAAATAGGTGGTGGAAATAAAATGTCTGCATATACACATGAATTTCAGTCTCTGATGACGTCTTTACTTGTGGCATGAGGTGCTGAGGTGCATGAGCAGCTGAGTGAGTATTTGAAAGATCAGTGGCAGTTCTACGTCTGAATTCTGCTATAAATATAACACTAATGTTTATGGCATGAAACATTTCTACAGACTCATTTAATAGATACAGCTTATTGCTTGGAAATATATTACTACAATATAAAACTTTGGATAAACCAAGTTATGGTATTATATGATCAGAACTAAGATATCCTAGTTCTATGCCAGAAAAAATGAGAATCGTGAAAAGAAATTACAGGAGTGTGGAATTAGATTTGGACTGTTAGTGTGGATTAACTACAGTCCCATGTGTTCCATGGATAACACCTGAGCAAGGTGTGTTAACAATGGTAGATCTTAAATACTGTGAATATTCCAGCCTTAGCTTATGTTTAATATTAACTTATAATTTTCAGGCACTCTGCAAGGATCTTTCTTTAAAATGTCAGAAACTGAAATCAAAGTAGTTAATGGCAAAGGCTTTCCAGGTAGGTTTGTTATAACTACTTTGTTTTCTACTCAATATCTTATGAAGATGGCTTTTTCATTATTCTGCTATAGAAACCAAAGATTAAAGCCAAAATCATATCTGAAAGGGAAAAACATGAATCACAATTCACCCAGCACAACTCCCCTAATTTTATTAATTGATATAAAGTTGGTAGGTACAAGCTGGAATTTTATTCCAAACAAAATTTGTGATAAAATAATTTACTCACTGTTGATTACAGATGAGATAGTAAAGATATTATCTTAAAAAAGTAAAAAGACACTGGCAAACCATTTGTCTTAACAAGGGATATTCGTCTTGGTAATGAGAGAACCAAAATGAAGGTTCAATTGACTTAAGAAAAGTTTAAATTTCACAGAATCACAGAATAGTCTAGGTTGGAAGAGACCTCCAAGATCACCGAGTCCAACCTCTGACCTAACACTAACAAGTCCTCCACTAAACCATATCCCTAAGATCTACATCTAAACGTCTTTTAAAG
>JAACYP010021175.1:0-11469 GCA_011076525.1 Nettapus auritus
TGCTGACTAGGCCTGATCGCCTGCTTGCCCTGTAACTGCCGCATGATAACGCCCAAGATAATTTGCTCCATGAGCTTCCTTGGCACTGATGTTAAACTAACAGGCCTGTAGTTCCCCGGGTCTACCCTCCGGCCCTTCTTGTAGATGGGCGTCACGTTTGCTATCTGCCAGTCGAGTTGGACCTCCCCTGATGGCCAGGACTGCCGATAAATGATGGAAAGCAGCTTGGCCAGCTCTTCCTCCAGTTCTCTCAGTACCCTCAGGTGGATCAAATCCGGCCCCATTGACTAGCGTACATCCAAATGCTGTAGCAGGTCGCCAACCATCTCCTCGTGGATTGTGGGGGCCACATTCTGCTCCTCATCCTCTTCCACCAGCTCAGGGTACTGGGCGTCCAGAGAACAACTGGTTTTGCTGGTAAAGACTGAGGCAAAGAAGGCGTTAAGCACCTCAGCTTTTTCCTCATCTCTGGTAACTAAGTTTTCCCCCACATCCAGTAAAGGGTGGAGATTCTCCTTAGTCTTCCTTTTGGTATTGATGTATATATAAAAGCATTTTTTGTTGTCTTTAACAGCAGTAGCCAGATAGAGCTCCAGATGAGCTTTGGCCTTTCTAATTTTGTCCCTGCACTGCCTCGCAACATCCCTGTAGTCCCCTTGAGTGGCCTGCCCTCTTTTCCAAAGATCATAAACCCTCTTTTTTCTTCTAAGCTCGAGCCACAATTCTCTGTTCAGCCAGGCCAGTCTTCTTCCGCGCCGGCTCATCTTTGGGCATGTGGGGACAGACCACTCCTGAACTATTAAGATTTCCCTCTTGAAGAGCGCCCAGCCTTCCTGGGCTCCTCTGTCCTTCAGAACCACCTCCCAAGGGACTCTGCCAACCAGCGTCCTAAACAGCTCAAAGTCAGCCCTCCGGAAGTCCAACACAGAGGTTTTACTGGTCCCCTTCCTGACTTCGCCAAGTATCGAGAACTCTACCATTTCGTGGTCACTCTGCCCAAGACAGCCCCCGACCACCACATCTCCCACCAGTCCTTCTCTGTTAGTGAACAGAAGGGCTAGCGGGGCACCTCCCCTGGTAGGCTCACCAACCAGCTGCATCAGGAAGCTATCTTCCACGCTCTCCAGAAACCTCCTGGACTGCTTTCTCTGGGCTGTGTTGTGCTTCCAGGATATGTCTGGGAAGTTAAAGTCCCCCATGAGAACAAGCGCTGATGATTTCGCAACCTCTGTCAGCTGTCTGTAGAACCCCTCATCCACCCCCTCAACCTGGTTCGGCAGTCTATAACAGACCCCCCATCAGGATGCTTGCCTTGTTGGCCTCTCCGCTGATCCTAACCCATAGCGACTCCACCTTGTCATTGCCAGCCTCAAGTTCAACAACATCAAAACACTAATATGGAGAGCCACTCCACCAGCCCTTCTGTGCTGCCTGTCCCTTCTGAAGAGCCTATAGCCAGACATGGCAGCACTCCAGTCATGAGAGTGGTCCCACCACGTTTCCGTGATGGCAACCAGGTCATAGCCTGCATGCTGCACAATGGCTTCCAGCTCCTCCTGCTTGTTGCCCATGCTGCATGCATTAGTGTAGATGCACTTCAGCTGAGCCTTTGCCTTCTCCCCCTGCCTAGCCACTGTTCCCCCTGGCACACCTCCAACAAGCTTTGTTTCTTCCCTGTCCCCCTTCTTACCTAGTTTAAAGCCCTCTCAATGAGCCCTGCCAGCTCCTGGGCCAGGATCCGTTTTCCCCTTGGGGACAGCTGGGACCCGTCTGCGGCCATCAGGCTGGGTGCCGAGTCAAGCGCCCCGTGGTCGAAGAACCCAAAACCTCTGTGTTGGCACCAGCCTCTAAGCCATGTGTTTATCATGTGGGCTTTGCGTGTCCTCTCTGAATCCCTCCCTGCCACTGTAGGAATGGATGAAAACACCACCTGTACTCCCACTCCATCCACTAACTGTCCCACCCCCTGAAGTCCTGTTTGATAGCCTTCAGGCTTCTCTCATCAATGTTCTCACTGCCAGCCTGGACTATCAGTAATGGGTAGTAATTAGAGCTGCAAGCCAGGCTGGGAAGCTTTCTGGCAACATCCCTGACCCTGGCCCCAGGGAGGCAGCAGACCTCCCTACGGGTAGGGTCAGGCCGACAGATAGGGCCCTCCATTCCCCTGAGAAGGGAGTCGCCCACAACGATCACCCTTCTTTCATTCTTGGTGGAAGCATTCTTGAGGTATGGAGCAGACTTCCTCGCCCTAGGCTTCCTGGGTAAACTTACTATCACATCCTCATCCACCGCTCCCTCAAGCTCCAGGGCCTCAAACCTGTTGCATGAGGGCACCTGGGAAGGTGGAGCAGGTAGGGGGGGAGTTTCCTGCAACGTCGAGCAGGAATTGGTCTTGGGGCATGTGTACCAAAAATGTGTCCTGAATTATTAAGAAATTCATGTGACCCAATTAACCCAAATTCACTTTACAAGCGGATGGATTCATAGAACAGTGCTAAATTTAAAATCTAACTCTGCTTCTTGGTTTGTTTGTTTGTTTCTAAATAGCTTTTCAATGAAGGAAACTGCAATTAATCTGTTACACTTTGATTTTTTTTTATGAGGTAAGTATGCTGCTTGTAATCCTAAAGTTGCATTAACCTATAATCTTTCAATATTAAAATGCTCTTTTCTTTAAATAGGTCTATAGGAAACTAAGTACTTGGCAGTCACAAAGAAATTTGCTTAGAAGTGGGTTTCTTCCTGATGCGCTTCCCAGCAAGAAGCATCTTTTCTTATTTCTCAACTGTATTGTTGTCACTATATTAACAACTTATGAAAAGTGAATACTCAGCTGCTAGGCTTCATTAGAAGGTCAACCAATGTGATATGCTTCTATTTGGGGCTTTTTTTTTTTTAAGTGGAACGTAAATTGAAAAACAAGCTTAGGTAGTCTCTGATGCTAGCTAAATTGATTAGATCATAAGCCTCAGATGCTAGCCAAACTGAGAACTGTGAGCTTTGGCCAGGGTCCAACGCACAGTGTATGAACACTGTATGGAGATTGAGACATTGAGATTGGGAAAGTGGCCAGTGACTGCTGGATAGAGCAAACAGGATCTGCTAACTCACTGCTTAATGCAGTCCCTTGTAGTGTGAGGGATTTTGGAATCTCTGTCCTTGGGCTACAGGGGATTCCGTGAGCTCCTTGTGCTCATGCACCGGATGAAGACATGACTTGCTATAGTAATCTTCATGCGTACATAGCTGCAGCCTGGCTCATGAAGCCAAACCATTACACTTAGGCAATAGCCCTGCAAGCTTTTTTCCTGCAGTGTTTATGTGGAAGGCTTCGCTTGTTGTAAATCTGCTGTAACATCAGAGACAAAATCAGTTTATGAATAGCATGCAAATTATGTTATACAAAAGTGACTTGTAACCAGGTGATTCACTGGAAATGGATTCATAGTTTTAGTGTTTGTCTTTTTTTCTTCCAGCTGAGCTGAGAAAGGGTTTATTGTAGGAGTCTGAGAATTGCTCACATCTGAGAGGTTTTGGATCATGTCTGCTTTTCCCAGGTATGTGACTTAGCACTGGAACAGGAGATCAGGCATTCCACCTCCCAAGAGCTGTTCATATTTCTGTTACTGCCTCTTTGTAGTTGTGGCCCACTCATTTAACGTCATTTTTCTCTATGATTACAGTGAGAATGAACATTACTGGCTGCAGACTCACTGAAGAAAGGGAGGGAAGGAAAAATGTGGGTAATTTTTCTGTTTACCATTTCTCAGCCACACCTCTAGAAAAGTAGAGAAGTCCAGCTAAAGATCTGTTTTCTCCTGTTCCTCACCTTAGAAAAATTGGGGTTATGCATAGGCTTTTGGAGTCTCTCCCAGGGGCAACTCCCCATGTAGCTCCACTGCTCCCCTAGTTCTATGCTGTCCTGATAATCTTCAGTGCCAGAACAGAGCAGTGATCTCTTCCTAGCTGCAGTTTCCTGCCCTCTTCTTCCACTGGTTAATGCCACTTTAGGTGGTGGCATGTGACTTGTTCGGTTTGGAAACCAGAGATTCCTGGAGTGGCAGAGCAGGCTGAAGGAAGGAAAATAAAATTAAGTTCTCTCTAGTGCTGGGGGTGCTGATGACATTTCTTACAGCAGTCCTGTGGGTACAGCCTGTGTATCCACTATGAGCTGTTGCAATGGATCAATCTCTTCTGTGTTCCAGTGAACACTGAACATTGCTGTCACAGGTTAACAGCTGTAGTGGAGCTGGATACTGAGACTTACTTAAGAACAGTCGAGGTCAAAGCTTTTACCCTTCTTGATTATCTCTCTCATTCACATGCTCCTCTGTCACTGCTGTGTTCACTAGGCCTCATTTTTCCTTCTGTATGGGGACAATGTTGTTGATCTGGGAAGGTAGGACAAAAAGTCATGTTGCTTCATTCTGTGCTGTTGCTTGCATGTGTTAGTCTTAGCTGCTACTGGCCAACACCCCTGGGTCTCCTCCAGCATTCATATCCACTCAGCTCTTTGATGTCCCAGATCTTCCCCCACTTCTATGATCTTTCCTGCAGCTGGAATCTTCACCTTCCTACTTCCAGGCCCATTTCTTCTTTCCAAGACCACTGTTTCTCTGTGCAGCATTTCTTGTTGGGCTTCTTTCTGAAATCTTAACCCCCTGATTTTGCCAACACTGATAGTATGTGTGAAGAAGCACAACATGTGATCAGCCTTCTAATTGGTGCTCCTGTCTTATGTCTCTTCCTTAATTGAAAGGCATTCTACTTCTGTTTAGTCCAGGTGTCTTCAAAATTTACAGCCTGCCTGCATCTATTGCAAGTAGCATATAGCAGACTTCTGCTGGAGAGTTCAGAAGTTCAGTTTTGGATGTTCACCCGCCTACACACCCACCCACATAGACCCAACTGTTTGCTGCCTGCTAGATTAAATTGAATTGTGAAGTGTTTTTTTTTTTTTTTTTTTTTTTTAAACCTATGACAATTATTCGCTTAGTTTTTTATCCTACCTTACCTCCTCATAAATTAAATAAGAGTAGGGGAAAGTGAAACTTCAAAGTTTGTGAAGAAGTGCAGGGAGAATGATGGAGAGATCACAGGTTCATAATTAATGTTACCCAGTCTGGCATATGCACACAACATCAAACAGTGCAATGAACTGCACAGAAATACCCTTCCAGATATATCATAACTGACGTATCCTAGTTAACATCTGCATATTTCAGAGAGATGCTAGTAAATGTAAAGAATCCAAATTGGTAACTGTTTTCATTTAGTATCAACTATCTGGATATAGTTTTCTGTTTTCACTTTCTGCCCTTTGGATTTTTCCCATTGTCTCCATGATGATTGAACCCTCTAATAGTAAAATCAAGTTTCCTCTATCAGTTTGATTTGGCAGCTGCAACCTGTTTTAGTAATGTGCATTGTTAGGATGCTCGGGTATTTTATTTCTGCCGTGGAGAAAAGTGTGGCATAAGTGAGAATTTGATTCAAAATTTAATTTACTCTTCTTTACTTTTGCTATGTTTGTGGTTTGTTGTTCAGATTTTTTTTGTTCACTTGGTGAAAAAAACGTGCATTCCAGAAGTCGTATCGATGTTTGTAGGGCTTAGGCTGGCTTCTGGCAGTGACTACCGTGAAAGAAGTAATGCTTCTGAGGCAAGAGGAAAACCCACAGAACGAACCATATATAAAACCTTAGTTACTACTGTTGTTAAGCAACTGATGTATTAGGTTGCTAAATCTGAAATTAAATATGAGTGGCAGGCTACATGAAGAACAAAGAACTATACCATTATCTCTTAACCATAATTGTAATTTACAGACAAACAATTGGCTTGTATGTGGTGATATGGTAAAACACAACTTCATATTTGGCTTAGCCTGTGGATAGCTTATGCTGACTTATATGTCACCAAAGTGGCTCAGCAACGATCACTCTGTGTTAATGCCAATCACACTTTTTAGGCCAGAGGTTGGTTGTTTTGCATAGAGAAGTATTCTGCAGTTTACCACCTCTGGTTATATAACTAGTCAGTCTTACAAAGACTGGCAATAATTTTTCCATATCATTTTAAAGTATTTATTTTCTTTCAGCAAAGACTCCATCCAAACCCTATGGGTTTGGCTGCTTGCTCTGACCTTTTGTATTTCTTCAGTTAGGCTAGTGATGAAAATATATGCCTTATGTCCAGCACTTCTGTATGAAATGCATTAAAAATCCTTTCTGTGACTTCAGTGTCAGTGTAGTAGTAGAGATCCTACAGGGACATTCATGGAAATGTTCTATTGTGCTCTGGGCAGATGGTATGGGTGTATGTAAGAAAAGTTCCTGTCCCTGTTTAGTACCTGCTGCACCCTGAGGATAATTGTTTCTTTGGAAGTAATTGGAAGGAATGACTTTATCAACCAGCTTTTTGAATTGTATTTTTCTCCTCATAAACTCCTGTCAGAGAACATGCAGAGTAAGTAATTAGAATAGCTGCTTTGTAGCATGTTCCTTGAAGATGCTTTTATAATTAAGACGACACATGGTGATTTGTGGCAATTAGTGTGTAAAAGAGGCCATAGATATTCCACTGACCTTCAAAACATAGTTTTAGCAAGAAAAAAAAATAAACACTGAAATTTTCTCAGTTTGGGCAGTCAGGACCAACCATTAGAATTGCAGGAGGCATTGCTTTTAATGCAGGGTAACAGCAATGGACTGATCTTTAATGACAATGAGTGTTTGTGAGAATTCATGTTTCTGAAGCATTTTGACTACATGTATGCCATAGGTACTTAAGAAGATAGGAAGATAGGAATATCTTAAATTCAGAACATAAAGTTCCTCAGCCAAGAGCAGGGCTGGATTATGAATGCCCATGTTTCTCAGACTCTCTACATTAGTTTCAGTGAACTTTGGATCAATCTTTTCCATTTCCAACCATTTTGGCTCAGATGTTCTATCCAGCAGCATTGCCCAGCCTAGTCTACCTAGATGTGTCTCCTTCTGTGACAATCCATACGTATAGGTGACTTAGAGAATAATCAAGTTCCTTGATGGTAGCTTGCTATATTAGAGTGCACTTTTAAACGCTGCTACAGTGATGGTCCAACTTCAAATTTCTTAACCAGTTTTTTACTGGGAGCTTACTTCTGGAGGTGTCATTATTGCCAGGTGTTTTGATCCTCATTCCTTTCTTACCTGGCAGAGTTGAGGGGGTGAGAAGGGGGAAGCTATAGTGAAGGCTGCAATGACGGTACAATAAATGTGATATATTTTGTATTCCTAAATATGCAACCTGCTTTGTATAGATCGAAACAGTAGTCTTGTCTATACTATACATTTATTTTAGAGCATATATACCAAACATCTGCTTTGAAATTCTAAGGAAGAATGGTAGATCTTACCCTTGTTTTAAACAAAGTAGCAGTAGTCCCCATCCAAAGAACAATTTGACGGTTGTTCTGATAGTTATGCTGGTAGTAATAGAAATTGTGGCAAGTCTCAGAATAAAATCTGGAAGCCTGTGACCATAACTTGTTTTTTCTGCACAAGGCAAGATCCAATATTTTAGCTCTTTCAGCCTGGCATCACTAATATAAACTTCTAAGTGCAAAAAAGATTGTGTTATGTATTTTTCAGAAAATTCTGGAGAAAGTCAGTTTGTGTGGCAGGTTTGGCTATAGTGGGAATCTGAACTAAATGCTAATAAGTAGGATAGAACAAGATTTTCATTTTATTATGTTCTACATTTATTGAAAATTTGGGTAAGTGATCAACATAAACCCATCAGTGCAGCACTGAGACTTCATCACAACAGCAGCTGTTTTATTTGAATAGATTCTCAGCTTCCACACCAGGCAGCTTATTTCTGTCCAGTTTACATGGGATATCTCCTGGTAGAAGCATGTTTTATGGGATTCACACTGTGTTTTCAAGCACATTTTAGGCTGAAGAGCTGCTTGTGTGGAGAAACTAGTACTTCATTAATGACTGTAAAGCTCCTCTGGACATTTTTTTTTACTCTCAGTTCAGTTGTCTTGCCGCTAAGTGCCAACAGGCAACAGTAAAGACAGCTTGAAAGTGTATTAACTCCTTGAATACTTTTTTGATTCTACAGGGACAGAAGTCACAACTACTAGGCTCTGTTGTGGCTCTTTTCAGTTCATCCATGTTTTTTGCACAAGTGTTCAGCTTAGAGGGGACACTCCTTTCTCTCTATTGTTCATACTAACAGGATACTGTGAACACAACATTTTGGGATGCTTGGGTCAGGAGTTTTAGTTCAAACTTGTTATGAAACTAATTCTAAACTCCCTTATGCAATATTTATTTATTTATTTATTTATTTGTTCTGAAAGTGGTGCTGTTCTGAGCCAGTAGTTAAAGATAGCTTGTTATTTGCGATGTCTTCAGGTTTGTCAGTTTACAGGCTTATCAGCTACTTTCCTTTAGAATTTACTTCTGTTGGATATATATCTAAATACTACTGTAAAAAAAAAAATAAATCTCAAACAGCTCCTATTTAATTTTGCTTGGATGGTTTCCACCCTTGACTGTATCACAGAGCTGCTTCAGTTGAGGAGGGTTACCTAAGATTCACTTTGAAAGCTTTATGGAAATCAGACTTTGGAGGCATTTCCCCTGGTGAGATAAATATACCACTTACACTGCTTTTACAAAAACAACCTTTGGTCTAACAGACCTCTTCTGTCTGATGGAGAAAAACAGTCTTGGAGCTAGCAAAATAAGCTGTTGTCTTGAATGGTGCTTTGGTACCTGAGAAAGAGGTCAGGGTGTGCAGAGGACAGGAGGCAGGAAGAGGGTAGGAGGCAGAAGAGGGTGAAAGGTGTGAAGATGACCCCTTTAAGAAGTACAGGCTGAGGCATGATCTTGCTGAAACCAGTGGCTCTGTGTACAAGGACCCTAGGTGCAGTTGTATCTCCTGCTGAGTGGAGAGGCCTACCTCCACCTGAGCAGTTTCTGAGCAATGAAAGCCTAGTGTCAGCAGTAAGCTATGAAGCGCTGGCTCCACTTGTGCTTGACATCCAGGTTAACACATGGTCATTTCGTTGTGAAACTGCTCCTTGTCCAGACAACAATGAATTATTACGAATAATATACATTTTTTTACTCCTTTTTGCCAGGACTGGCTCATTTGTTGCTGCTGCTGCCAGTTGTGCAGACATCTTCCTGGCAAATAAGTGTCCCAGAAACTTTGTCCAGATTTCCAGCCGTTTTGTAGGAGAAACATGGTTTTACTCTAATTTTGCAGTGTTGTCTTTTCAAATGAGGATGTAATTTAAAACCACAACCAGCAGCTTTCCAGTCTTTATAGCTGTGAATACCAGACTGGTACTGGGTTAATTTAGTGTTCCTGGTATCATTGCCCAGCTCAAAGCTTTGAAATCAAAGGCAATATTAAGAACTGAAAAGATATTTTAGAAGACCTTGGAGGATGTAACATTTCAGGACTGATTAAACAGAAAATATACTGCAAAAGCTGAAGGAGTACAAGATGGGAAAGCTTCGAATCAGGTGGGAATATAGGAAATATAAAAGTTCACATACTTCAGACAATCCATGTGTGCTTTCTTACTTACGAGTTTGCTTTTAACAATTCCTTTTTATGGGTTTAACCTTAATCTTTACATTTCCTTTTGAGACCTTATTCCCCGTCTGAACTGCTTTAAATCTGCACTCAAGTCAAGAGGAGGACAATGTACAATCTGCTTTGTACACAAGCCTTCTCTTTGGTTAATCATTTCAGTGTAAGGGGAGAGGGGAAAAGCTGATTTGCTTTGTGTTTTCGTGGGCACCACATTCATAAAATGAGATTTAACTATTTAGGACTCTGTGGTGGAAGCACTTAGACTTTAACTCCAGTTATGCTTCATTAAGGGTAAAGAAATCAACATTCAGTTTCATAGAGAAATCTTATTCTCTCTGTGCTTTGATTGCTTATTTCTAAAAGAGGGATATTAGTAGTTCCTATCACACTGGGAAGCACTAAAGTAGTGCCCAACAGTTCATGGCATCCAGATGCCTCAAGCATGGGAGCAACAACAACAACAACAACAAAAAAAAAAAAAAAAACAATGACAGTAGGCTAGAGTTAATGCTGAGAATAGTCAGCCTTTTGGCTCTGCCCCCACTCTGTGTTCATTGGAATATATTGTATGATGCTGCACCCAGCCTAGTCCTTTTCTGGGACAAGAATAACTGTGAAGATGCTGCAGACCGTGTCTGGCTTGTATGTAATTACATGCTGACTTGGAAAGAAAAGATTGGACTTCTCCTTAAAGGGAATCCTCAGTTGTAGGAGCACAGAAATAAATCTGCTGCTATTCAGGCTGAAATTATAGCTGCCGTATGTTAGAAAGGAAAACTATCTTCTCCACAGTGGCTGGGAAAAGGAGTGGGAGCTCTCTTAGATCAGGGCTGTTCTTCTCAACCACCTGGCAGAGGTGATGAATAAGACAAAATTGCCTGAGAACATTGAAGAGAGGACTGAGGTGGCCTTGAAGGGTGGGCCTTCACATGGTGGGATGAAGCAGAGGAAAAGGAGAACTTTGGCTGTCAAGAAACAGATTTCAAACAAACTGTGGAAATATTTCTTGCTTGAGTGAATTAATGATGGAGCTTGCTGCTCTCTGTTTTATGGAGGCAGGATATTGGTGTCTGTCTATGGATGTGAGTCGGGAATGGTTGATTTGCTCAACAATATTTCATTAGCATGTGCTTAAAAAGTAAAAATTGTAGGTTGTATATAACTTCTGCCTCCTCCTCCTAAAGATGTTATTTCAGAAATGCCCAGAGTCTAGGGTGCATGAGGAATAAAAATTACATTAATGAATAAAAATGACCTAAAATGTCTATTCTACATCAATATTTCCATAGGTGTTATGAAGGTCATGGAAGTCACATGGCTCCTGAGGCAGGATTGCTGACTGAGCACTTGCCAACCCCTCCACATCCATATCACTCAACCTATCTTACATGCACAGTGGAGCAAATTTGAGGGGAGGAATGGAAGAAGATGTTGCTTTTTCTGGCCTGGGGTGACTACTGCCTGTGTGCTGAGTTGTTCTCCTTCTGCACAGTAGCTGGAATGGCTTCTGGTTCTCTTGTGTGGCCCTCACAATCCACAAGGAGATGGTTGGCGACATGATACAGCATTTGGATGTACGCAAGTCAATGGGGCCGGATGGGATCCACCTGAGGGTACTGAGAGAACTGGAGGAAGAGCTGGCCAAGCTGATTTCCATCATTTATCGACAGTCCTGGCTATCAGGGGAAGTCCCACTAGACTGGCGGATAGCAAACGTGACGCCCATCTACAAGGGCCGGAGGGTAGACCCGGGGAACGACAGGCCTGTTAGTTTGACCTCAGTGCCAGGGAAGCTCATGGAGCAGATTATCTTGGGCGTCATCATGCGGCAGTTACAGGGCAAGCAGGCGATCAGGCCTAGTCAGCA
>JAACYP010022912.1:0-11010 GCA_011076525.1 Nettapus auritus
CAAGGGGTAATGAGGCCACAAGATGGAGCACAGGAAGTTCTGCACCAACATGCGAAAGAACTTCTTCACGGTGAGGGTGACAGAGCACGGGAACAGGCTGCCTAGAGTAGTTGTGGAGTCTCCTTCTCTGGAGATATTCAAGGCCCGTCTGGATGCCTACCTGGGCAGCCTGCTCTGAGGAACCTGCTTTGGCAGGGGTATTGGACCCGATGATCTCTCAGGGTCCATTTCAACCCCTACAATTCTGTGATTCTGTGATTCTGTGATTGTTCCCCTCTACTCTGCCCTTGTGAGACCCCACCTGGGGTACTGCATCCAGGTCTGGGGCCCCCAGCACAAGAAATTTATGGACCTTTTAGAGTGGGTCCAGAGGAGGGCCACAAACATGATCAGAGGGCTGGAATACCTCACCTGTGAAAAAAGTCTGAAAGATGTTCAGCCTGAAGAATAGAAGGCTCTGGGAAGACCTCATTGTAGCCTTTCAATACTTAAAGGCAGCTTATAGAAAAAAGGATATATTACTTTTTGCATGGACAAAGATAGGGCAAAGGGGAATAGTTTAAAACTAAAAGAGGGTAGATATATATTATGTGTTAGGAGGAAATTCTTCTTCAATCTAAAAAAGAAAACACCTTTGATAGACTTGTTTGTGGCTTTTCAAGAAGGACCCATCCCTGGAGGTGTTCAAGACCAGGTTTTATGAGGCCCTAGTGTATGGCATGATCTAGTGTATGGCATCCCTGCCCATGGCAGGGGGATTGGAACTATATGATCTTTAAGGTCCCTTCCAACCCAAGGCATTCTGTCATTCTATGATTCTATTCTAACATAAGATCTCCCCTTAATCTCTGTTTCAGGCTCAGAAATCCCTGCTGTCTCAGCCTTTCTTTATATGAATGATACTCCAATCCCATCATCATTCTTATGGCCTTTCTTATTGGACTTTATTATAGACATTCTTATGGCCATTCTTATTAGACTTCCTGCAGTATGCCCACGTCTCTCTTGTATTGTTGAGCCCAGAACTGCGAACAGTATTCCAGGTATGGCTTCACCAATGTTGAGTAGTGGGGAAGGATCACTTTCTTTAACCTGCTTACAATGTTCTTTTTAAGACCATGATACTGTTTTCTTTTTTTCACTAGAAAGGTGCATCGTTCTCTCATGTAGAGCTGGTTGTCCACCTGGACCTTGAAATCCTTCTCTCTAGAGTTGCTTATCAGGTTGTTGGTCAACACGTATTGGTGCATGGGGCTGTTCCTTCCCAGATGTAGGATTTTGCATTTCCTGTTGTTGAACTGCATGAGATTTCTGTCAGCCCAATTCTCCAACCTGTCAAGGTCCCTCTAAATGGCAGCACAGCCATCTGGTCTTTCAGGCAATCATCCCAGTTTTGTATCATCTTTAAGTTTGCTAAGGGTGCAATCTATTGCCCCTGCACCTGGGATGGGGCAACCCTGGCAGACTGGGGGAAAAGACGCTGGAGAGCAGCACCGCAGAGAGGGATCTGGGGGTTATGATTGATAGCAAGCTGAATATGAGCCAGCAGTCTGCCCTGGCACCCAGAAGGGCCAACTGTATCCTGGGGTGCATCAAGCACAGCATTGCAAATCGGTCGAGAGAAATGATTGTCCCGTTCTACTCTGCACTGGTGTGGCCTCACCTCGAGTACTGTGTGCAGTTTTGGGCACCGCAGTACAAAAATAACGTGAAACTGTTGGAGAGTGTCCAGAGGAGAGCTACAAAGATGGTGAAGGGCCTAGAGGGGAAGACATATGAGGAGTGGCTGAGGTCACTGGGCCTGTTCAGCCTGGAAAAGAGGCTGAGGGGAGACCTCATTGCAGTCTACAGCTTCCTCACAAGGGGAGAGGAGGGGCAGGCACCAATCTATTCTCTCTGCTGACCAGTGATAGGACCCATGGGAATGGTGTCAAGCTGTGGCAGGGGAGGTTCAGGCTGGACATCAGGAAGAGGTTCTTCACTGAGAGGGCTGTTGCACACTGGAACAGGCTCCCTAGGGAAGTAGTCATGGCACCAAGCCTGTCAGAGTTTAAGAAGCATTTGGACTGTGCTCTTAGTCATATGGTCTGATTTTTTGGGTAGACCTGTGTGGTGCCAGGAGTTGGATTCAATGATCCTTATGGGTCCTTTCCAACTTGGGATATTCTATGATTCTATGATTCTACGATTCTATGATTCTATGCTTCTGTGATTCTATGATTCTATTCCATCATCCAGATCACCAAGGAAGATGTTGTGAGGTGTTGACCCCAGTGTCAGCCCCTTTGTTCCATCACTAGTGATTGGTTTCCAGCTGGACTTCACACCGCTGATCTCAGCTCTCTGGACCCAGCTCTTAGCCAGGTTTCAATCTACTTCACCATCCACTTTTCTAATCTGTATGTTGTCAGACTGTTTGTGAAGATATCATGTAAGCCAGTGTTAAAGGTTTTAGTAAAGTTGAAGTAAATAACACCCACTGCTCTCCCTTCATCCACCAACCCAATCACTTAATTGTAGAAGGCTATCAGTTTGGTCAAGCATGGTTTCCCTTTCTTAAATCCATGACAACTACTCCATACTTGTCCTTCTTACATTTTGGGGATGTTTTCCAGAAGGAATTTCTCTATAACCTTCCTAGGGAGTCAGGTGAGGTTAACCCACTAATCCTCTGATCTTTCTTTTTTCCCTTTAAGATTTAAGGGCCTTTCTGCATGGCCCACATGCCTCACTGTGTTCCACTCATTCTTGTTATTTAGGTAGTTCTGAATCTCTCTGATCTTTCTAAACGTAATTTAAAAAATCCAATATCATTAAAAATAAAATAAATTATAAAAATAAAAATCTCTGGTGTTTTGTGCCGATGTTTTCATGAATATCATGTACAGGTGTAAAAATTTCTGGTATCCTACTTCTGTTTAGATTTCTCAATGTATAAAGATGATGTTATTGCCTTGGATACAACTTTGCATGGGACCTCATATGACTAGCTACTGTGTTTCTCTGCAGTGATTTCAAAATTCTCCTTAGTCTTTATATATTTCAGAACTTAATGTTGAATGTGACTGAATTCTTTCCTGCTGTGTTTATGATCCATTAAATCACACTTGAATACCTATGATTCATATGATTGTCTATACAGCTTACCAGTTCTTGCTACTGTTTAATATTTCTAACTTTTTAACTTCTTGGAATATTTACTAGTACTTTTTATTATTATTATTATTATTTTTTCCCCTGGACCATGAAGAAAGGTCCTGAGTATGCTACACCAAGGATATTAAGGCACTCTACAAGGAATATCACTCAATAATTATTTCCAATTTACTTTTCTCTGTGTGTGACTGCATGAAATGAGATAATAAATTTTTGTCATGTTTATTTTTTAACAACTTGACAAATGGAATTAAGTCATATGACAATGTACTATAGCAACAGTTACCTGTATCAACTAAAAATCTACTTTCATTTAAAAAAGTATCATTTGAAAACAGTAACTGCATGACAATAGATTAAAACATTGTAATTATTTGCACGAAAATATCAAACATTGCTTTTATTCTGAACATAGTCTTTATAATAATTGCATTGTTATTATCACTGACTCCCATACAATATTTCTATTTGGAAAGCAATATGAGTTTTTATCTTAGTATGAAGAAATAAAGATTCATTATTTTTGGTATAATCAGTGTCATCAAGAATAAAGTTTTTGTATCAGAAATTTATTGTCTTTTTCTTACCTGCAGTAGATCTGCAATGCTTAAGGAGCAAAGTGGAGTAAAGAATTAGCTCATCCTGTGATACACAGCAATATATAAATATTTGCTGTGTATCCATTTGCATATCTAAATATACAAACGGAGCTTTTACTGCTGAATCTACAGATGGACATGTGTCATAAAAGTGGATGAAGCTTGGCCTTAGTTTTGAATAAGTTTGAATGTAGCACTTTGTTTTACAGCAAACTAATTATTTTCTCGGATTGAGTAAGCATTCAGATCTTAACAGATGTAAAGTTTATAAATGTTCTTTTTTTGATTATGTCTTACAGGAAATCAGGTATAGATCATATACACTGATCTTGCTCCTTGAGGTATTTATTTTCCTCCTTTGTGAGTTAGTTTACCTTAAATTCAGGAAGATATGGGAGAGATCTTGATTGCTTCTAGATTGATTGCTTTGAAAAGAAGTATAAGATTTAGAAAATATTTCAGATTGCTTTTACATGCAACTTTAAAACCTTCTTTTAAGTGATTGATTGTTTAGCTGTCTGTGTCTATAATTCATATAAAACCTTGACAAACACAGAAATATATTAGGAAGGAACAAAGTTTATTTTGAATTTATATATATATTTTTTAAATTTTGAAATAAGGACCATATTTTCCCCTTTTCAATGGAATAATCTACTAATATTACTGAGAATATTTTCTCTTAAAATTTAGAATTAAATGGAGTATTTTAGTTCATATTTCTATTTCTTTTTCATTAAAACAATGTTAAACACAATTACTATTTTCATTTTTACTTATATTTTATATAATTTTAATATTTATATAATTTTATAATATTTATATATTTTTTATAATATTTACTCCCTTCTTTTCTCTCCCTCCCAGAGAGAGAGAGATAGAACTCTAAAAAGGGGATCTCAATAAAATCTCAATTCCTTCATTTGTCTGTAACACAAAATGAAGGGAATTCAAAAAATGTTCTCTCAGTTCTAGTCCTTACCACTAAATAAAAAATGGCTAGGGAGTAAGCTTGAACACTTACTTAAAATTCTTGATTGTGCACCCTGTTGAATTGTCAGCTCTGAATTGCTTCAGCTAGCTGTCTCCAAGATAAATCTGCAACAGAGGTATTATCCTTAATCAGGTGGAATGTGAGCCATCAATGCCACTGAGCCTCAGGGGCAGGGATTGGTCTCTTGTTCTCTTTTATTAGCAGCATAGTCATAACCTTTGAATTTAAACATTTATTTCTTTTCAGACCATTTTACCTAAGACTGAAACATTTGAAACAATAGCAAAGCTTTACAGAAATGTTTCATTAGATTAAAAAATAATAATAAACCCTTTTATCATTTTTAATAACTTTCAGTGCATCACTGTAGAGAGTGTTTCAGGCCAAAAGGTCACTTTGTCACCCTCTTCTCATATGTCTGTGCAACTTGTCATTGTGACCTCAGAAACTACCTTAACAAACTTCTTTGAGACTGAAGTCACAAGGAATCACTTTCTCCCTTTGCTCTGAAGGCTGCTGGCACCAGTTAGCCAACATATTCCCTTACATCCCCAGCTCTTCTTTGACCTGAGCTGACCAGGCTCCTATTTTTGCTGCTAGAGACCACAACTTTGTACAGATTGGCAAGGGGACAGTGATAACTCTTTGGATGTTACCACCACTAAGGCAGTGTTTTCTATGAGAGCAGAAAAACCTGCTCATGAATTTTCCTTTTTATGTAACTGTCAGGCCATACACAGGCTTGGAATAGCCTTAGAATGTAAATAGGATAACTTTAGAATATTAATAATTAAAGTGTCTGAAGTATCTCTTTTTCAGAGGTGAAGTTTTAAACGAAACTTATGCAGTTTTATGATTAAATATGATTCAATATGATTCAGAGTACATGTGATAAAATTATATTTATGTCCTTCTTAATAAATAAATAACAGAAAACACACTAATGCCAGGGAAACTGCTTCTGACCAAGGAAACTTGGCAACACTATCAATATTTCTTCTAAAGAAATCCAATGCCTTATTGCTAACTGATATAAGTCAGTCCCTCCCTCAAGGTATGGACATAATGAGTCAATGGCATTTCTAATTAAATTTGGGGGAAAAAACTGGAAAAAAAAGCAAACAATTTCTTTTCCTTGTTTCACGTCACTTTCTGACTAAGTGTTTAGGAAAAGTACTAATTTTAAAATAAATAAATAAACAAACATCTAATCAATAACTGCCTCTTGAAAAAGAATATGAAGAGTATTCTGGCACAGCAATTCTGACACAGACTGATCTATTATTTATATCAACAGTATTTAACAAATAGTTGAAGTATGGGAAGCTAATTTTAAAGAGATGTCTTACACAAACTTTTTGGAATAATTTTTGAGTGTATTGTGTATAATTGGAGTGAGTTTGAACAAAGACACAATCATTTTACTTTGCTGGGCAGCTGAACAACTTGCTGGGCAGCTGAACCACTCTGTCACACACACACCCCTTAGAAGAAGAAGGGAAGAAGAAAGTATACTGGAAAGAAAACAAACAAACAAACAAACAAACAAACAAAAACTCACAGGTTGAGATAAGGATAATTTAATTGAAGTGAAAAAGATGAAAAAAATAGAAAAAAAAAAAGAAGCAAAAGCCACAAGCAAACACACAGAGAGAGAAAATTAATTAACATTAATTACAAGCGATGAACAACAAGCGATGTTCAGCCAACTCCTGGGAAGCAGGACCTTTTTTTTTTTTTTTTCTTTTCTGAGTGTGACATCATAAGGTATGGAATGATCCTTTGGTTGGTTTAGGTCATCTACCCTGGTGATATCCCCTCCCCACCTCTTGCCCACCCCTAGCCTGCTGGTTCTTGGTGGGGGGTGGAGGGCATTGGAAAGAGTCCTGATGCTGTGCCAGTATTGCTCAGCAATAAACTGAAAATAAGACACATGAGCTATGTGAATAACAAGGGACCACATGACATACTTTCTGGTGATTTCAAATGTGAACGCATGCTGAAGTGTGAGCAATTGTATCAAGCCCTAAACACTGATGCCTGTGTAGTCAATGAAAACAAACAAAAAACAACAACAAAACACTCTTCAAGAGGATATTTATCTCATCTACCTCAAACATACTTCATAAGAGGGTGAACTGTTCTTAGGAGGACTCATAGACAGACCTCTCTAAGAGTTCCTTGCTTTGAGTAATTGTTGAGACGTAGTACTTGGAGTACTCTGAACTAGGAAAATTACCTTGAGATGTATGAAGCAGTTACCTCATAAAGAGAATAATGGGATGTCATTTAGAAAACACTTTACTTTTCATACAAAAACAATGGATGCCAGCTAAAGAGAAGATTAAAACAACAACAACAACAACATTTTTAAAAATCTTTAATTCTGAAACAACTGAGTAGTTTTTAATTAAATGAGATAAAGGAAGCTCTATTCCTAAAATAAGAAGAAAGGGGACAAGTGCTTTCCAAGGCAAATTGTAGCAAATAATATGATTATAATTAGAGAGTAAAGAAAACATAAAACTATTGAAATAGTACAATGTGTTCAAGGCCAAAATATGTTGAAATTCTGAGAGATTAATTGATAAATAAGTGAGAGGGATCTAAAATAAAGATGAGTAGGTCAGACTAATTTTTTAAGATTGCCACAAAATATACTTGGATAGTCAGTCCAGAATTGATATGAAGTTGGCATTAGATGAAATATTTGAAAGACAGATATTCATGGTGAAAATATTAGGTAAAATTCATTAATTTCTATTTGTAGACAGTAGTTTTGATACCTGTCAAAAACATACTGGTTACACTTTTTCTTATACTCATGAATATGGCAAAAATCTGTGAAAAATTACTATTCTCCAGGAGACTCAAGCAAACAAATGCACTGGTGATTGAAATACGACATTGCTAAAGTACATAGCTGAATTACTTGCGTTTTTTTTTTTTTTTTTTTTTTGCAACACACAACTTTAGTTTGAAATTTTATACACCTTTTAAAAAGAAATAAAATAAATTCTGACAGTGTTAAACTCAAGAATAACACTGAAATGATTAAAAATCAAGAAAAATACATGTAGAAAAATTTATCCAAAGTAGTTTTTCTAGTTCCTGTTCTGTAAAAATTATAATCTACACCATTTCCATTTGATTTCATCTGAAGCAATGTTTCCTTTTCTGAATTTCCACTAAGGCAATAAATTAAATATCTAATGATACATGAAAAGCTTACAGCTTGTAACTGTGAAAAAATAAATCTATTGCTAAATTTAAAAAACTCTCATATTTCTACTCCAAGGGGGAAAAAAAAAAAAAAAAAAAAAAAAAAGTGTGTGTAATGGCTGAAGGTATTGGGAACACAGCGTTTCAGAAGTATTTGAAGCATCAGAATATAAAAGAAAATGTAAGGTATCTAGTTTGTCCCATTGTCCTGGATTCAGCTGGGAAAGAGTTAATTTTCTTCCTAGTAGCTGGTATGGTGCTGTGTTTTGGATTTAAGATGAGAGTAATGCTAATAACACACTGAAGGTTTATTTGCTGCAGAGCAGTGCTTGCACTAACTAAAGGACTTTTCAGCTTCTCATGCTTCCCTGCTGGTGAGAGGAATCTAGGAGGGGATAAAATCAGAAATGCTGATCCAAACTGGCTAAGGGGATATTCCATACCTTATGATGTTTGATGCCATGCTGAATAATTAAACTGGGTAGGCTGCTGTTTGGCATCTGGCTGGGCATGTCTACTTGTGCACAATTATATTGTGCATCTCTTGCTTTGTATAGTCTTTTATCATTATTATTATTAATTTCATTTTCTATATTTTCTGAACCTGTATTATCTCAACCCACTAGATTTTACTTTTTTATATATTTTTTTATTCCCCCCCACCGTTTCTCCTGCCAGTCCCACGGGGTTTAGAGGGAGTGAGCAAAACAGTAGCCCCTTTTGTCTCTCAGGCAGGACAGAAAAAGGGGTTGAGATAATGCGATGGAGCCTAAAGTCCAACTAAGTGAAGTCAACAGACATTTTAGTGGGACGTCTCAGGATGTCTCATAGACTAGGGAATGATATCTGTGTGTCATGAAAGGACAAAAAAACGATGGTGGTGATTATTGATGAGGTATTGGAAAGTGTAGAACCTCAAAATGACATAAATGAAATAGAGTAAGTTGTGGGTATTGTTCTGGTTTCAGATGGTGTAGAATTAATTTTATTCCCTGTAGCTGGTGTGTTTTGGATTTAAGATGAGAATAATGATGATAACACACTGATGTTTTATGTGTTGCTGAGCAGTGATTACACTAAGTAAAGGTCTTTACTACTTCTCATGCTGCCCTGCCAACGAGGAGGCTGGGGGTATACAAAAACTGGGAGGAGACAGAACCAGGGTGGCTGACCCAAATGGACCAAAGGGATACTCCCTAACACGTGATGTCATGCTGAACAATAAAACTGGGAGGTTGCTGCTTGGAGACTGGTTGGGCATTGGTCAGTGTGTGGTGAGCAACTACATTGTGCATCACTTGCTTTGTATATTCGAGTGGTGGTAATATTTCCCTTCCTTTTATGTCCTATTAAACCATCTTTATCTCAGCCCATGAGTTCTTACCTTTTTATTTTTCTGATTCTCTTTGCCATCCCACTGGGCAGGGGGTGGGGGGAATGAGCAAATGTCTGTTTGGTGGTTGGTAGCTGCCTGATGTGTCAAACCACAACACCCATACACCCATAATTCCTTTTTTTTTTTTTTTTTTTTTTTTTTTTTTTTTGTCCAAAGTACATGCTAGATAGGCTAATAGCTTTTAAGATATTGAGAAGAAGACTTACTGTTCTGGACAAACTAGTGGATTTTTTTAATATATAAACACAACTGTGTAACTAAGTATGTGATATGATGATAAAAATCATACAAAATCATATAAAGTACTCCTTAGGCAGAATGAAATGGTAGGATTCAAGTATCTAAATAGTATGTAGCTTCACATCACATATGAGGAGCAGAAATAAAGTAAAACCAATATTATCTAGGTTACGGGTAAACAATCTTTCTCATAAAGTTACAGATAGGGCCTTCATTTGCTGCTCAATCTATAGGATTTAAAACTGACAATTCTAACAGGACAAGAGAGCGTCCTATGTATCATCATATGCAGTAGGAATTATAGAGGAGGAAATGTGAAGTGTGGTGACCACTTTTCTTCTGATACAGTGGTATTGCTCTGTTGTCAAAATGAAATTTTCAATGACATTAAAGCATGACTTAGTTTTGGCAAACTCCTCAGAGACGTAAGTAAGGGATTTTCTCTGTATTTCAGGAGTCTTTATACATTTTATACAAAACAATTTTTGACTGAAAAAAAAAAATCCTCTATAAATTCAAAAACATTCAGTAGACCTCACAGAGTTTGGAAAAGTCTCTTTTACGTATAACTAACTTTTTACCACATCCAAAAGTGTATTGTGGATAAATAATGTGCCCTTGTGTGTCATTTTGAATAATTCAGAGGACTGACTACATCCTTTGCACTTACTACATGGCAGCAATTCATTATTAAACAACATGGAATATTGTTTTGGACTCAGTGTGGGACCAGAAGATCCATGGAGAAGACCTTTTCATGGAACACATTCCTTTCTTATGGCCTATTGGAATAATTCACTTTATGGGCTTTTCTTATAAGGACACTTCCTCTAAGCCCTTAAAAAATGTAAACGATGGGAATATTATTGATTTCAGTGACTTTGTTTACCATAAAGGGATATGCAAGCTGAAGTCCATCATTCATTGCCCATCTGTCAATACAGGGACACTTTTTTCTAATATGTAGATCAAGGTATTTTTAAAGCCAGTGATCTACAGTAAATTAATCTGATCTCTTGTACATATTACACAACACTTAATTTCATTCAACCAAATTCAATGTACATCCAACACAAAACATTATTCTTTTTCCTTATGTGATGTGTGGCTAGACAATATGTGTGCTTCTCTTTATTCTGTCAAGCCAGATTTTGTCTTAACAGAATTACAGAATCACAGAATTGTAGGGGTTGGAATGGACCTAGATCATCGGGTCCAATACCCCTGCCAAAGCAGGTTCCCTAGAGCAGGCTGCCCAGGTAGGTGTCCAGACGGGCCTTGAATATCTCCAGAGAAGGAGACTCCACAACTACTCTAGGCAGCCTGTTCCAGTGCTCCGTCACCCTCACCGTGTTGTGGTGCAGAACTTCCTGTGCTCCATCTTGTGGCCTCATTACCCCTTG
>JAACYP010023078.1:0-10148 GCA_011076525.1 Nettapus auritus
GCACCTAACTTGGTGTCATCTGCAAACTTACTGAGGGTGCACTCAATGCCTTCGTCCAGATCATCAATGAAGATGTTAAAGAGGACTGGTCCCAGCACCGAGCCCTGGGGAACGCCACTAGTGACCGGCCTCCAACTGGATTTGACTCCATTTACCACGACTCTTTGGGCCTGGATATCCAGCCTGTTTCTAACCCAATGAAGCGTGCACCAGTCCAAGCCAAGAGCAGCCAATTTCTTGAGGAGAATGCTGTGTGAAACGGTGTCAAATGCCTTACTGCAGTCAAGGTAGACCACATCCACAGCCTTTCCCTCATCCACCCAGCGCATCACTTTGTCATAGAAGGAGATCAGGTTCGTCAAGCAGGACCTGCCCTTCATAAACCCATGCTGACTGGGCCTGATCGCCTGCTTGCCCTGCAAGTGCTGCGTGATGACTCTCAAGATAATCTGCTCCATGAACTTCCCTGGCACTGAGGTCAAACTGACAGGCCTGTAGTTTCCCAGATCAGTCCTCCGGCCCTTCTTGTAGATGGGCGTCATGTTTGCTAGCCGCCAGTCAACTGGGATCTCCCCCGATAGCCAGGACTGTTGATAAATGATGGAAAGTGGCTTGGCGAGCTCCTCTGCCAGTTCTCTCAGTACACTAGGGTGGATCCCATCCGGCCCCATTGACTTGTGCACATCCAAGTGCTGTACCAGGTCACCAACCATTTCTTCGTGGATAGTGAGGGCCGCTTCCTGCTCCCCATCCCCTTCCACCAGTTCAGGGAACTGGGTATCCAGAGAGCAACTGGTTTTGCCGCTAAAGACTGAGGCGAAGAAGGCATTAAGCACCTCCACCTTTTCCTCATCTCTTGTAACTAAGTTTCCCCCCGCATCCAGTAAAGGATGGAGATTCTCCTTAGTCCTCCTTTTTGTGTTGATGTATTTATAAAATTTTTTTTTTGTTGTCTTTAACGGCAGTAGCCAGATTGAGCTCCAGATGAGCTTTGGCTTTTCCAATTTTGTCCCTTCACAGCCTCGCAACATCCTTATAGTCCTCCTTAGTGGCCTGCCCACTTTTCCAAAGATTATAAACCCTCTTTTTTCTCCTAAGCTCAAGCCACAATTCTCTGTTCAGCCAGGCTGGTCTTCTTCCCCGCCAGCTCGTCTTTGGGCACGTGGGGACAAACCGTTCCTGCGCCATTAAGATTTCCCTCTTGAAGAGCGCCCAGCCTTTCTGGACTCCTCTGCCCTTCAGTACCGCCTCCCAAGGGACTCTACCAACCAGTGTCCTCAGCAGCACAAAGTCAGCCCTCCGGAAGTCCAATACAGCAGTTTTACTGGTCCCCTTCCTGGCCTCGCCAAGAATAGAGAACTCCACCATTTCGTGGTCACTCTGCCCTAGACAGCTCCCGACAATCACATCCTCCACCAGTCCTTCTCTGTTTGTGAAGAGAAGGTCTAGCGGGGCGCCACCCCTGGTGGGCTCACTAACCAGCTGCGTCAGGAAGCTATCTTCCACGCTCTCCAGAAACCTCCTAGACTGCTTTCTCTGGGCTGTGTTGTGTTTCCAGGATATGTCAGGGAAGTTGAAGTCCCCCACGAGCACAAGCGCTGAAGATTTCCTAACTTCTGTCAGCTGTCTGTAGAACTCCTTATCCGTCTCCTCATCCTGGTTTGGTGGTCTATAACAAACCCCAACCAGGACGCTAGCCTTGTTGGCCCCGCCAATCCTAACCCAAAGGGACTCGACCTTGTAATTAATTCCCAGCCTCGAGTTCTACAACATCAAAAGACTCTCTAATATAGAGAGCCACACCACCACCCCTTCTGTGCTGCCTGTCCCTTCTGAAGAGTTTATAGCCAGTCACTGCAGCACTCCAGTCATGAGAGTGGTCCCACCACGTTTCCGTGATGGCAACCAAGTTGTAGCCTGCCTGCTGCACGATGGCTTCCAGCTCCTCCTGTTTGTTACCCATGCTGCATGCATTGGTGTAGATGCACTTCAGCTGGGCCATTGCCTTATCCACCGGCCTTGCTATTGTTCCCCCTGGCACAGCTCCAACAATCCTTACTTCAGCCCCGTCCCCCTTCTTACCTAGTTCAAAGCCCTCTCAATGAGCCCTGCCAGCTCCTGGTCCAGGATCCATTTTCCCCTAAAAGATAGGGACCCGTCTGCGGCCATCAGGCCGGGTGTCGAGTAAAGTGCCCCATGGTCAAAAAACCCAAGATTTCTGTGTTGGCACCAGCCCCTGAGCCACGTGTTTAACAGGTGGGCTTTCCGTGTCCACTTTGTACCCCTCCCTGCCACTGTAGGAATGGATGAAAACACCACCTGTACTCCCGCTCCATCCACTAACCATCTCAGTCCCCTAAAGTCTCGTTTGATAGCCCTTAGGCTTCTCTCTTCAATGTCATCACTACCTGCCTGGACTATCAAAAGAGGATAATAGTCAGAGAGGCGAACCAGGTTGGGAAGCTTCCTGGCAACGTCCCTGACCCTGGCCCCAGGGAGGCAGCAGACTTCCCTACAGGTAGGGTCAGGCCGACAAATAGGGCCCTCTGTTCCCCTGAGGAGAGAGTCTCCCACAACAATAACCCTTCTGTCTTTCTTGGTGGAGGCAGTCCTGAGGCGTGGAGTCGACCTCCTCGCCCTAGGCATCCTCCTGGGTACTCTTGCTACCTCTTCCTCACCCACCGGTCTCTCAAGCTCCAGGGCCTCAAACCTGTTATGTAAGGGCACCTGGGAAGGTAGGGCCGGAAGGGGAGGGCATCACCTGCGATGTCGAGCAGGGACCTGTTTCCATTCCTCCTCAGCTCCCAGATCCCCTCCTTCTGCCTGATGGCAACAGGGCAGGGGGTCCACCTCCGTCTCGGGGGTCTCACCCCGGTACCTCTCCTTGAGGCCCTGCAGGGAGTTGCTCCACCAGTCTATCTCCCACTCACACTCCCTGATATCCCTCAACCTCTCCACCTCCTCCTTGAGCTCCGCCACCATGCGGACCAGGTCATCCACCTGCTCATACCTCACACACCCAGTTTCTCTGCCTCCCACCGATGGCAGCAACAGGCTCAGACACTCCCTGCATCCGGTGACCTGAACTGCTGCATTTTTTAACGGGTAGTCGGTCTGGGTGTGTACCAACTTCCTGGAGAGCACACCGTGCCTGGCGGAGACCATTATCGCCTAGCTAACGGCTGTCGTTACAGGAGGTGTTACATATGGGCGGGGGAGAGCGCCCTGCCCTTCCTGCTCGCCCTGCCTGCGCTAACTGCCGCGCTAACTAACTGCCGTGCTAACTGCCGCGCCACGCCCTGTTTGCCCGCCCTGGTCGCTGGCGCTCCCTAGGGGCAGCTTTTGAACGGCTGGGGAGGGGGCGCTGCTGGCTCCACCTACACCTCATCAGCCTCCCTCACGAGGGCTGCTGGGTCCTGGCGGCTCCCTCAAGTAGGCTCGATGCCGGAAAATTAGCCCTGCCTGGCCCGATCCCCCGCTCCGCTGCAGAACGGATCTGCCCCGGAGCCGATCGCCTCAGCAAAATGGGCTGAGCGCCTCAGCAATATGAAACCAGTGAAATACTATGGACAGTATCTTTGCATTGTGTAGTGATAGCCTCTGCTTTTTGTTTGCTGCTTTAATTGTTTGCTTTTTCATGTACCAATGGTTCTTCAGTAGCATAGTTCCTAAAATATCCAAAGGAGATTTTGTGGAAGACACTGAAGATAACAAAGAAGAGAAAAACAGATGATTCAGAGGAAGTATTATTTAGATTAAGAGAGTTTCGTGTCCCAATGTTTTTTCAAAGATTGAATAATAAAGGCCATTATTTTAAATGACTGTCAGATAAAGGATTCATGTATTTGCTTCTGAAATTCAATGGAAGCACAGTAAGACTGTTATCTTGCTTTAGATTAGTTGGAACAGGGTGGAATGCATACCTTTATTAGTTAAAAAAGGAAAAAATACCCACGTTCTTGAGTTTATAAAATAGAAATTGACTTGATTGGGTAGCCCAGTACAGAGTCAATGTTTCTAATAGTAGTTGTAAAGATAGAAGTCGTGATTTACAGATAGGAGAGATAAAAAAATAAGGTATAACAGATGGTTCTGCAGTTGAGCAGAATAAGATGTTATTACCGACCATTCTGAAGTCAATACTTCAGGACAGTAGTGCCCAATGGCATCATAATTTGCTGACATTTTTGTTCAAAAATTCAGATGTCCTGAGGAACAAGGCAGGTCTTTCAGTCATTGGGTATTAGGAATGAAAACAATCCACAGTATGAACAATCAACACTACATCCTATCATAGATCCAGAAATATGTTGAGGAATGAGGTTATTCAGAGTAGGTTCACAATCATAGAACAGCTGAAGACTCCTCTGGAGCTTATCTAGCCCAACCTCCTCCTCAAAGCAGAGTCATCTAGAGTATATTTTGTAGGGCCATATCCTGTTTGTTTTGTTTATCACCTAGGATAGAGATACCACAAGCTCTTGAGGCAGCCTGACCCTCACAGTAAAAGTTTTTTCTAATATTTAAACAATTTTTTTTATACAGCAATCTCTGAGTGCAATTTTGATTTAGAATCCTCACAACATGAGAAAAACAAAACAAAAACAAACAAAAAACACACATTGCTTGAAAAACAAGCCACCCTTTTGGGGGAAACAAAGAAGAGAGATGAACACAGGATTTCAGCAAGCACTGAAGTACCAGGCCTGTTTTGCTCCTGTTTTATTATTATTTCATGTAGAACTCCAAAGAAATGGGTCAAATAATCCACTGCTACCTGGAAGCATAACTAGGTGCTGTGGAATGGAAAACTTGTTCTTAAGAGTGCAGTGCCATACTCCCAACCTCCTAAGAGCCAGTTCACTCCATGTGTGAAGCATCTTGAAGCAACAATGAGCATGGCAGTTCTTAACAGGAGTTACTTGAGAAAGCAAATGAAATATGGAATTCATAATGCTACAGCATAATGCCACAAAGCAAACTATCTACAGAGAGTCAAGTTTAATGCTGTGGCTTGCTTTCTTGAATTTCAATGAATTTGGTTTGTAAGACGGAGGTAGTTCTCTTTATCCAAAACATTGTGTAAAAACCATTTCGTTTACTTAATCCTGCATATAGTATTAGGAATTGATATAGCAGTATGACTGAACTCATCATTTCATGGTTAAGTATCTGAGAAAAGCATCATCTCAACGCCACTTATCATTTGAACAGATAATTAAGACAGAAGGGACTGGAAAGAGAATTAAAAATTCAAGTGGGTAGAGCTTTTAAAATTAACACATTCTAGTCTACTTGTTTATTTATTTGAAAGTTTTCTACTGTCCATTATTATTCTAGATATGTCAGGAAAAGTTTGGAAAATATAGACTGTTCTGGAAGAATACCAAAAAGAAGATTTTAGGGGAAAGGCAGGGGACATTACTTAAATCAGCAAACACATACAAAAAAATAAGCAATTTCCAACAATTGTTTGTTTCTAGACAGAAAAGATCTATTTTTTTTTTTTTTTTCACTTTAACACACAGATGCCACTGAAATATGCCTGTGTTTATATTCAATGATTACTGCGGTTTTGTCTACCAAGAAAAAGCATGACTTTAGTATTTTGTTTTCAATGAAAATTTGAATTTTTACAGTGTAAACATAATTGAAAAAAATTAAAAAGTAATTTTTCTTTCTGCCTCCTTTAAAATTAACCACAATAATGTTCTTATTTTCTTCCTAGCTCTACTTTCAGACATACTGTAGTGGGTTTACATGGCAAGGTTTTGGTAGCAGGGGGGGCCATAGGGGTGGCTTCTGTGAGAAGGATCTAGAAGCTGCCCCATGTTTGGTAAGGGCCCCACTGCTGACCAGAGCTGAGCCAATAAGTGGTTGTGTTTTGCGCCTCTGTGAGAGCATATTTAAGACCGGGAAAAAACCGCTGCGCCACTCAGCAGCCGGGAGGGTGAGAGGAGTGAGAAACAGCCTTGCAGGCACCAAGGTCAGGGAAGAAGGAGGGGGAGAGGTGCTCCAGGCGCCGGAGCAGAAGTCCCCTGAGGCCTGTGGTGAGGACCATGGTGAAGCAGGATGTCCCCCTGCAGCCCATGGAGTACCACGGTGGAGCAGGGTTCCACGCTGCAGCCCGTGGAGGAGACCACGGTGGAGCCTGTGCCCCGAAGGAGACTGCGGCCTGTGGAAGACCCCTGCCAGAGCAGATTCCGGGCCGGACCTGCAGCCCGTGGAGAGGAGACCACGCAGGAGCAGGTGACCTGGCAGGAGCTGCTGCCCGTGGGGGACCCAGGTTGGAGCAGTTTGCTCCCAAGGGATGGACCCCGTGGTACGGACCCATATATGGAGCAGTTCTTGAAGAGCTGCTGCCTGTGGACAGCCCACGCTGGATCAGTTTGGCAAGGACTGCATCCCGTGGGTGGGACCCCACAGCACAGGGGACAAGAGTGACCGAGAAGGAGCGGCAGAGAAGAAGTGCTGTAGACTGACCACGACCCCCATTCCCCCGTTCCCCTGCGCCGCTCGGGGGGAGGAGGTGGAAGAGGGTGGATGAGGGGGAAGGTGCTTTTCGTTTCTTTTCTTTGTTTCTTACTTCTCTAGCTTGTTAGTATAAGCAATAAATCTTACTTTCTCTCTATGCTGAGTCTGTTTTGCCTGTCACGATAATTATTGCGCGATCTCCTAGTCCTTATCTCAACCCTTGAGCCCCTTTCATCGTATTTTCTCCTCACTCCTCTTTGAGGAGGGGGAGTGAGAGAGCGGTTGTGGTGGAACTCGGCTGCCCACCCGAGTAAAACCATCACACATACATGTACTTTTGGACAGTACTAGAGAAAAAGCTGAAAGCAGGATAAATGTGCATAGTCATAATGCTGATAGGCTGAGGTTGTGGTGACTCTGGTGTAAGGATCTGGCATAGCAGTCTGAATCTAAGTTGTGTAGATCCATAAAGAAAGACATAGGAATATGTGAGATAAGAAAAGTGGCTTAAAGAGAATATTTAAACATAATGACCATTGAAAAACTGGTAGAAATTGAAAAAGAAAAAAAAAAAGGAAAAATAAGTGTTCAAGAGGAGCTTGATAAAAGTCTAGAGTGAATACTAAGTGGAATAAAATAGAAAATGGTCCACTTCTGCAGTAGATGCAGTAGTATGCAGTAGATGACAGTTAGTTTTCAGATGACAGGCCAATAAATTTATTGAACACCATCTACTTGAAATGTTTCCATGCTGTTAAAACAATATATCAACAAACAGAAGTGCTTTCAGACAGTTAAACAGCAAAGAGTGTATATAATACATTTTATGCACACATTGCAAAAGACTGTGAGATCCCTGAAATCTATCAAACTAAAACTCTTTGGGATGAATTGTAGAATTGTAGTCATTCATCCCTATGTACCTTTCTGTAGCCAACAGACTAACAGTATAACAGGACAACAGTAGATGTGAAGATGGGTCAACCTGCTTTTAGCACAGCTTAGGAATTTTTCTAAGAATTTCCTGCTGGATGCATACATCCTGACTGAAATTTATTACTACAGTACACCCTTCATTACATCTACTTTGTTGCACCTATTTTTTCTGTCCTGTGTAAGGTAATACTGCACAGAGTATTCCAACATGAAGCTCTCTCTCCTCTGATTACATTGTAGACATTACCTAATAGATAAATAATTCAGATAATTAACTAATAAGTTAAACAGTATGATGAACAGCTATGGGAATAATTTAAGGCGTAAGGAATGTGGCAGTGGACAGGCAGTAAAAAAGGTCATGTCAAAAGAAACTGTCAGGTCCAGAGACAAAGACATCAGCAAAGAAACATGACAGGACTCTGGACAATAGTTTCTTCTAGCATAAGAATCCTCATGGAAATAATGTATACCATAATTTGCTATCATCATCATCCATATAATAATAAACTGTGAGATTTATACATATATATATATATATATCTCCAAATCATCCTCTGTTACTTATTTATTTATTTTCTTGAAATTGTATATCTAAAGCCCCAGGTTAATCAACAAAATAACTCTAGTAAATATTGACACAAGATTTTCTTAAGAACTTACATATCATGCTACAACAGTCTCCAGAGATGTGTGGACAGAGATCTGTGGACATGGCAATAAGGGATGTGATTTGGACATGGCAATAAGGGATATGGTTTAGTGACGGGACTCAGTAGGTCAGGTTCAGGGTTGGACTCAATGAACTTTAAGTTATCTTCCAACCTAAATGTTTCCATTCTATGATTTATGTGAGGGGAGCAATGAGAAGCATTTTTACAGCAAATGCTGTGATGTCAATCACAGAGTTCAAGTGAGGAGTACTGCAGAAGTGTAAAATATTAATTGTGCCAATAGTATGCTATGGCAGCCTGACTTGCAGTAACTTGTTGCATAGCTTAAGAAGAAGGAGGTTTTGTTAGTTTTCAAAATAGCTTTTATCTAGAGTATTAGGATGAAACAGGTGTCTTTGCGTACATGGAAAATGGCAGCCTGAATGAAAGAAGAGTTTTCACACTGAAGCTCCTATGCTCTGTTGGTACTGTAGAAGTTGAATGCATGGTAAAAAGATTCATATAATCAGTTGTACTCTTCAGGTGGTTATTAATAAACAGAGAAAAAGCTGAGGTGTTTAATGGCCTCTTTGCCTCAATCTCTTCCAGCAAGACAGGCCTTCAGGAAGCCCTGGTCGCAGAGGCCAGGCTGAATGGCTGCAGAAAGGAGGAAGAGGATCCTTTGGTGGAAGAGGATCAGGTGAGAGCACTTGAGTAAACTGAACTTTTATAAGTCTTTGGGCCCTTCAGTTAAAAATAACTTCAGTTTTTTTTTTTTTTTTTCATCTTTTTTTTTTTGTTGTTTGTTTGTTTCCTCTTTACTTTAGAAGTTATAAGAATTGAAAACCTTTTTCTAATGATACTTTTTTTCCTTTTATAAAAAATGGAGATAAAATGTTTTTACTTTCTTGTTTCCTCACAGCTATTTGCTAAATATAAATATCCAAACTTATGAAGAGAGTTTTGTACACCAGGAAGTGTATTTTCCAGTAAATATTTTTCTTAATATTTACAAAGTATACTACTGAAGTCATGAATTTATACAAAAACTCAGAAACTTGGAGAATTTGACATAGTTACAAAATCTATGGAAGTAAAGAGCCACTGAAAAATTTATAGACAGTTAGAAATGTTTCAATGCAAAATGTGGTTTTAACTCCCTTTAACTTCAAAAACAGGCAGAAGGTTGTGGGGTTTAGGAACACTGGGTTTAGTAAATCCTTGTTTAAATCTGAATTGGAGAGATTTGTTATACTCAGCCAGATTCCAGGTTGTTTGGTCTTCTGTCTAGCAGAACAGCAAATGTTGTTAACTATGTAATACATCATAATGAGTGATGAAGGGAAGATGAAGTAAGCAAGGAAAAGCTCAGTCTATACTGAATGCAGACTTCAAGTTCACCTTTAGGTCACATAGAGATAAGAAGAAAAACCACATAGCACAGACACATAATGCTGCCTTTACCCTTTCCTTTTCCTAATGGTCTGGGGATAAAGCCTGGCAGATATGTCAAGATGAATGATTTTTTGGATTTTGATTTCAAGAGAGTGCCCTTGAGCAAGTCTGCACAAGAGCAAATTAAACAAGGAAGATGTGTTAAGATGTTAAAGCATTCTATATATGTTTTTTGTCATTTACAGTTTAAAGGGTCAGTTATTCCTTTCCTCAGTCAAAACCTTGATACATGTACACAGTTTACATTTTAATTCCAGTAGGAGAATTTGTAGTTTGCTGCAAAGCCATTTATCATCTAATTAGTTTCTTCCAAGATTAATTTAAAAGTATTTAAAGTCTTGGACTTTTTTTTTTTTTCTCAAATATACCTATAATTTACTGTGTTATGTCTAGGTCTTGAAGCTATAAATACATTTGGTGCTAGCTTATACTGATATGATATTCTGAAACACTGGTAATATTTCAAAGAGTTCTTCTAGAGCTAGGAAATATTGTTATATTCAAATAAATTACATACAGATATAGAACACCCATTTAAATCACATGTACTCTCTTTTAGTTTATTTTCCATTAAGATATAGACTTTTTTTTTTTTTTTTTTTTTTTTTTTTTTTTTTTTTTTTTTTTTTT
>MU016314.1:6860-21387 GCA_011076525.1 Nettapus auritus
TCTTTCTTTCTTTCTTTCTTTCTTTCTTTCTTTCTTTCTTTCTTTCTCTTTCATTTTATCTGCTTTCCATTTTGGAATAATCAAAAGTGGTACTATGACTCCTAGTGATTTCTAAGTTTTCATCTGTGATGACTGATTTGTTTTATCATTTGTTCCTTCCTCTGGGAAAACTGTAGCTGTTTTCTTCATATTTGCTAGTAAGAGAGAATTATTTTAAGACACCATAGTTTCTCACAGTGTTAGATTTGCTGTATATAAGAAATCTTGAACAAGTTCTTTCTTTCCTATAAAGACTTAAATGAAAATTACTTGATATGTAGCCTATGCATTGTGTAAGCATGTATCCCTGTAATACAGTATTGTTACTGCTAGTGATAAGCCATACACTTTGTATGGAATTTGCAAAGTCTGAGGACCAAGTCTTGTCAAGTTTGCTCTGTCTGAACTTTTCTTGAACTGTCTGAAAATTTGTTTTACTTGGTTTAGTTGTGATACTGATCTCTCTGCTTGACTAACTATGGCTATTTTGTTTTCATTTAGCTTCATGTGATAAAATCATTGTTTTAAGTAGGTAAAAATAATGAGCAGGTTTTCTATGTGCAAAGAGATATTTACATACAGTTTTGTAGTATACAGAAATACTGCAACTAGTGACTTTAAGACCTGGAAGAGCAATGGAAAGGAGAGTATAACCACAAGAAAGGTAGTAGTAACTAGAAGTATGTTACAATGTCAGTTGTATGATTACTGAGATCTTTTCTGTATGGAAATATTATGTGTAAATACCATAACAATATCTAGACTAACAATGATTTTTAATTAGACATTTAACATTTCAATAATAATAATAACCATGAATTCTTGGCTTTATATAAAATATGTTTTTATTTTTTTGCACGTAAAGAAGATTTTGAGCATAACAGGGCTTTTTGCAGAGATAAACCTTAAGAATAAATTGGTTTCTCTTGTGAACAACATATTTCACTAAAAACAAATGATATTTGAAGTAGTGAAGGTATATGCAAGTGCTTTGCTTGTATCTGTCTTGTGTGGTTACTAGTATCATTACTTTCCAGGCTGCTGTTTCCCACTTGTGTTCAAGAGAAATCAATGTTGCTGGCAAAGATCTAATTTAACATATCCCAAGGTGTCAGTGTCTTTGAAACATAATTTTCCTACATATTTTAAAGATCCCAATTAACAGTGCTATTAATTGATAATGATTGTTAATATTAAAGAGAATGTACTTCCTTTAATACTTCTTTATATCTGTCCTAAAAATTATGTAAAGGCACTCTGAAACAATCTAAAAAATACATGTTTTTTTCTATTAAAATTACAATGGAAATGACACTACCTTTACAGAAGTAGATTCATTGACCTTGGCTGGACTCAAATGTTTTTCTTTTTGTTTTTGTTTTCATAAACAAAAGGATCTTACTATGAGACTTATGTCCACTCTGCATAGCAGCAATTATATATAGTAAATGACCCGAAAGATGGAGTTACTGGGAGAATCCAGATATCTGTTCAGGCTATGGCTGTAAGTATATAGAAATTTATATTTAGTGTTCATAAGCCATTACTAGAAGCAATTTGAATGACATTTGCTAATAGCACAAAGCAAGGAGTTTATGTTCTTCTAAAGCCATTAGCCCTAAAAGCCTCTGATAGATCTACTAGCTGTTAATCAACCCAGAATAAAGTATGTCATTTTTCCAGGGAAGACAGCAAGTCTGCAGAAAGCCTCTCCTGAGGAATGTTATCTAAGATAGCTGCAGCATACGCATAAATAGCGGAGAGGTTCATGGAGTATTATTCCTTTTTGATTATCTCTAAGGATTTCTAAAAAGATAAAACTGATCAAACATTGAATATGTGTTTGCATGCCACCATTTAACAGAAAAAGTCAAACAATCACAAGCAGATTTAGTATTTCAGAAAATAGAAGACTAAGGGAAATTCTAATAAAGGTCCCCACACAAGGTCAATAAAAATTAAGAGGAAATCCTTACATTTTATGGCTTTGTTTTTCATTGAGAAATGGGATTATATTGTAGTGCTATCTGAGGAATTATATTACAATATCTTAAAAGTCCTTATAATCTCTATTTAGAAAGCAAATATCCTATGAAAACAGCAATGGTATTCCCAGAAGGTTTGTGTGTGTGTGTTTGTGTTTGGAGGGGTAAAATTCATTTGCAACATTCTGAGGAGGAAATAGGAATGATTTCTGTCAGACATACCTGCTGAACCAGAATTCAGACCAACTAGTCTATATTAAATTGTGCCTATAAAACAAAGGACAGAAAATTAAAACTGGAATTTCCAATATCCGGGGGGAGAAATGCTTAATAATAATCTCTTTCCTCACTCCTCAACCTTTAACTATGTGTATGTTATGGAGAGCAACTATTTTTTTTTTAACACTATAAACAACTTTTATTCCAAAGTATGTATGAACAACTTTTTTTGCTTGTTCAGATAATGATTAGACAAGGGGGAATGGCTTTAAACTAAAAGAGGGGAGATTCAGATTAGATGATAGGAGGAAAGTCTTCAGGAGTTGAGGTGCTGGAACAGGTTGCCCAGAGAAATTGTGGATGACCTATCCTCGGAGGTATTCAAGACCAGATTGGATGAGACCTTAGGCAACCTGACTGAGTGTGTGTGTGGCATCCTTTCCCATGGCTGTGGGGTTGGAACTAGATGATGTTCAATGTTCCTTCCAATCCATGACATTCTATGATTCTATAGTTTATAATCTAGTCTTAATATTATACAAATTACAGTTTTTATTTTGCTTCTATTTTCTGTATATATAGAATTCATGCCATTACCGATTCGTTGGTGCAGCTGGCCAAAATTCTGGCTACATGAATGTATGAATATAAGGAAAAGCACAAAAACAAAAATTAAGAAAGATTAAATTGACTAAATTAAGAATTTGTGAAATCCTAATTATTAATGGAGAGTATGTAAATTAACTCCTTTAAATGAGTAAGAATCAAGCACCAGAACTTCTGTTTCTTTAATTATTCCAGGTATAAATTTATCCAGCACTTCTTCTCACGTTTTTCCTGACAGTTTTCCTGTCAGTTACGTATTTTCTAGCTCTGTTTCTTAACCTGTTCTCTGTGTGACCCTTGTATTTCACACAAAAAGAAATACAATCTGTGCCTCATATTCACATAATTTGCATTTCATTTCTAATAATGAAATCTTAGAATGGATTCTACTGTTCCGTTATCCCAGCATGTGACCTGTTCTTTCAGCTAATTATTTCCTCATAGTGTTCAACTGGTTTTATATTAAAACTGAATGAAAGACTGCTATTACCATGATTAGACTCAAATTTACAATGCCTCGGTAGCCTTCCCCAATACAATAATAAAAGACAGTAAAACATAATTATTGTCATTATCTGTTATCACTAACTTTTAAATTTACATAATCTCTTCAGGGAGATTTGGCAAGATTACTGCTATCCTAGGTTTTGAAATAGCTTAAGTATATCTGCTTAGAGAAATTGTAAACTGGATATGTCTGTCATTCAGATGGACACAACTGGACAATGTTCTGAAAAGGAAAGCAAAATATCAGCTTTATACTGCATCTGGGCAATTCATACTGCATCATGGGCTCTGGGACCCCAGGTTTCCTGAATTAAAAGATCATGGCTTGGGACTGATAAACTCCCAGTGAACCCCAAAGTTGTATGAGATCTTGACAAACGAGAAAGGAAGGCAATCACCAACAATACGACGTTTAATAAGAGCAAGTTCTGTATTCTAAACCTAGGAAGGGGCAATCCTGGCTATACATACAGACTAAGGGATGAGAGGCTGGAGAGCAGCCTTGCAGAAATGGATCTGGAGGTTTTGTTGGCAAGTTAAATATGAGTCAACAGTGTGCCCTGGCAGTCAAAAGGGCCAACCATATCCTGGGGTGCATCAAGCATGGAATTGTTAGCTGGTCAAAGGAAGTGATTGTCCCGCCCTATTGTGCACTAGTGTGGCCTTACCTTGAGTACTGTGTTCACTTTGGGGAACCACAGTATAACAAGGTCATAAAACTGTTAGAGAGTGTCCAAAGATGACTACAAAGATGGCTAAGGGTCTAGAGGGAAAGACATGTAAGGAGCAGCAGAGGTCACTTGGTTTGTTCAGCCTAGAGAAGAAGAGTCTGAGAGGAGACCTCAAGTCAACCTACAGCTTCGTCCCAAGGAGGAATGAAGTGGAAGGCATTGATCTCCTCTCTGGTGAACAGCCATAGGACCCAACGGAATGAAGATGCATCAGAAGAGGATCAGGTTGGATGTCTGGGAAAGGATTTTCATTGAGAGGGTGATGAGGCACTGGGACAGGCTTCCCAGGGAGATGATTACATCACTGAGCCTGCTGGAGTTCAAGAAGTGTTTGGACAATGCTCTCAGACATATGGTCTGAGTTTTGGGTAGCCCTGTGCAGAGCCAGGAGTTGGACTCCATGATCTTGTTGGATGTATTGGGCTTATGTGGCAAGGTTTTGGTAGTGGGAAGCTGCAGGGGTGGCCTCTGTGAGAAGAATCCAGAAGCTGCCCCAAGTTAGATGAGGGCTAGTTTCTGCTGTCTCCAGGGAGACCTGCTACTGGCCAGAGCTGAGCCCATGAACAACACTGGTTGGGCATCTGTGAGAGCAGTTTCAAGGAAAGGAAAAATACTGCTGTGCAACAGCACCTGGGAGAGCAAGGAGTGATAAACAGCTCTGCGGACAACAAAGTCAGTGATGAAGGAGGGCACGAGGTGCTCCAGGCACTGGAGCTGAATTTCCCCTGCAGCCTGTGGAGAGGCCCATGATGGAGTGGGATGTCCCCCTGCAGCCCATGGTGTACCATGGTGGAGCAGATCTCCTTGCTACAGACCATGGAAGAGGCCCCGGTGGAGCAGGTGGATCTGACCTGAAGGAGGATGCAGCCTATGGAGAGCCCCTGCAGGAGCAGACTCTGGGCCACAGCTGCAGCTCATGGAGCCCATGCAGGAGCAGGGGATCTGGCAAGAGCTGCTGCCTGTGGGGGACCTGTGTTGTAGCAGTTTTCTCCTGATGAATGGACCCTGTGCTATGGACCCATGTTGGAGCAGTTCTGGAAGAGCTGCTGCCTATTGAAAACCCATTCAGGACCAGTTCAGGGAGGATTGTATTGCATGGGAGGGACCCCACACTGGAGTGAGGGAAGAGAGTGACTGTAAACGAGTGGAGAAGATGAAGCACAGCCTCCATTCACTGTTCCCCTGCACCTTGGGTTGAGGATGTAGAAGAAGGTGGATGGACAGAGAAGGTACTTTTAGGGTTTTTGTTTGTTTAAGTTTCTTACTGCTCTAGCTTGTAAGTAATAGGTAATACAATTCATTAATCTCCCTATGCTGAGTCTGTTTTGCCCGTGATGGTAATTGTTGAGTGATCTCCCTGTTCTATCTCAATCCTCGAGCCCCTTTCATTGTATTTTCTGCCCATTTCCCTTTGAGGAGGGGGAGTGAGAGAGCGGTTGTGGTGGAGCTCAGCTACCCAGCTGAGTAAAACCACCAGAGCAGGTCTCTTCCAACTTGGGGTATTCTATGACTAGGATTCTTTGAAAATGGAGTTTCTTAGATGTCAAATTGATGTCAAAGTTTCCCTGTTCACTATGGATCCTCGGGTTAACTGACTCTATTTTATTTTTGAGAAATTTCACTGGCCGTTCTTTTTTATATGTTAAAGAATCAAAAGAAGTATATAAGAAATCTAAAATTACATTTTTCTGTAACAAGTTTTCTAGCTAATATATGGCCTTAATTTATTTTTAATAATTGTTTTCAGCTCTGATGTCCATGATATCACATCCATATAAAGTGGTAATTGAAATAAATTTATGTTGGATTTCACTAGACAGAACTTTACTACACAACAAGAAAAATATGCTTCACTCCTTTCCCTGTGGATTAGAATTGCCCCAATGGTACAAGTTTTTTTTTATGATGTAATCAAGAAAGAATCTGAGCTAAATAAGCCTAGACAGAATTTCTGAAACAGGAAAAAAGCCTATTCCTAGATATATATTGAAGAAATCAAGTGCTAATAAATCCTTGAAGAAAAAGCTATACAGGAAGTGAAGTAAGAAACAATATCAATTGAATATGGTATATGGATACACCTTATTCACCTATGTTCTGAGTGTCATAATCCATAAGGTGTACCTTCAGAAAATTAAAATACAAAGCTAGAATACAAAGCTAGAAACTTTTTTTGTATCTCCAACAAGCCTAACCCTTCAGTTTTTCAAACTTCTGTCTCTGAAAACCACATTTTTTCCTATTTCTTTTCTAACTTGATCTAGAATTAAGGCAAATTTAAAAATGATAAAGATCTTTTTAATAGAACTGGTTTAGTGATTGCTTATAGAACATAATTTTAGAGTTTTGTGGGATTCATTATCATAAATAGATTTCTATTGTTTCCACTATTGTTTGTGCTTGGGATCATTTGAAAATGCTTCTGAATGACTAAGAGCAAATATTTGGAGCACTTCAAACTTAACTGTAGTTAAAAATAACCAGATTAATAACACTGTTATTTAGTGTCTCAGTATATATACATCCTTATATATGTGTATGAAAACAGTAAATCCAAACACTCATATCTAGATAGACAAAAACTGAATAAAAATGGAAGATTAGATAGTCTATTAAACAGTGAAAAAAGGAAGAATGAATGTCACAGAATGCTTGATTCTGATGGAAAACTTACTGAAAATCAACCAAAAATTGAAGCTGAACATTTCATAGTAACCTACATAAATCAACTGATGTTAAATTTATAGAACTATAAGGCATATATTGTATGCCTTAAATATGTAATAGAAGATAATAGTTTTAAATTTAAAATATATATATCAGAATAAAATATTTAGAACATCAAATAATTTAAACATTAAAGTAACTCTATTCCTATTTCAACTTCTAGGAATATACAGGATGCCAGTAATAACCTAGAAATAAAAATATTTTGAAAGTGTGTGGAATAATTGCTGGAGGTGACTTATTGAGGCTAAACATATGTCCATATCATACAAGAAGGGTCAGCACTGAGGAAACTTCCAGGGTGAGATGTGTCACATACGCAAGGAATCTGTTCCGTGACAGCCCCCTTGGCACTGCACCATTAGGTATTGGCAACACCACAGGAGCCTGGTGTGTTGACTCTAAGAGATTCAGCACAGAGGGTGGAGTGGGGTGAAGACACCATGGCCAGGCTCTGCGTTATCACTGCAGGGATGGGGAACCCAATGGTACTATGAAACTGATAGATTGCATGGCCAGCCCTAAGTTTAACTGATAACCAAATCATGTCCTCTTGATGAAATTACACTCTCATGATAATGCCAAACCACACCTCCATCCCAAAGGCTACCCGCCTCCAAGGGGCAACTACCCCTCACTGAGCATGCACTCTGAATTCCTCTGAGAATACACCTTCAAAAACTAAAGCAGGAAAAATTTATACCAATCACAACGAAGACACATATGACTAGAGTCACTCAAGCTCCACATAGAAGTAAGAAAATAGTATAAAAATAGCTCAAGAGAGGAAAATGTTAGGGAAGACACCACCACAGACAAGTCAGGAAGTCGCTGACTTCTGGGATCAGTCAAAGGGCTGAACCTCTCTTCCCCCCCATAGGGACTCCTATTGGGTAAGATTCAAACTATCAGTTATACCTAGTGCTTCCCTGAGAAACCTAACATTCTCTAGAGAGTCGTTTCATAAGCTAGCACATTTAGTTGGTTATGTTTGTCATATTCTTGGTATGTGCTTTGCAGGCAGTACATTTATCACCAGCAATTCAAAAGAACCTGTGCTCCTGTTGCCTCAATAAACAACAACAGTAATTTACTAGACTGAAAGTGTATTGCACAGAGGAAGAACTGGAGATCTGCATGCAGTCACAAGGCTATGATCTCACTGCAATCACAGAGACATGGTGGGATAACTCTCATGACTAGGATGCTGTCATGGAAAGCATTTTAGCAAAGACCGGCCAGGAAGGTGAGGTGGTGGAGTTGCCAACTGGAATGCATGAAGCTCTGCCCAGGGGTGAATGAAGAACAAGTTGAGAGCTTTAAGGATTAAAGGGCAGGCTACCATGGCTGTGGATGTTTGCTACAGGCCACCTGATCAGGAAGAGGAGGTACACGAAGCCTTCTTCAGATAGCTTGAAGTAGCCTCTCAGTCACAAGTCCTAGTTCTCATGAGGGACTTCAGCTACCCTGCTATCTGCTGGGAAGACCAAGCAGCTAGGCACAAAGAGTCCAGGAAGCTTCAGCAGTGCATTGATGACAACTTTTTGACACAGGTGGTGGAGAAGCCAACAAGGAGAGGTGTGCTGCTGGACCTTGTATTAACAAACAAGGAAAGACAAGTTAGAGATGTGAGGGCTGGGGCCAGCCTTGGCTGCAGTGACCATGATATGGTGGAGTTAAGGATCTTGAGAGGAGGAAGCAGGGCAAAAAGTAGGGTTGTGACCCTGGACTTGAGGAGAGGAAACTTTGGCTTCTTCAGGGATCTACTTGGAAGAATTACATGGGTTAGGGCCCTAGAGGGAAGGGGGGTCCAAGACAGCTGGTTAGTATTCAAGTATCACTTCCTCTAAGCTCAAGATCAGTGCATCCCTATGAGTAAGAAGGCAAGTAAAGAGGGCAAGGAGACCTGCATGGACGAGCTGGGATCTCCTGGCAAAGCTCAGACAAAAGAAGGAAGTGTAGAGTGTGTGGACAAAGGGACAGGGCACTTGGGAGGAATACAGGAATACAGGAATGCAGGGATGTGACAATGAAGGCCAAGGCCCATTTGGAATTAGATCTAGCAAGAGATGTAAAGGACAACAAGAAGGACTTCTTCAAATGTATCAGTAGAAAAAAGGAAGACTAGGGAAAACATCAGCCTGCTGCTGAATGGGACGGGTGCCCTAGTGACAAAAGATATGGAAAAGTTAGAGTTGCTAAATGCTTTTTTTAATTCAGTCTTTACTACTAAGGTCAGCTCTCATGAATCTCAGATCCTGGAGACAGGAGAGGAAGTCTAGAGAAAGGAGGACTTTGCCTTGGTCAAAGGGGATCTGGTCAGAGATCATCTAAGCAAACTTCACATCCAGAAATCCATGGGACTAAACGGAATGTACCACAGGTGCTAAAGGATCCAGACAATGCTATTGCTAGGCTATTGTCATCAACTTTTCATCTTTGAAAAGTTGTGGAGAACAGGAGAGGTGCCTGAGGACTGGAAGAAAGCTGATGTCACGCCACTCTTCAAAAAGGGCAAGAAGGAGGACCCAGGCAACTACAGGCCAGTCAGCCTTGCCTCCATCCCTGGAAACGTGATGGAACAGCTCATCCTGAAGGTCATCTCCAAGCATGTGGAAGATAAGAAGGTGACAGAAATAGTCAGCATGGATTCACCAAGGAGAAATCACTTGCTGAGTGCACCCTCAGCAAGCTTGCTGATAACACAAAGCTTGGAGGAGTGGCTGACACCCTAGAGGGCTGCACTGCCATTCAGAGGGACCTCAACACACTGGAGGGTTGGGCTGAGAGGAATTTCATGAAGTTCAACAAGGGCAAGTGCAGGGTCCTTCACATAGGGGGGAACAACCCCAAGCACCAGTACAGGCTGGGGGCTGACCTGCTGGAGAGCAGCTCTGCAGAGAGGGATCTGGGAGTCCTGGCAGACAGCAGGCTGACCATGAGTCAGCAATGGGCCCTTGTGGCCAAGAAGGCCAATGGTGTGCTGGGCTGCATTCAGAGGAGTGCTGCCAGCAGGTCAAGGGAGGTAATCCTGCCCCTCTACTCAGCCCTGGTGAGGCCACACCTGGAGTGCTGTGTCCAGCTCTGGGCTCCCCAGTACAAGAGGGACATAGAACTATTTGAGTGAGTCCAGAGGAGGGCTATGAAGGTGATCAGAGGACTGACTGGAGCACCTGTCGTACAAGGACAAGCTGAGAGAACCGGGCCTGTTTAGTCTGGAAATGAGAAGACTGAGGGGAGACCTCATTAATGTATGCAAATATTTGAGGGGAGGGTGTCAAGAGGATGGAGCTGGTTTCTTTTCAGTTGTGCCCAGCAACAGGACGAGAGGCAAAAGGCACAAACGAAAGCACAGGAGGTTCTGTCTGACTATGAGAGGGCACTTCTTTACTGTGAGGGTGACAGAGCACTGGCACAGCTTGCCCAGAGAGGTTGTAGAGTCTCCTTCTCTGGAGATGTTCAAAACCTGCCTAGATGCCACCTTGTGCAATGTGCTCTAGGTGATCCTGCTCGACAGTGGACTTGGACTAGATGATCTTCAGAGGTCCCTTCCAACACTGATCATTCTGTGATTCTATGATACCAGACTATCTGTTTGGACAAAAAGATTGCATTTATACTAGTACAATGAAGTTGTAATAGTGTGAGTGAATCTGATGCTGTTTTCCCAAATGCAGTGTACTGGCAACTGTTAATCAGATAATTCCACATGTTTTGAAGTTTTTTATTATTGTGGTGAGAACATTGTTTAATTTGGGCTCTTGGCACTTTCTAGAGAAGTCAGGAGGGAGGAGGTTGTTGGTTTGTCTACATGTTTTCTGGAAGTTTATTTTCAGTTTCTGAGTAAAACAATATGTCTAATCAGAATTTTGTTAGAACTAATTAGTGGGTAGGTTTACTTTTCTCTTGGAATTATGTAGTTAGGATAACTTTTTAAGTTGCCTAAGCACGCATAAGGAGAAAAGCATTTAATCTCTTAACTTTTTGTTAAAGTGGTTGTATACTATAACTATAATAATTACATTCTCAGGTTTATGTCATTTCACACTCTATTGTAATTCCACTGATTTGTGATGCTATTTCTGATTTTATATATAATTTCTGATTATATAATATGTAATCAGTCCTAAGATAATTGTTTATAATAGTGAGAAAGTGGCTCCAAATCATTCTTACCTTGGTTAAGTAGACAGAGTCCAAAAATATTCATCCTTCTTAAGTCTAGTGAGGCTGCGCCTCGAGTACTGTGTTCAGTTTTGGGCCCTTTGCTACAAGAAGGACATCAAGGTGCTTGAGCAAGTCCAGAGAAGGGCAGCGAAGCTGGTGAGAGGTCTGGAGAACAAGTCTTACAAAGAGCAGCCGAGGGAGCTGGGATTGTTCAGCCTGGAGAAGAGGAGGCTCGGGGCCGACCTTATGGCACCCTACAGGTACCTTAAAGGAGGCTGTAGCGAGGTGGGAGTTGGTGTATTCTCCCACATGCCTGGTGACAGGATGAGGGGGAATGGGCTAAAGTTATGCCAGGGGAGGTTTAGGTTGGATATTAGGAAGAACTTCTTTACAGAAAGGGTTGTTAGGCATTGGAATGGGCTGCACAGGGAAGTGGTTGAATCACTGTCCCTGGAGGTCTTCAAAAGACATTTAGATGTAGAGTTTAGTGATATGGTTTAGTGGAGGACTTGCTAATGTTAGGTCAGAAATTGGACTAGGTGATCTTGGAGGTCTCTACCAATCTAGATGATTCTGTGATTCTGAGATTCTGTGAAAGTTAGGTAAAGGTCGTATGGCAGCCATATAGCCAAGACTTTTTAACTTTAGGCTTGAGGTTCATAATTAGAAACCAAACTAAAAGAAACAAACATAAAAATAACTGCATAAATATCAGCTGAAATGTGTGAACTGCAGTCAAGGTGTACTTGTTCAAAATAGAGATGACTTGTGAGAATTAATGATAAGCAGAATATAAAACATTTTTATTGTGATGGAATAGTAGTATTGTTGTCATGTTTACATAATAATAATCTTGTTTGAATGCTGTGTATTAAATTGGAGGTGTGAACTTCAGAAAAACAAGGTTCCTACAGGAGCACATCCCACATTTCCTGTCTTATTTCTACTGAGCTGGCTTTCTGTCGCTTTATAAAATGTTCTACATCCTAATCTTGTTTCTCATTAACTTCTTCATTATCTTACATTTGTTTTGAGAGAGTTTACTGTATTGGGAAAAAAAAAAAAAAAAAAAAAAAAGGAAAGAAAAGAAAGAAAGCACACTTAGGAATCAGCTTTGAACTTATAAACAGTATGGTATAAGAAATGAAAGTCTGGCTCATTGTCTTCACCATCCAGATCTACTATATTCATTCTCCCCAGGAATCAGAATGTTTGTACATTCTTCTCAGTGGGTAAAATGGTGTGTCCTACCTACCTTATCTAAATTTTCTATAATTTGATGTGTTCTGGCACCAGAACTAGCAACTGTACTGAGTGTGGGAGATCAGTGAGTTAGGAAACAGAATGAGCAGTTTCCTCCCCACCCTCACCCACCCTGCCCCCATAAAATAAAATAAAAATGAAAATAAAAGCAGTGAGTATAACTGTTGCCATATGTTTGTACCTGGAGCCTGAAGTCTTTTGCTGCCTATCTTCATAAGTGGGTCACTGTAAATCTAAGAAACAAAATATACAATGGGAATATAGAAGATATTTTTATTCCTTTACAAATCTCTTCCTAAAACTGTAGGGCTTTTTATTGGTTTCACTTCCCTAAAAATACAGTCTATAAGAATTAATTAGCTAAACAAAGTACCACAATTCCATACTTGACAGATAAAAAAGCATGAACTGATTCTAGCTATTAAAGGTTTAGAGGTGAAAAAGGCAATTTGTTTCCATCTCATGGCGCTGACCTCTTGAATAAAAAAAGATTGTAATTGCTTGGTTAAATATGGAGGGGAATTAATAGACTCATGATGAGTAGTCTATTCTTTCTTCTCATAGTAATTGTCTTGGCTACAAAACTTTTGGAAAAGCAAAATTTTAGAAGTTTGGTTGATGTTTTTTGCTTTCTGTGAAGCCTTACTAACCATATAATACACAACAGAGGACGAAACTGTAAAAATAAGATATATTTTTTTCTTCTTTCTCTCTCATGATGACTGCAGAAAGATAAAAAAATGAGAATTCTACAGAGCCAAGAAAAACCTGCTTTGATGTGGAAAATAACCCAGGGAGAATACAGAAATGGGCACTGGAATGGAAAGAGACTGCAATAGAACATCAAAAGAAACAGGTCCCAAAGAAAACTGGCTGAACACTAATTGGATATTTCCTTCTGAAGGGTCTGATTAACGTTAGCAGTATAAATTTACCTTAAAGCTTCTCCTTGGTGAGCTTTGCATACACACAGATGTATATATGTATAAAGTTAATTCAGAATTTTTTAACATAATTTCTGCCGTATTACAGAGCTGTTACATTGTTTGTATTTTTTTATTTATTTATTTTATTTTTGTAACAAACATTCTGCACTGGTTAGATATCATACTTCAAGAACACATACTGTATTGCTTCAGAGACTACTGACAACTATAGTAAAAACTTATACTAGGTTTAACTAGATATTGAATTCATAAGAATTGATAATTATTTATATATAGGAGTATTAAAACACAGAGATTAGAGTTGCTATGGCACATTTATCCTAACTCATTTACAAAAATTAAAGAAATCTAAAATTATGATATATGACACTTCTTTAATAATAAAAATGAGTAGGGCTCTGCTAAGTTCAGTGATTTTGCAGAAGTTCAGAAAGGAAAAGCTTGGATGCCTAACAGGCTCCTTGTAGGATATAATATAAATACATTGCATAATGTTCTTAGTAATGAGAAATTTCCCTATATTTTTCCAATTATATCTGCTCCGTGTATTTTGAACACAGTTCAAAGTCATTTTCCTGAATAGCAGAACTGTTTTCATGCCATTAAGTGTCTTTAAATAGCTACATGTGCCTTCCACTTTACTGGGAATATAAAGGGATCTATTTTAACAAGCCACAGCATACTACAATCTTTATTGACATAACTATTGACATAACTATGTCAGGATGTTTTTCATAACTCTTTGAAAGACAATGCTTACCTAGGGTCAGACAGTTTTTTCTTGTATTCATTACTTTATTTGCATATTAAACATTTTCCAAAATGCAATCCAAATTTATCTAAAACTCTACTACATGCGGTTTCCTGTTGTTTGCATGCAATGCTGCAGTTATGTATGGCAGTTTTCCTCACATCACTCACAAATAACTGTGTATTGTTCTTTTAGACCTTTGAGTTGTCTTTTGTGAGATTTTTATCAGAGGTACATAATGATTATGTTCTCCTTGCTTTAGAAGTAATGATCAAGGAGGTAAGTTTTGCCTGTGTAGAATCAGAGGGAGATCTGCCCATTCCTTGACTTGACTGAAACAGGATTCTGCAGAGTATCATATTGAATACAAAGTATTCAAATCTTCCGTGGGCTCATCTGAGCAGAACAAAGTCCTGCCTTTGGATCATGAACAGACATTTTCACACAACAATCAATTTGAAAATGATTTGGTTTGCCAAATAAATAATGGCTATTTCTATCATTCATTGATCTGTGGGTTTATTTATTTTTTCTTTTTTTGTTCATGTGTTTGTTTGATATTTCAACATCTTTGACAGAAAAAAA
>JAACYP010023300.1:0-10586 GCA_011076525.1 Nettapus auritus
TTTTTTTTTTTTTTTTTTTTTTTTTTTTTTTTTTTTTCTTCTTCTTTTGTGTGTGTGTGTGTGTGTATGTGTGTGATTTATGGGTTTCAGCATTTAAGAAGCAGAGGTAAAGAAAGGGTTTCCTCCAGGATACAAGCAGTTTTTTTCTCTTTCAACCTCCAGTGCTGTTGAGGATTTGGCATAGGATACCCTACATGTTCAACTTTCGAGAGAGAAACGTTGCTACAGCCTCTTGGGATTTTCTAAATACTGTTTCTAGACAATCTGTATTTTGTAACAATGCCTTTTTCATCTAAACTAGATTTCCCTTAAAAAAACAACAAGAACGAAAATCAGAAAAATATTTCTGGTTTGTTTCTTTCCTTCCCCTAGCATTAACTGAGGATAATATCCTTCACTGTTTCAGAAAAGAGTTTTAAAAAAATGATACTTTTCACAGTGTGCCACTATTAATCTAAAATCATAAATAATGGCACATATCTGTATAAATATATATTTAACTGTATATATATATATGTATACTCTATAACTCTATATGTATGCATATATGTACAGATTTCTTTTAAAGCACACAAGGACCAGGCTTCATTTTATTGTTAAAACAACATGTATTAGCTGCAACAGCCATCAAGTACTTCTGGCCTTTAGCCAACTACAGGCAAAAGTTTATTTGTATCAGCAACTGCAGCAGCCTAAGTAAAGGGTACCTTTGGGGTTTGGCTTGTGTAAGTGGGGCTGTCTCTGATCACGGCCGCATCAGGGCCAGCTCTCTTGGCAGAGGATGTTTCTGTGCTCTTTCCTGCACATTCCCGCAGTGCTGTGGGGTGGCATGGCTTTATAATGAGGGAGTCACTTTCCCCGTGGTCTTATGGTAAAGGCAAAGCTGCTTGTACTCCCCTAAGAAATGTTTTTCACCGCTTTGAAAACACTGTCTGTGTGAAGATTGTTCCTCTGTCACATGAAGCCAGCTCTCCCTCCCCAGACTGGGAGTGTTAAGGATAAATGCTGTGTGTGTGTTCCTCTTAAATTTTAATCAAGCTCATACGTAAGTTTCTCTGCTGATGGTGTAAGTGTCGGAAATACAAAGCATGCACACGCACCTCCCAGCAAATGAAACATGTCAGCAAGTGCTGCAATCAATAACAATATAATATTCTTTCCTAAATAATGGTACAGCAGCAGAAGTGTGTAAGACAGTGATGAATTATTCAGCAGGTCTGCTTTGCTGCTACATTGCTCCTTCCATGCTTTAAGCTTTCCTAGGACTGAAACACCTGGCACAGCACTCTCTGACTTCATCTTTTTCTGAATACCTAAATCTCTTTTTTTCCCTTGTACAAAAATTAAGTTTCCTAAGTGCCTAAAGCTTTAAACAGTCTTCAACTGCAAAACTGTGCGACATCTTGAAGTTTTTACGTGCCTTATTCCTACCTGATGGCTTCATATGGAGATGCACTATATATGTTAGCAGGAAGCTGCATATTAAATATTTTTAAAAGTAAATGCTTCGTAATATGGAAAATTTAATCCAGTAAAGGTTGGATGACATTCTGGACAGAGTTTTCATTAAAAGACACAGGGCAGATGCAGTCAACTGGTTAAAATGAAAGCCCGGGTTATGAAATGTTTATTTAGATTGAACAGTATGCTACTCCCACATAACTAGATACTGTTTGGCATTAGCTAGAACACAGTACATAATAATTTAGTTTTGCAATATAAAATGATGCAAGATATTTTTGGTAACCTAATTCTCTCAAATGCATATAAGATTTAAGTATATGTCCTGCAGCATGTAATTAAATACAGATTATGTGACCTTCATACACTGAACAAGTTTTGTAAAAGTTAAGATATACATGCAAAACTATATGGTTCATAGACTGAAGGTAATTTATGCAAGATGAACAGGAAAAAAAAAAAAAAAAAAAAAAAAAAAAGGAAACCCTATTTGACAATCTGAAAGAAAATTTATTGCATTTTCTTTCTCTTACACTTACTTAAACAATTCTGGAAATTATTTTAATCTTTTCTCTGGATATAACAGAAATATAGCACACTTGTGTCCAGACATGTTAATCCAATCTTTTATCCTGCTAGATACCTCTTAACATCTTTCTTGTGTTCTACCCAACTCACCTTTAAATGCCACAAGCAATACAAATCCGCCATCTCTCTTTTGGGAAGCTGCCTGATTCTGTAATACAGCTTACCGCTAAGTACTTTCTCTGGTACTCAAGCTATATTTCTCCTGTTTGATTCATGTTCTACTCCCATCACTTCGAGTTAACTCCCTCTGCCCCTCCTATCTAAATGAAGGAGGTCTGATTTCTACCTGCGCCTCAATAACTGCTCTGAATGGAACTGTGAGAAATAAACATGCCTGTTCTTCAGAAGGTCACTTCAGAGATCTCTCTGCCATCATTCTGTTCCTTAGCCACTTGCTGCTGTCCACTGTCAGAAGCAGGACCTCTGCTGTGACCCTAGATAGCTATTTTCCTTTTCTAGGAGACACCACTGGATTGCCATTGAAATGCCTCAGCACTCCTGGAGGAATATGATGTTTCTTAACAGTCAGCACTCTTGAGCCATTGCATAAGAAAGGCTTGTAATAACAGTTTAATGCAACACCAAAATGCCACGTCTCTCTCAGTGGCTGATCTACAGACCTGCATTGCAACCATCAAACATTGCTTCTGCCAAGGAGCAGAAAGAATGCACACAGAATAAGGTCACAAGGTTTTGACCTAGATTTCAGTCAGCAGGAGACTGCATCAGAAAATAAAAATTGGACATACTACAGTGCCCTTGATGACAAAGCTACAGCCCTGAGTGAATGAAGAAAATAAGGTTCAACCTAGCCTTTGCAACACTCTATGTATAACAGGAGAATGAGAACTGATTGTGCATTTGTTGTCTGCAGCATTCTTTGTGATAATGTATTCAGAAAAAAAAAAAAAAAAATCTGTGTCAAACAAACTGCTGCAGAGAGCAGAGAAAATAGCTATCTGACTCATGACCACTGAAACAGAAAATCTTTGTTAAACAAACCATTAAATTTCATAAGCAAAGTTTGGAAAAGTTGACTAGGAAATCTATGCAAAGGCACTTATGCACAAACTATACTTTTCTACCAGAATCCTTTCTTGTTTCCCTCTGAGTTTAGCAGCTAAGAAACATGACCTGTCTAGTCACCGTAATTATTAGAATAGATTGACAAAGAAGCAATTTTCTTTAAAGCAGTTTCATTAACTTTGGCAAATGGAAATTAAATGTAAGTTTTCAGAAATGCATTTACTCTAGCAACTCCAGAATATGAATGAAAAATAAAATGCATGAAATATGAATAAGTACATGATGATCATACCTGGCCCTCTCTGTATCAAAGTGAAGAAGTAAATAGTATCAGTTCTACCTAGAGAATAACTATTTTCCATAAATCTTACGTGTCCTCAGGACAAAATAAAACAGTTGTTTCTGTTATATAGAGGAAAATAATTTATTAAGGGAAAAAATGGCAAGAGCACATATTAAAATATATTGTAAACTCTTATCTGCAATTGTTCAGTGAAACAATAAATCAGGTTTTATAATCTCAGATGACAATTCAGATCTATTAAAATTATCACTTTATCCAAATACTCGTAATCTTAAATTATCACAATTATTACTTCACTCCTTTACATTCTAGTGAAATTTATATATTAAATAGGTCCCATAAAACAGAGTTACAACTCTCCAGCTGAAAGTGATACAAGTATAAAATGATTTAATCTTATTTTAAAGGGCTTTTGTATATGGCCATACTAGCTCATCAGAATTGTTCTATTTTCACTACAGCATCTTCACAGAAAAGGGTTAATTTCTTTTAAATTTTTATATTACTGAATTTATTAGGAGTACTGTGTTGAAAATTTCCCTATCTCAAATCTACCTGTAACAGTTCTTCCTGTGAAACTTCCACAGGAAATTTCATCAGTACAGATGTAAATAAAGTAACAGAGATTAATGTCCAAAATATTTCTTCGATACTAATGGCAAATACTTCTGAAGAACAGAAGCCAAACTTCAAACAACCTTCTTCAGATGGACATCCAGAGTTAAATTTCATTCACATCCATGACACAGGCAAGTTCTGTTCACATCAACAAGAGTTTGCTTAAATAAAAAGTGTTTGCAGGGAAAGAAGTTCTCATGTACATGGAGGAATGGATAATTTGCATGTATTCTCCCACATGCAGGAGACCTTATAATGCAGGCCCATACAGTGAGCATGTTGAGATGGGAATAGGAAGAGAAAAGCCAAACAGGTTTTGAGATTGTGCTTTTCAGATGGGCCTATAAAAACAGCTGAAAACATAAAATGGAATAAAACATGACAAATAGTTGAAGGGAATATTCCCTAAAATTAAGTCTTAGCTCCATAAGTGCCCTAGATTTTAGATTATCTGTAAGGGTTTCCAGTACAAAGGTCCTGTACCTCATGCTCCTCTCTCCAGTTTCTTGGTATTTAGGCAGGACTTCCTTTGCACAGATTTGCACCAAGTTGAAACAGCCAACCTAAATTACTCATATCATAAAATTACAACTTTGCTACTGAGCTTTAGGAATTCTATCATATGTAACTCTAACTTCAGCAGAGTTCAAACCTATGTGCACTGCTGAGACACCTGTCCTAATAAAAAATAATGAAAATGTTTTTTTTCTGTATGTGTTTTAATGATCCTATTTGATAAGTATCTGAGTAGTTGTAAGTAGGCATATGTTCATTTTCTACTATTGATACAAATTTCTTATGTCATCTTGGCCAAATCACTTAATCATTTAAGTATGTTTGCCAGTTCAGAGGAAATGAAAACCTCGTGTTCCACAGAAGTTTATGATAATAGCTAAATTCTAACTGTCACTCTGAGATAGTATGGTGAAAAGGGCAACACTCTCTAACCAGATTTCTAATGTCACTGAGATGGCTCATCCATTCCATACTGCAATGTAGTAGCCCAGCCTCTGGTGTGTCCTTTCTTGAGATAGAGATTTAGGTGGTACTATCTTTCTTACACCATAGTAAGTGAACCCAGAAGTCTAGTGCAGCATAGGAGACTATTTTGTCTGAAGGTTAATTTTTTTAAAAAATAAAATAATTAACTAGAAAAAAAAATAAAATAAATCAAATTTCCCTGAGCAAATCTTTTCCCCTTGAGGCAGGAAAGACTAAAATCTGAATATTTGTGTAAAAAAGTGGTTTGCCCCTGTATATAGTTTGAAATATGTTCTTTCCACATGAATTAACTTATCTTCATCTTTAGCTAAAGCCACTTCCAGACTATTTATGGCAGATTTTTAGAAAAGACCACTGTCTGTTTACACAAGTTCTAAAGTAGTATTAAAAGAAATTGAATCTGTTTTAAAAATAATTTTCTAACTAACACATTTTCATGATAAACATGCAACCATAATTGTGTATTTTATCTGATATAGTGCATAGATAGATTAATTTTTTATATTTAATGTGATTTGTTTTGCAGCAGTTCACATAACTTATATTCCTAAATGGAAGCACAGTTACTGAAATTTACACCATTAAATTTAAAGCACAGTTACTGAAATTTACACCATTAGATTAAGAAGAAACAAAGTCTATGAACATCTTTGGACACTACTCAGCCCACTTAGAAACATTTAAAAAAATCTTTCTGGTTCACCTATTAAAGCTTCTGCCTCTCATCCTTCTTCAAGATTCCTTCTTCAGAAGTCTCCAAATAAGACACATGACGCATGAACAGAAAGAGATGTGACTCTTTGTATAAATGGCTTTATTTTAGTGTGGACCCTTTTGGCAGTACTGCAGTAAAAATCTTCATTCACTATCCAGCTCTGGGTAAGATTCATCTAGTGTAATGTTATGACAAGATGTTTTTGTTATAAGTTGGGGTAGTCACTAAACTTCCCTGTGGAGTAGAAACCAACCAACCAAACAAAAAACAGGAAACCCCCAAAACTAAATCATCTCATTTATTTTGCCTGCCTAGTTTAGGATAGATGATGCTTTAGAGTTGTCCCTGTTCACTGACTTCATTGGTAATTGGTGACCACTGTTACTGTAGGCAATTCCATGTATTAGGATAGTTCCAGGCCATCATCTTTACACTGTAGCCCTTGAAGCAAATAGGAAAAAATGTCAAATAGCTTCTCACCATATTATGTCTTCATTATTGAAATCTCCCCCCTTGCCTCAAAAACTGTGATCTTGACACACCAGCAGCCATGCAAAATACTACTGCAAAAGCAAATTTTCTTGGTCTGATGTTTTCATCATATTCCTTTCTTCATGCTCCTTCTAAAGATTGTCTCATCTGTATTATTTACGTTGCCACACAAATTACTTTTTTTTTTTTTTTTTTTTTTTTTTTTTTTTTTTTAATATTCAAGAACATTCCAACTATCCATCAATTTTTATTCTATATTGAGAATTTGGCCTCTGTCCTTGAGCCCATGACCCCAACCTCTGTCTTCTATCCACTTTCAAACAAATACCTCTCTGTAGGTGTATCAAGCCTGGTGGAATGTCAAATGTCTACCCACTTAGAAAGCTAGTTTAAGTCTTTTAAAATTTTCACTTATAATTGTTTTTTACCATAAAGTAACTCCTTGCTTTCTTTGGCCTTCTGATTTTACACAGATTTTAATCCTGTGTTATATGTAAGTGTTCAGGACAGGATGCACCCTTGTGATCTCTGTACAGAACCCAGTCAATGGATTCTTGGTTCTAAGTGTTACAACATGTTGAGGGAAAGGGGTGGTGGTTGTGGTGGTAACACTTTGAAAACTTAGCATTCTTTCCTAAGAGTCTCATGTCTTACTCTGCAAATGGAAAGAATACTGCTTCTTTTATAAAAGCCTTCCATTTTTTACCACAATTTAACAATGGAGAGCTCTATGAATTGTTTTTTGATAGGTACATAAATTTACTAAATTACACATTGAAAAAAAAAAGGTGTCCAGGGTTGTCAAATATAATTGAATAAAAGCATCCTAATTTTGGTACTAGCACTGGTGTCTCAGCAGAATGTTCTTCTTGTTCCCTGTTAGAACAATAAATATAGAACAAGGAGTTTAATGGTATTCTTTTTTAGACCAAACTGTTGGGGTAAAGTAATTGCTTTTGGTGCTCATAGTATCTGTAGCTAGATGAATTTACAAGGAAAGCACTTTAGCCTTAAAGCAAAATTATGAATATGTATCAGACTCCCACACTGCATTTATTGTCTCCAATACACAAAAATCAAATTTAGCATAACATGAAGAGAAAATAACTAACAAACTTCCTGAAGTAGAAAACTATTATTTAAAGTGAGAGTCTCACCCTTCTTTGCCTTTAAATAAAGGACAAAGGTCTAAAACAATCACCTATCCTTCTTCACTCTTCCCTACAGTCTGTTCACAAGGAGACTGCCATTAGGCACAGCACTGTTGACACCATCATCTTTTATATGATACTTCTGATGATAGCTATTAATGCACTACCAGTAGGAGACTTACAACACTAAACATGCATTAAACAGCTACTACTTTCTAGCTGCCTGGAGTTTCTCTAACACAATCAAGGAAACTGGCAGAAGTCTTAGTTTGCCATCACGTACAAACTAAAATAATTTGCATTCATCTAAAGCAGCAAGGAATAATATTTTCTTGATGCTAATCAGGGAGAAATACTCTTTAAAAGCAGATTAATTTTCAGATTAATAAATTACTTAAGATCATATGTGGAGAGAGACTATCACTCAAACTTATATAAATGGATGAAACAGCAACAGATAGTACTCCATCCAATGAAAAAAATACAACCAAAAGGACTGCAAACCAATTTACAATATATGGTGGACTCAGTGTGGATATCACTTACTGTCTGACAGTACTGGGCAAGTCTTTTGCACATTAGTTACAAGCCATGACAGAATTTTTATTCCCCCAGATTTTTCTTAACATGGAATTTAGGAATCATTTCAATACATTATGTCCCTATTTAACTTCCAGATGACATCATTTTACGGCACTGCTTTAGTACAGTAACAGATTCAGAAGGCTGATAAAAATGCTTATAACCATAAGAAAGGAAACAAAGAACAGGAAGAAACACAGACAGATTAAAAGACTTGCATGTACATTTGGGGAAAACAAAAACAAACAAACAAAAAAAAACAACAACCAAACAACCCAACACAATGGCAGCTAACACAGAACTAAGAAACATACAGAGAGCAACAGAACAGAACAGACATCCGAAACCGTATCAAAGCTATGGTTTTATGCAGTGTACTCAGAAGGAGTACTATATTCAAACTGCATGCCAAAAATACCAAGCATAATGAGGCAACTCTTGTCAAAGTCTACTCCTAAAAATTCCAGATTGTGATATTCTAAAAAATATTATTTTCTGGATGAGTTTCTTTATTTTGCTTTGAATTTTTCAAAGTTTAGGGAAAGGCTATTTCTACATGTGAGACTCTTTGCTTGTGTTCACGTCTGGATGTGGAACCTAATTAGGAAAATTAAAATACTAATATTTTCATGTGCATCAAAATACCTCTTCTAAAATCCTGTCTGCATTTATTTTAATTTGAAAAGGAAAGAGCTTAGATTGTTGCTGGGAAATTAATCCTTGCTTTCACTTGTTGTTTTGTCCCCTCAAACTGAAACTTAACTTCTAAAAGGTTATTTTTTACCATAATTGTTATAAAGAGGCTGCCCTGTAAAAGAGGCTTGTTTCCTAATCAGACAATGGCTTTATCAGAGAGCTTACTGTCCAGCCATTGAAATGTTCATGTCAATGTCAAGTTGGAATACCATCATACTCATGCCAAGTTAAAGAGAAAGTGTTCAGGCACTTACTGGAGCTAAGTGTCTTACTTTTTTCTCTTTTACAAGCTGTTTGTGAGCCAGCTTCACATTTGATACAAGCCAAAATTGTTGGGAGACAAAATGTGTGACAGCTTTGTGGCTGTATAAGAAAAAGCACTGCAAGTAACCATTTCTAATTCCTGCTGGAGAGCAGGAAAATCTGCAGAGAAGGATCATTTAGAGCTGTAACTTTCATAATCACCATTCGTCACATCACAGTGTGTATTCTCTTTCCTTTACCAACCAGTAAGGCTGACAGTTTTTTTGTCAGAAAGTCAGATTTGTTGCTGTCACACTCTGTCCTTCGTAAGCCAGACAGAGGACAGAGAGAACTGGGTTGGTTAGCAGGACAGTATTTCCTGCAAAGAAAGAAGACCTCACAGTGATGGTTCAGAGCAGTAGATCTGATCTCTTATCCATCGAGATGTAATGGCAGAAAGCTGCCAAGTCCATTTTGTAAACACAGCAATTGTCTTAGTGGTAAGGTGCTGTTTTTTGTAGGCTTGGGTGTTTTAGGGAAGTGCTGGGGGATGAGTATCCTTTTGACAGTTCTGTAATGGGAAAAATCCTAATTCACTATGCATGAGCCCAGGTGCTAGTATTTGCAGATACTGCAGTAATTTTGACTTCACAAGAGGCAACCCGTGCCATTTACAAAATCAGTCTTCAGAATGATAAATTACCTTCCTCCATACTGAACTGGATCCAAGATGGAGCAGACTGCACAGGAAATTATCACTCTCTTTAAAAAATCTGTCTGAAGTACATTTTTAGGATGATGTCAACCAAGACATGCTACATTATCTGAAGAATATATCAGAGACACAGCAGGACTTGAATTGCTCCTACATTTCATCCAAGAGCTCTGGCCATAAAATTTTAAAGGTTGAAGAGTTATGTGGGTGGTCAGATGGATACAGGTATGACAGCATTAATGATGCAATAAGCTATTTCTTCTATATGTTGTATAAGGTAAAGAGAAAGCCAAATGTTTTAAAAAATCAAATGACATCAGCAAGTTTTAGATTTTGGTGAGATTCCTCTGAAAAATATTGTATACTCTTCATCTTCTGTCATCAAAAACAAACAAACAAAATGCCTTTTAAACAATTTTAAGGTAAAAACTTAGAGGACAAAGGTTCCCTTTTTCATAAGTAATAAAGAATCTATTACACCAGAGGTCATCTGGGCTTAAAGAGAGAGAAAAAAAAAATAATCTGTTGCTAGGAATCTCTATTCTAGGAATCTATGATGCCCAGGAGCAAAGTACTCAGAGAGGAGAGTCTAACTACTTGTGTTTCAGATAGCATGCTTAGCCCTGTCATCCTTCTCACTGAGGAGATCTGGAGAAAGCATTTGTGTAACTCACTCACCCTGGACAAAGCATGGGACATTGAACTCCTATCTTACTAACATATTCATTAGTAAAACATAAGAAATTTCATCCACACTTGAATAAAAGCAACCTTGCAATGCTTAGGTGAATGTGGAATGAGCTGTTTCACGTTTAACAGTGTGACCAGCAGGGCTAGGGAGGTGATTGTCCCCCTGTGCTCGGCTCTGGTGAGGCCGCACCTCGAATACTGTGTTCAGTTTGGGGCCCCTCGCTACAAGAAGGACATCGAGGTGCTTGAGCGAGTTCAGAGAAGAGCGACGAAGCTGGTGAGGGGCCTGGAGAACAAGTCCTA
>JAACYP010023420.1:0-12350 GCA_011076525.1 Nettapus auritus
GGAGGGGGAGTGAGAGAGTGGTTGTGGTGGAACTTGGCTGCCCACCCGAGTAAAACCACCACACTTGCAAATATGCAAACCATAAATGATGGATACTCAATCTTGAAACCAATACGTCCCAATATCAACACTTCTCCCAGCTGATTTTGTGTATGTGCTCTCCAACATACCAAGTGCCTCAAGCCCCAAAAAGGAATCAAATCAAAGTACATAAGGCTAAGGTTATTCTTGCAACCTGGAAGCACGAACTGAGTTACTGTAGCACAGACAAGACTATTGTCTATCCTGTACCAGTATCGGTAACCTCGGCAGAAAAGGGTCTTGTTGTCCTCAGCATTTTATTAAAGAGAACCTTTTTGTTTTCTCTCCATGTGACGTTCAAAGTCGTGACAGAAAGAAACATAGGGATTACTTCCCTATTTTATCCATGAGCCAAGGACACTCATAAAAAGAATAATCTCCCTATCATCCCTAAGTAGAGATCACTCGGAGATTTTTTATTTTGATGGCAAAGGCAAAGGTTGCTTCCTCTGACGTTATATATCTGCAGTACTGACCAATTTACAACACCTTAATTAAAAGTATTTGGCCAGGTCAATAAACTGCATGACTGTCAAAGTTGTAAAATGGGGCTTCCCGGAGCCAGCATTGCCATCAGGAAAAGCAGAGGATATGAGAAGTATTTGCTGCCCAGATTTTGCTTTCCCCACACAACAAGCTCTGCCATCAATGCCTCCCAGCAATAAATAATGGTGTTTGTCGATACAGATGCATAGAACTTAAAAGAAGTATGAACACTGAAGTCATTAAGTCTTACTGTGACACAGAGCATAGCAGAGTGCACACACTTCTGTATTTATATTTCTGTCTACAGTCAATAAATCAGAATCTGTAGTACCTGCTTTATCCAAGCCATCTGCTTTACCACATTAAAAAAAAAAAAAAAAAAAAAAAAAAAAAAAGTAGGTGGGAAAAAAATTATGAGAGCTGCTTTTTTTCTCCTGTTCCTGTTGCTAGAGAAACCAATTCTTTAAAGTATTTTCTGATGTCTGAAAAGGAAGCTGTCATGTTCCCCTTCCCCCGCAAAATGCCTGAAACAGTCTGTTCTATGATAGTCTGATAGTTGGTGGAAGAAGGGGAGAGGAAATCAAAAGCACTGATTTTTCCACCTCTTCGATTGACTTGTTGACTGACCTCAGGCAAATTGTTAAGGGCTGCTGTGTGTATAAGCTATATTAGGGAATCATAACAAGTGCACAGCATAACATCAGAGGGAATGGTGACATTAAGAGGAGGACTGAAATTGTAAAGCAGACCATAACTGTATATGTTCAGTTTGGCTGTGCCATCTCCAGCTGCAAAGCAGGATGGTGCTGCCCGTAGGGGAATTGGTTCATCTTTGTCTTTGGCCCAGACAAAAATCAAACCAATGAGTGCTGGAAACCAAACTGCCTTCTTTGCTTTCTTCCCAGCCTATGAAAGTGACAGAAAAAGAGAAGAACTTGTTATTTATTCCTTTTGTCTGTGTTTACACCTGTAAATAGAACTAGTAGGTGTACTAACAATACTGCGAAAGCTAGTTACTGTTGACAAGTCCTTCAAGCTCCTTATATAAATTTGTAGAACTGCAAAATAATATAACTGATTTTATTCTCTTCAGATTTTGTATCCAAGTCCTTTATTAATTTCTAATGATTTTGTACCAGGTGGCAGGATGTACAAATAGTATTGAAGATTTTATTGCTGATGTTCACTTCAACAGATACCTTGCTCAAATGAGCTGTAAAAAATATAATCGCACAAACCCAATTAATATTTCCAAGCATTTATGAAGACATGCCATTTTCAAGTATATGTCACTATTTATCCCTCCTCCCATAACTCCAAAAGGCTTTTTTCAGAAAACAGATCAGATATTTTGAGTCTGTCATGTATCTAGGATATGGTTCCCAAAGGAAAGGACAGTGGTTCTCTGAACCCTCAACTCATCATCATCAAAAAAAAAAAAAAAAAAAAAAAAAAAAAAAAACTTTAAAAAAAATTTATTCCCTTATTTATTTCAGGACCTTATGGAAAAAAAAAAAAAATCATATTTGAGTATTTAAGTTCTTTTGTATTTAAGTGTGCTCTGGTTTTGGTTGGACAAGATTAGAAACAGCAAACAGCATCACACGAATCTCACAGCCTGAATAGGTGTCATTGTATAGAGAAGTGCCATTATTTTGTTAATTTACCTGCTATGCTCACTAGCTGCTTACCATGCAAGACATTTGCTGATGAAGCCTCAGGAACACTCTTCATAAAGTTAACACATCTAGCAATTTTCTTTTGGATCTTCGGTTAGGTGGGTATGTTGTTTTTTTCTAGTTCAGCCTTTTCTTGGAAATATTTTGTCACAGTTTCTAGCCTGGTGGAAGTGGAATTCACATGATAATGCCATTATAGTCTTACTACAGTTGTAGCCCTCTGTAAAGCTCATACACATGGAAGAAACCCTAACAAAACACAATGACCAAAGAAAAGTACCCACCAATGTTAATACAGCAATAAATATCATCTTACTGTACTCTACTACAGATCTTTTTTATTATTATTATTTTAAGATAAAAAAATAGGGACATCATCTGTGCTAGACTTTGGATATAAAGATGTGTGAGTACAAAAATGTGGAATTCTTTCTCTTGGAGTCTTAATGTCACACAGACAGCTTGTTGCTTTGAAGAGACCAGTAGTAAGGTTAATTACACATACAGAACACTTCTGTGAAAGCTGAGGACTGATCCCTACTAACCTGAAGGTTTCCTGGGCTGTTTTCTTAACCTTATATGATTGTCATGCAGCAGAAGTTGCTTCTTTATTTCTTTGCCCTAGAATGGGAAAAAGTGTGTCAAAAGGGCCAAGGAACATAATTCCTTGTGGGAACTCCCTTAGATGTCTGTCACAGGTAGCATCAAGGGTTGTCAGACTGGTCTCAAAACAGCTCTTCTGAGTAAATAAATAGTGTGGAAGCTCAGAAGGCAAATGTGTTGGCTGCAGGACAGTAGCTGGTGCCATGACTGCCCAGTTTGTGCTGGTGCCCATGCAGCAGCTGCTGTGCCTTAGCTGTGATATCATGCAAGGCAGTTCTCCAAACCAAATGCATCCAGAGACTAGAAAAGTGTATGAGGTGGGGTTGCCTCCAGAGTTAGTGTTGTTCAGCCTGGAGATGAGAAGGCTCTGTGGATGCCCCATCCCTGGAGGTGCTCAAGACCAGGTTGGACAATGCCCTGGGCAACCTGATCTAGTGTGTGGCATCCCTGCCCGTGGCAGGGGTGTTGGAACTAGATGGTCTTTAGAGTCCCTTCCAACCCAAACCATTCTATGATTCTATGATTCTATAAAATACATAGATTTTTAAATACTTGAAATATTTAACATATACTATCCAATATGTTACTGTTCAGTAGCACATCCTGAGAACTGAGGCTGGCTTTTATAACACAAAATTTCATTGTTTTGGGAATTAAGGAGAAAATATTATCCATAGTTTTCACTTAATATCCTTTGTATCACAAATACCTACAGCCAAGTCTTCTTTCAATTACCCTAACAACACTGTATTGAATTTGCTGAATATGAAATAACCTAAATGGCTGCAGAATTTGTCCCTTAAGGTCTATGCAAATCCCCATTTATTAAGAATCCTCACTTTCACCAAGACTGTCAACATAATAAGCAAAGTGTGTTAAGCGTGGCTGTGTATTCCCATTATACCACATAAAGCTTTCTCTTACCCTTTTCCCTTACCATGTGTTGGGGTATATATGTTTAATATTGCTTGAAACTGATGTTAATCCAAACTTCAGCCTCTACAGTGTGGATTCACTTCTGACCAAACTTCTCAATGAGATAAGGATTCTTACTGCCATATTACTGCATATATTTAACCCAAATGATGGATCTATAAGTTGACACTACCTGACCATTTGTAAATTCACTGTTGCTTTCCCCAGAACTCCATTTTGTGAATCCTTAAATAAAATTGAAGCTTGTGATTTCTATTAAAGTTTCTAGGACATCTTACAGCTGGAGGTCACTGAATTATTAGTCGTGTTGAGAGTGCCTGAAAAATTTAGCAAATTTTTCCTGTTCTCAACTAATCCACAACAGAAGTGACACTTCAAAGATCTGTATGCTTTTCACAACTAATCACAGAATAATCTATGTGATATTAATTTCAGATGCTACATTGTGAATTATATTGTGTTTATCTGCCTGCATTGTCTTTGATTTACCGGTATTTATTTATCATTATCACAGAATCACAGAATCACAGAATGTCTAGGTTGGAAGAGACCTGCAAGATCACCGAGTCCAACCTCTGACCTAACACTAACAAATCATCCCCTAAACCATATCCCTAAGCTCTACATCTAAACGTCTTTTAAAGACCTCCAGGGATGGTGACTCAACCACTTCCCTGGGCAGCCTATTCCAGTGCCTAACAACCCTTTCGGTAAAGAAGTTTTTCCTAATATCCAATCTAAACCTCCCCTGATGCAACTTAAACCCATTCCCTCTCGTCCTGTCACGAGGCACGTGGGAGAACAGACCAACCGCCACCTCGCTACAGCCTCCTTTCAGGTACCTGTAGAGTGCGATAAGGTCGCCCCTGAGCCTCCTCTTCTCCAGGCTAAATAGTCCCAGCTCCCTCAGCCGCTCCTCATAAGACTTGTTCTCCAGACCCTTCACCAGCTTCGTAATAATTACGAGGTATACTTCGTATATATATATATATTACTACGTATATATACGTATATATATATTACGTATATATATATATATATTACTTCGTATAATTATTCATTATAAGATTTCCTGGGGTACCTTTTCCTATACTGCATAGTATAGTCTTTCCCTAAAGACAGTGTGTGAGTTAACAGACATATAAATGGGCCTTTGTATTTCACACAAAGCAAAATGGCAAGGAGGATTGACGGAGAAAATCTATTTCCCTTTTTGAAAAGAACCGCACTCGCATGCAGCTATATAAGGAGAAAAGACAGTCTTTACGTATCATTTGGCAGTGCATACATTCTTTTTTTTTTAATAACAGCACAACTCCAAACATTTATTATTGTTGGCATTATTCTCTGTATATTACAGAAGCTCTTAAAAGACAAGAGGTTGGTTCCAGGGAGAGGGTAAAACCTGAGAAGAAGGCTAAAATGCTGCCTTAATGTTCAGATCAGGCATTGTCTATCACCTCACTTGCCACAGCCCACTGTGATCCCAGCCTTAACTCACTGTTCCTCCATTTGTCATCTGCTAGACAGGTTTTATGACAAACAAAGCTTGTGAAGTGCTCAATCATCTTATAATTGCAGCTCTCTATACATTCTTAAGACAGAAGCATAACAAATAAGTCCCTGACACAAAGAGCCTAAACAAGTGTGTCTTAATGTATGGGAGCAATCCTGTGTGTGTATGCATTGGCTGCTTCCCACTCCACCGTCTTTACAGCACATGAAAACTCCACCATGAGGGGTGATCAAGGGACTGCTAAGCATTTTCCATCGGCGTCAGTGTCACAAGAAGACAAGACCTGTCTGGTCCCATGCTATATACCACAGTGATTCAATAGAATGGATGTCCCTTGCCCCTTGCCCCAGCAGCCTCTCAGCTCCAAGGCCTGCCCATAGCCAAGCAGTCCTGTCCTCAAGAGCAACGCCAGTGGGTGATGACAGTGCAATAACCCATGACAGGATCCTTAAAAAGAATCAGATGTAAAGGGGAAATGAGCAAGTAAGTCACCTCTTCTGCTTTCACTTGCCTGGTGAAGTCAAACTTGGCTCTATGGAGGTTTCATGGTGGCTTTTTGTTTTTAAATCTCAGGGAAGTGGATTTGCTTTATAACATAGCTTGAGTGTGTATTTATTGTTTCACCCTTGTGAGTCAATGCAGAGAATGGGGAGTTTTTTACATGAAGTTAACATTGTCATACAACAAAACCTTGGCAAAAGCATACACACCAATAGGAACATCTTTGTGAAATTTACTTTCCATTTTTAAAAAATAATCAACTATGTTATTCAGAAGCAGCTCCACCTGGTCTTTTCAGTGAATCTGTTTTAAAATTTTAGCATTGCTTAATTATCCTTGTTTGTAATATTTGCTCATACTTAAAATTACAGTCCTGACAGCTAATATTTGATGAACAGAATTGAGTCTTGTTTTATTAGTCACTACTTTGTCATAGATTTGTCAATTCTTGCTTTTGAAACATAAAGCTACTTCTATTATTGATACCTCAGGAGGTATTCATTTGGCCAAAAAATTATGTTGATAGCAATGACTGAACTAGTTAACTCAGGCTCTTTCAATAATCAATGGAGACAAGCAGGTACTTCCACATTTTGACTTATTTCAGTGCTGAGCACTAAGAAAGCCTCTTTCACTCTCTTCACTGTAAAGAGATACAAAGGAGATCAGCTCAGATGATGACTCTGTATTGAAGATGTTTGGCAGCATTAATCCCATCTGAAGCTTCTACTGAACCTTCACATTTCAGAAACCTTTACTTTTGAATTTCCTCCTCATTTACCTACTAAAACTTATACCAAAACAAAAGCATTTGATGATCTATAGCAATGTTCTCAATCAGTTACATCGCTGGCATAGAAGGAAATACGTGTTCCTGTTTCACATTGAGCATTTTAATGATGTAATCAGCTGCCCAGTAAAGACCCTGGGAAGCTGAACTTTGGTCTTGGCATTTAAAGTGACTACTGATGCACAAGACAGTGCTATTTATGCTCTGCTCTGCTCAAAGAGCCATGTTGTGGAAATAACTCATTCAGAACAAGCCTATAAAGGCAGATTTAAAACTTTTCCAAGCTTTTCTAAAATGTTCCCTCTCCCCATCATTCCCAGTTTTTAAAGTCCTAGCATAAAGGAAGAAAAGGAGGTTCAGAAGCTGCATGAAATAGTGCACAACATTCAAACTATGGGATTTTGGTCCAAATTTCCCAAAGTCAAAGGAAGCTAGAAACTTCAGACATAAAATCAGTCAGCAATCATTTTCTTCTTGTGTGCTGTCATTGATTCTGATCCTCCCTTGTGTTTGTTAAATGATTTTCCCCTCCTATTCTCACTGCAGAGCTCTGATGAATGAGGCAGTTTGTTAAACACAGAAATCAACATAAAGACAATTATTTGAGATTTATAAGGGATGCTCACATGTAAGTTTCTCCCTCCTCTGCCCCTCCTCTTCTTAACTCAGTACTCGCAACAGAAAACAGAACTGTCAGAGAAATTCATAACAAAAACATCTCCTACTACCATCACTACCTTATTTTTTTTACACCCAGAGTAATTGCACCCCTCTTTCTGTGTTTCAAAAAATGGCATTGGTTAATGCAATATGACAATAAATCAGAACTTTCTGTTCCAGTAAATTTATCACTTTCCTCCCACATAGTCACAGAAATGCCAATTCTAATTATTCTACCTTGGAGAAATAGAATTGACCAAAAGAAAAGATTAGCTCAGCCTTACTTTCATTTTGCATGTGAACGGTTAGGTTACCCCAGGCTTTACTTAAAGTGATGTTTCATGGACTCTTCTGCAGGGTTGAGGGTTGAGTCTTAACCTTCCCTGCCTCTCACACAGAAGCTCTGTCCTAACTTCAGCAGAGAACAAGCTTTACAGCTTGTTTTCAGGGCAGCTTAAGGAGTGGGAACTGGAGACAGGGAGCAAAAGATCAGCAGGACCATGCCACCCAGCCAGGAGTGAGGCAGCTGGTAGGGCTGGGGCCAGGCACCACTTCAGTGTGGTGTGGATATCAGGACGCCTCCAAACATCTCTCATATTCCCACTGCTTCAAGCTTGTGAGTACAGTGTGGCATTCCCCCTCCATGGGGTGATGGAGGTCAAATGTCTCCAGTTTCAGCCACATCTCACTCCTGCTGGGGACACATATCTAGCACGTATCCTGAGCTGTAGTACTCAACACTTCAGATCAAATCACTGCGACGTGCCTAACTTCCTATGCACTGATGATAAGTGCACGTCTGATACGGGGAGAGAGAAACACCCGCAGCAAACAGGAGGTAGGGGAGATAGAAATGTCTTCTTACATTATCTGTTGCTTGTTCTCTGTCTCCAGCCTCCTCTTTTTTTTTCACCAATAAGGGAAGCAGTTTGTGAAAGTTAAAACCACTTGAACCCTATAAGAACATAATTGCACAGTAAACCTTTCTTTCACACTAAGTCCTATCAAATTATGTTAAATAAGCACTTCTGCTGGAGTATTGACCAGATTGTAAGATATACGCTATGTGCCAAACTCTCATCTCTTTCTATAGGATAAGCATAAGCACTTCATATTGCATTGTATTGTGCGTAGCAGCCTTTTGCTTATTGAGCTTTAGTCTGATCATTCTCACAGCACTTCACATATCTTAGAAATATAAGTACACTTTCTCAAATGGTTTTTCCAGCAGGCAGAAGCAAAAATGTATTTTTTCTGGGAAAGAGCACTTGCCTTCGTGTCTCAGTCTGAGTTTTAACAGTAGCATTAATGCTAGTAACCAAGAATATATTTTGGCACATGGCAGCTGCAGGGCCTGTTGGGCAGTTAATGAAAGATAAGGAGGATTCATTGCATGGAAAAAATTATTACTGAACAACTGAACCAATGCTTGCTACACCTTGGCTTTCCAGTACTAATGTGATCCAAATGTTACATCTCAATCTGCAAAGTGTGTAGCATTTTACAGATGTCTGAGGAAATAAATTGTCATGTATATCAATTTTCTCATGACACTTACTCCTGATTACAATTGATTTGAAACCAAACACATGTTCCAGCAATTAAGTTGACTGTAACAATGTAGGACTCTGGTACTTTCACAGGACCAGGATGGGCAAAAGCAGAAGTCCAGTGCAACAGAGAAAGTCCCAACCTACCAAATGCTGCTCACTGAGCATCTGTTGTTTGCCTGACAGTGTTGGAGGATTCAGAATTTAATAATAACACAAAATAGTCCATCTCTCTTTTAATAAACAGTTGTCCCATAAATTGTGAAAAGGACAATCTTGCCAAGTTAGGCTTAACATCGTTATTACTTGTTAATGCAAATGAACACAGGGGAGGCCAAGTGAACGCAGTGGCACATAGCAGCCATCTACAATCAGGTGGTGGCAAGGTGAGTTGTACAGTTTGAGATTCTGGGCTCCTTGTATGTTTTTAAATGTACTTTTTTGATTGATCGTAAGAGATAAGGAATGTGAAACAACAGGCTAACCCTCAGTCTTCTAATACATGAACCAGTTAAACTTACTTGCATAGAAAAAAAGTATTTTTATGAATAAATACACAATCTGGAGAAGAAAGACAAGAATGCATCAAAGTGTCTTTGCAAGCAATGGCAGTATTTTTCCCCCTATCCATGAATTGGGACCAAAACTTTCATCCAGTATTTAGTTTGCAGCATGAAAAAGGGAAAGGAAATCAGGAATTGCCAAAGGGATATAGAAAGGAATGTTGTACTCTGCATTTCTGTTTCTGCATTTAAATGTTTACATTACTCTACTGTTGCCAACTTTCCCAGCTCAACTCTCTACAGCTTTTGGCCTCATTCCTGTAAACACTCTGTCCTCATGCTTAAATTTCTTCATGTGCATAATCCTATCTAAAGTTATTGTAACCATTCAGGTGCATGGTTATACTTGCACAGAAATGTGTGGAGGCTCAGGGTCTTGGAATGAAAAATTAAATAAATAAATTAAATATGAGTTTATAAAAGAAGCACTCGTGCCTACCATGACTGCAGCTGAGCGACTGCTATTTTACTCATGTATAATGGATGCTGTGTTGTAAAAACACATGGTGCTCTGGCGCTGTCTCGCTACCTCATTCACACTCTTTTTTTTTTTCCCCTGAGAAATTTTAAGATGACATCAGACAAAAAGAAACTATACTTATAAAATAATGTATCATTGCATCACTTTAATATAATTTTAAAGAATACTGTAATAAGCCAGAAGTGACTTAGACAAACTACTCCATTTCTTTTTTTAGCTTCCCTCTCAAGATGCTTGCCAAAAGGCACGTCAGCATGTCAAGCCATACTTTCAAAATGCCTGTGAAGCCCCCCATGCTGCACTGTCCAAAGTTAATGTACTTGTCCTATGGACACACACATGAAGGAAAATCAGAAATTCTTTTCCTAGAATTTAAAAATATGCTGTAATTTTGAGAGCATCATTTTGTAGCAACATTGATGTTTTATGTAGCATTGTCACTTTTAGTTCAATATATTTAATTTCATCTCTTTGAAGAGTGCATCTGTGAGAACTATGCCTTTTGTGGTGTCGGCCAGAAAAATTGTAGCCAGTGACCCTATATGAGCTTGCCAATAATAAATCAATTGTCAAATCACCAGGTGATCCTTGAAAGGAGACATTATTCACATTCTGTATTCTAACAGATGTAAAAATACTTCTTTTGATTTGGTCTTCAGTAAGGAATAGCTTTGCCATTTATGCTAGATTTTCTGTTTATACCACTTAGTTGTGTCAGTGAGATTTTCTGATACTGACTTGAAAGGTGCCAGAATTGCATCCTGTTTGTTGTGAGCAATGCAAATCACATTATTAGCAAGTAAGAAATAATGAATAGAGCCTCTAAATAAGCCCTCCTTCAGATGGAAGAGTAAGGTATCTATGTAAATGAGTAGTCATGTGTAAAGCCTTTTTATAAGTGCATTTGATAATTTTTTTGTTATTAACCGAATCAAACATTTTTAAATGCTGGGAAAAAAAATGAAAAGGTCCCAAAAATCACTAACATGTATTCATAATTCTTTCCCTTTCTAACCATCTCCAAAACAATAAAAATGTTTTCATTGTTCTGAAATGAAATATGCATTTTTCAAGACTTTCTAATGATACTCATTTTCCCCTCTTGACTCCTGAAATTCTAGGTCAAAACTATTAACTTCTATAAAGTTCTATGCGGCTTAGAGATGGCTTCAGGGGATATAAAATTGGTACCTCTGATATAGAATACTTTTAGAACAGAGCAGTCAACTGTACAGTTCCATGTAAAGAAGCAGTTCTGAAGTGATTCACCTTGGTGTAGAAAAGAAAAGCTGGAACGGTTTCATCAAAAATCTCATACCTAGAGAAGCAAACTATAACTCAGTTTGTGATGAAAGGAATAAGGAAAATGTCTCACTAGGTCTGATACTGTTTTTTTAACAGATTTTAAAGAAAAACTTTCTTCATTTCTATTGTTCTTGAAACTGGCACAATACGTGCTTTTATTTCCACAGGACTGTTTAGCCGCTTTTCCAATAAATGATAGTTTTTATTTCCTTTACAAATGTTGCACATGTAGCACAATTGTTTTCATACATCACAAGAAAATATCAAAAAAAAAGGTGTTAGGTGAGTGTTATACTGAAAGATTGGGCATGCATTTATTCAAGTGCATGCCCGTGTGTTTAGTGATTTTATACAATATATATTTCCCAATATCATACCAATTTTTCTACAGCATTAAGTAAGCCAAAATGATATAGTAAGAATATATGAAAATCATAAATCTCTTGAAATTTATTTGCCTTGGGAAAAAATAAAAATAAAAATAAAATAAAATAAAATAAAATAAAATAAAATAAAATAAAATAGTTGCTTAATAGAATTTCTCCATCCAGACTACAGACTTGTGCTTCCATGTTGGATCAAAATTGACTCATTATGGCACAAGCATAAACTTTCCACAGAAACTCAGGTGCCAGACTGGTATTATAATTGTCTCTTCAGTTCTTTAGGATAGCTAAACGTCTATCAATTCCACTTCTACTCATTACAGTACTGTTCCACAAGGAACAGCATTTACTAAACTTACACCGGTAGTTTGAGGTTGCTTTTTTTTTTTTCTTTTTTTTTTTTCTTTTTTTTAATGCAAGTATTAGCTGTATTAAAACTGATAACAATCCATTAAAGAATTAAATACCAGCTGGCATGGAAAGGCAATACACCAGCTGGTGTTTTATCCCATGCTCACTGGGGTCTGACTTGATTCACATTTGATTAGGCCTCCAGAGATTCAATATTCCCTAATTTGTCATGTATTAAGTGTTCTATTTATCACCAGAGAGAACAAAATCAACCTTTCCTCCCCGGCCCTTACTATTTCTAGAGATACTAATGTACAACATGGTTAGAAGGTAAGCAGAAATGACGGCAGTAGCAGGGAAGGTCAATTTTATCTGCCAAGTTTTTTATACAGGTGATTTGGTGTGTTTTGTGGGGTTTGTTATTGTTCCAAGTCAGCATATTGTGATGGTTTTACTTGGGTG
>JAACYP010023468.1:0-11441 GCA_011076525.1 Nettapus auritus
TTGAGGTCTCTTCCAACCTAGAAATTCTGTGATTCTGTGATTCTGTGGATGGGGTGAACGTGGTTTTAGTTTGCTTTCAGTTATCAAAGCTCTAGTCTGTTGTTAGCATTAGGGAATGAATTACACTAACCTCCCTATGTTGAGCCCATTTTACCCATGACAAAATCCTTATCTCAACCTATGAGGTTTTTGTTTTTGTTTTCATCATATTTTCTCCCCCTGTCCTTTTGAGGAGGAGTGAGAGAGCAGCGTGGTGTTTAGTTGTGTGAAACCACCACAAACATTATGAGCTAAAGACTTGTAACTGAGGACTTCTTAAGTGAAAGCAGTTTCCAGTAGAAATCTAAGCAATGAGTTTTGATGTAGATCTATTCTTTAGATGCCTAAAGTCAAGGGAGAGAAACACGTGTTTCTCTCAGTTCCTTATTTAGAAAGGATGAGTGTCTTTTTTCTTTCTTTGCACCTTTTTACCTATTCAGGAAATGAGGTTGCCTCAGTCCTTTATTCTAAATTAATGTATGATAGCTGCAAAATGGAAGTTCTCAGCATAATAAAATTATTCACAGTTTATTAGCACTATTCTTACTTTAAAAAAATATAATAATAAAAAAATCATAGAACTCAAACTCAGTAGTAGCTATACCTTTTGTCAAGATGTTTCATAATGTCATGTACTCAGAAAGAACAGATAATCAGCAAAATCTTGGTCCTTCTGAAGTCAAGAAAACCGTGTCATTTCAACTTAAAGATGTGAGAATGACAGACATATAAGTAGTTCTCTTAAGTGAAGGAAGAGAGTAATGTATAGTATTATTAGCCATATTATGTGAATGTGTGAATTTAAAGGAAGAGACAAAGTCTCAAACAAACAACAAATATGGAAAACAAACAAACAAACAAAACCCTTAGCTTTCACTGAACTACCAGCTGATTCCTAGTACATTAGAAATCCCAAAGGAAAATAAAATTATTTTGACTTTATTTTATTTTATTTTAGAATGCATAAAAGCATGCTCAACTTGAAGAGAATGAATCAGAAAATCATTCTTTTTACATCTATGGTATGCTTTCTGGAAGCCTTGACTTTGTTTTCACTGTTATTTAAGCATTTCACTGCAGGGGAACTGTTTTTAATAACATCATTAAGAGGCATTGCACAAACAATTTCCCTTTCATTATTTGCAATCCAGAATATGTAATGATAGGATGGTTGTTAAACACATTGCCCAGCACTGTTCAACAGGAGGCATAAATGACATTACAAAGCTAATTGGCAGTTAGTATCTCAAGAGGCTGACATTTATAGACAGAATAAAAAGATTTGCGTTGACAGAAGTAACCTGAATAAAGACAATTTTGGAGCACATGGGATTTACATGGATTACAATTCTACTCTGATATCGTGCTGGAACATTTTTGATAAAGAAGTCCATTAAATGTTATTGTTACAATAGGCATAAATATAGTTTGTAGAGATTTAATCTTATCCTCTATTTCTATTAGTATTTCATACTTTGCTATTGTGACTTTAAAAAACCACCACCATATGGTATGTCTTTATACAGTGATATCAGGCCCTTCATATGGTGAGGCAGAGAAGGTATTCACCTTACTGCCTGTGATCTTCAGCAGAGTCAGATTAAGTAATTCAGAGGTATAGAGGTATGTTGCTTCATTGTTCAGCTCCAAGGGAATATGGGCCTGAGATCATGTTGCTCTTATTATTTGGTATGTTTTTTGTTGTTGTTGCTTGCTTTTTTGTTTGTTTGTTTTTGATTGTTTTTCCCACCTCTTTTCTTTTATATTTTCCCTTCCCTCTTGAGAGAGGGAAGGTTTAGCCACAAAAATCAAAAAAGTCTTATAAGTGCAAGTGAATAGGTATGTTAAACAAGAAATGCCTGTCTTCACAGTCAATCTTTAGACTGTAAGTACAAATTAAAATGTGGTTTAAAGCAATTACTTTTTATTATTTTTTAATTAAAATTCTAATTCAGGGTAAAAACAAGTGAACTTAATACTTGACTGTGGAGTGTCTTATTAGCATTTTACTTTTGGTGTTGTTTTGTACTACAGCCCAAGCCACAGTGCACCTTTTCTGTAGCTAAGAAGGCTAAGTCTACAAAGATAGAAAGTTTAGTTGATTTCACCAGTTTTCTGTAGCAGCACTCTCAGCTAACATCACTCTCCATCAAGTATGTATTTGCCCTGAAACATGTATTTGAATGATTAGCCTTTCTGCAAACACAACCTTATACTTACAGAGGCAATCCACAGAGAGAACAAAACGCTTTGGGGATTTATAGAAGAGCTCTAACTCATATGGATCAAGGATGTATGAACTTATGTGTCTTGAGAAAAGCTCCTGACTTTGACTAAGTGAACAGAATTTTTTGTTGTAAAATAATAGTAACTGGTTTAGTTTTCTGATAGCTGGAAACCTCAGCCATCATGTGATTCTGTGATTCCACAAACTATTACCAAATTTGTCAAAGGAAATCCTGTATTTAGGTGTTACTGACTTTTGGCAAATAATTTTTAAAACAATTTTAAGAAAAAATATAATAATAAATATATGAATAAAAGTATTAATTGATCAGGAAATGTGCTGTATAGAAATTAATTTCTCCAATTTCATTTGCTATTCTTAAGGACACTCAAAACAAAATGTCATAGCTCATGTTTAGAAGACCACAACATGGGTTCCGATGACAAAAACATCTTCATTTGGCATGTCAGATATTGAGCTTAGAGAATTTCAGTGACTGAAGCAGTCTTTTTTTGATGTAAGTTTCTGTGGTATTCCTCGAAGATAAATAATAAAATAAAATAATAATTTTAATTTTGCTCTAATTGATTTACCCTAATGAGATTATTTATAAATGGGAATTTTTGTTCTTATTTGAAGGACTAAACAAACTTCTTTTTCTTTTTCAAAAGCTACAATAACAAAGCAAAACTTCAACATCCAGAGAATGTTCCTGAAAGACTCAGAAGTCCTATGCTTATGTAGATAGCTATGGGATTTCATTCTAATAAATCTTTAGAGCTTTAAGATAAAATAATTTTGAAATAAAAATTACATCTTCTGTATCAAGTAATTAAAAAGTGGAAGTTTAATTACCTGGGGAAAAAATAATAATAATAATAATAAAAATGTATAAGCTGAAGCGTTACTTACATTTATATAACTAAGATAAATTGCTAGTGCCAGGCCAATTATTTCTTTGACTACTGCATCCAGTATCAGTGAATCAGTTAATTAATGACAAGATTTTCTGCATCAGTAGACAATTTCTTTAGGAGATTAACCATTTACTGAAGGAGAAAAAATATAAAAAAAATAAGAATTTACACTGAACAAGAATCCAGATAGGATTTGATTTTGAGTTTTGTTTTTTTTTTTTTTCCTAGCAATAAGTGTGTATATTTGAAGTCAATAAATATACTTACCCAGGGACAATTGCCACTAAATAATCACACACTATTTATATCAAGGATAAAAATTATAGCTTGCCGTTAATGACAATTGACTGAAAGTTGAAAGAACTTTTAAAAATAAACAAATAAATAAAGCTTGAACAAAGTGCTTTGACTTAGCAACATTCTTTTAAATGAATTTTTCCTGTAAAAGATGCTGGTTTGATATCTTGAAAGAGTATATGACTGGTTTTATTCAGAGAACAAACAGATATTCCAAAGCACTAAATTCCCCATGCCACTCTGTATATGGTGCAAAGAAAGATAATACTTACATGGGCTTTATCTTCTGGGTACCTCAGAAATCTTTGGGGAAAAAGAAATGGTTATTCTAGAACAAAAACAAAAACAACAACAAAAAAAGAGCTTATTGCTAATTTTCACAATACTATCAGTATTCTTGTGGTAGTAATACTAAAACTAGCAGCATAAATATTATTTAAAAAATCTGAAAGACATTATGTATTTATTTTTTTAACTGGAGAGTCCTGATTCCAGCAGAATTCATAAAATGACATTTCCCACCTAAAAAAAAAAAAAAAAAGGATGTGATTGATTCTTTACAATAGAAATGTCAAGGATTTTTTCCCAAAATTACAATTAATATTTAAAATGGATGTAATTTAAATAATTATACAATTATATTGAAAAGGCAAGATGCTTAAAAACTAATTTTCTTTTCCAAACACTATGATTTAATGTAATAAAAGATAATAGCACTCCACAGAAACACATTTTTATATCCTTTGACCTGCACAACCTTGCTGGAAACCAAAGTTCGTGGAAATGTTGTGCAAGTTGAATAGGATAAAAGTTTAGGAGAATAATTAAGCTATGATTTATTTTCCAGATTTCTTTATGCTGAGCTGCCACCACAGGAAGATCCACACAGATCAGATTCAGACAATACCTTATTTCAAACTGTAGAATTGTAACTGGAACTGGCCTTTTGGATTTATATTTTCAGTCTCAATAGTTAGCCTACACATGTCCATATGCTGTATCAAAACATCACAAAAATGTACATCAGCCCACCTCAGAAACATTTTTGTTTCTAATGAAGCAGAACTTCAAACAGACAGAATGGAATTAAGCTGTTTAATGAGAAGTATGTTCTCTTGCATCCCAGAAAGCCAGCTGTATCCTGGGCTGCCTCAGAAGAAGCATGGCCAGCAGTCTGAGGAAGCTGATTATCTACTCTGCTCTTCTGAAGCCCCACCTGGAATATTGTATTCACCTGTGGGGCCCCCAGCACATGAAGGACATGGAAATATTAGGATGCATCCAAAGATGATCAAGGGGTTGGAGCACCTCTCCTATGAAGACAGACTGAGGGAGTTTGAATTTTTCAGCATGGAGAAGAGAAGGCTCCAGGGAGACCTTATAGATGCCTTCTGATACCTAAAGGGGGCCTGCAGAAAAGCTGTGGAGGGACACTTTGCCAAGGACTGTTGTTGATAGGACAAGGAGTAATAGCTTTAGAACTAAGGATTAGGAAAAAAAAAAAAAAAAAAAAAAAGAAAAAAAAAAAAAAAAAAAAAAAAAAAAAAAAAAGAAAAAAAAAAAAAAAAAGAGGAAATTCTTTACTCTGAGGGTGGTGAGGACAGGTTGCCCAGAGAATTTGTGGATGCCCCATTCCTGGAAGTCTGGAAGTATTCAAGGCCAGGCTGGATGGGGCTTTGAGCAGCCTGATTTAGTGGGAGGTGTCCCTGCCTATGGCATGGAACTAGATGATCTTTAAGGTCCCTTCCAACTCAAACCATTCTATGATTCTATGATAAGTACCCACAGTTCAAGAGGTACTCAGTGTTTGTCATACATTATCCTTGACCCCTTCTTCAGCCACTCCTTACAGTCTACAGGGGCAAGTTTTGGTGACCCATACTTTCACTGATGTCTCTTTCACCAGCTTGCCCATGAGAGAAAGAAACTCAGGCTTTGATCTCGTAGCATTGACAATACCACCACAGGTAACCTCCATGAATGCCACAACAGCATTTTGACATGCATTTTGTGCTGATATTTAGTCTAATTCTTGCTTATTCCTAACTTTTTCTGGAGCTTAACTGACTTCAGAGATGGCATCATGTATTTTAACATTATAACAGACCTCAGCATCAAATCTACTTAGCTCAATCTACTGAACTTCAAACTAATATACAAGAATATAATAAATTGTAACTGTGCAAAACAATCCCACTCTCAGTAAAGCAAAGACATGTAATACAACACTTTTTTTTTTTTAAATAACTGTTTTTAAAAATACATTGTCTATTTATGGATCTGTTGCTGGAGAAAAGAGAGGGTCTTGTGGGGGACATGGCAATTGGCGGCCTTCTCGGTCATAGTGACCATGAAGTGGTTGAGTTTAGAATTTATGGTGACAGAAGGAAAACTGCCACCAAAACTTTAGCCCTGGATATGGGGAAAGCAGATTTGAGGCTGCTCAGGGAACTAGTCAGCAAGGTCCTCTGGGAAACTGCTTGGATATTTAGTTTGGGTGAAAATCTGAGACCCTGATAACTATATACTGGATAAGACACTTACCCATTCAATTTAGCATTCCAGAGGTTTTGGGCTCCTGGAATAGCACACTGCTATTCCCGTGAATAGCAGTTACTTACAGATTTGTCAACACTGACACAACCAAAAATAGCGTTATGTATTGGTATTACACATCCTGAGTCTTGACTTACTGGACTTGCTTAAATTACCTTCCTGTTACATGCTTAGTAAATAACATAAAGAGGACCCTATATGATTGGTGGGTATTCCTGGTGCAGGTTCTAAGGGAGCCAACTAAGAAAGGTGCCCTCCTATATCTATTGCTAGAGAACAGAGAGGGTCTTGTGGGAGACGTGGCGATTGGCGGCCATCTCGATCATAGTGACCACAAAGTGGTTGAATTTAGAATTTATGGTGACAGAAGAAAAACTGCCACCAAAACTTCAGCCCTGGATATGGGGAAAGCAGACTTGAGGCTGCTCAGGGAACTAGTCAGCAAGGTCCTCTGGGAAACTGCTTTTGAAGGCATGGGCGTCCATCAATGCTGGTCAGTCTTTAAGCACTGCCTCCTAAAAGCACAAGATCAGGCAATTCCAAAATATCAGAAGTCAGGCAGGTGGGGCAGAAGGCCCTCCTGGCTGACCAGGGACCTTCTACTGGAGCTTAGGCGAAAAACGAAAGTGTACGGCTGCTGGAAGGAAGGTTGGGCGACGAGGAAGGAATACAGGGATGCTGTTTGTGTTTGTAGGGAGAAAATTTGTGTGGCCAAAGCCCAACTAGAGTTGAAGCTGGCCGTGTCTGTGGGAGACAATAAAAAAGGTTTTGTTAGATAAGTGAACAGAAAAAGGAGAACCAAAGAAAACAGAGGTCCGCTGCTTGATGGGGAAGGTCTCCTCACAGACAATGATGTAGGCAAAGCAGAGATGTTTAATGCCTTCTTTGTCTCTGCCTTCAACGCTGATGATGGGCTTTGGGACCCAGGGTGCCCTGAGCTGGAGGACCGTGACAGTGGGAATGATAAACTCCCAACTGACCCTGAACATGTGCGGGATTTGCTCCTCCACCTGGATCCATACAAGTCTATGAGTCTGGATGGGATTCATCCCAGGGTGCTTGAAGAGCTGGCTGACGTCATCGCAGGAACTCTCTCAATTGTTTTTCAATGATCTTGGGAATCTGGAGAGGTCCCAGTAGATTGGAAGCTGGCAAACATTGTGCCAATTTTCAAGAAGGGTAAGAAAGAAGACCCTTGCAACTACAGGCCTGTCAGTCTCACGTCAGTGCCTGGTAAAATTATGGAAAAGATGATTCTTGAAGTTACTGAAACGCACCTGGAGGACAATGCAGTCATTGGTCCCAGCCAACATGGGTTCGTGAGGGGTAGGTACTGCCTAACAAATTTGATTTCCTTTTACGATAAGACCACCCGTTTATTCGACCAAAGGAAACCAGCTGATGCAATCTTTTTGGACTTCAGCAAGGCTTTCAACACGGTTTCCCATAGGATCCTACTGGACAAAATGTCCAGCATACAACTTAACAAAAACATCCTACGATGGGTGAACAATTGGCTGACGGGCAGGGCTCAAAGGGTTGTGGTAAATGGGGCCACATCAGGCTGGCGAAAGGTCACTAGTGGGGTCCCTCAAGGCTCCATTTTAGGGCCAGTCCTCTTCAATTATTTTATGAACGACTTGGATGTAGGAGTAGAACGTGTTTTAAGCAAATTTTCTGACAACACCAAACTTGGAGGAGCTGTAGACTCGGACAAGGGTGGAAAGGCCTTGCAGAGAGATCTGGACAGGTTGGAGAGCTGGGTGATCACCAATCGCATGAAGTTTAACAAGAGCAAGTGCCGGGTCCTGCACCTGGAATGGGGCAACCCTGTCTATACATACAGACTGGGCGATGAGATGCTGGAGAGCAGACCTGCAGAGAGGGATGTGGGGGTTGTGGTTGACAGCAAGTTGAATATGAGCCAGCAGTATGCCCTGGCAGCCAGGAGGGCCAACCGTACCCTGGAGTGCATCAAACACGGCATTGCTAGTCGGTCGAAGGAAGTGATTGTCCCACTCTACTCTGCGCTGGTGCGGCCTCACCTTGAGTACTGTGTGCAGTTCTGGGCACCACAGTACAAAAAGGACCCTCAACTGTTGGAGAGTGTCCAGAGAACGGCAACAAAGATGGTGAAGGGCCTAGAGGGGAAAACATATGAGCAGCGCTTGAGCTCACTTGGTTTGTTCAGCCTGGAGAAGAGGAGGCTGTGGGGAGACCTCATCGCTGCCTACAGCTTCCTTGCAAGAGGGAGTGGAGAGGCAGGCACTGATCTATTATCTGTGATCACCAGTGACTGGACCCATGGGAACGGTGTCAAACTGAGGCAGGGGTGGCTTAGGAAGAGGTTCTTCACCGAGAAGGTGGTCGTGCACTGGAAGAGGCTCCCCAGTGTAGTAGTCTCTGCACCAAGCCTGTATGAATTTAAGAAGAGATTGGACTGTGCACTTGTCTAAACTTTTGGGTAGACCTGTGTGGTGCCAGGAGTTGGTCTTGATGATCCCTATGGGTCCCTTCCAACTCGGGATATTCTGTGATTCTATGGTTCTATGATTTGTTATATTTTCAGTAAGTTGGAAAGAAACAGAAATAGATAGCTGCATCTTTAATGGTTACTATTAACAACAAATAATTCAGACAGCACTCCTCATTACCATGGCTATTTTAAATATACTTCCTTATATAGAGAGAGAACAGAAGGCAAGCTACAGTAGTTAAATGAAAATATACATAATATGATTAGGTCCAATAATTTTTTAAGTGTTCCTATACATGAAGAATCACAAACAAATGGTGGTGAATAAGGTCATATATTTTTTTCCATAATTTTTCTATGATATTCATAATATATAGTATCTGTTCTTCCTTCAGAGTTTGCGTGTGATCATATAATCATAGAATGGCTTGGGTTGAAAGGAACCTTAAGCATCACCTAGTTCCAACCCCCTGCCATGGGAAGGCATGCTATGCACTAGACCAGGTTGTCCCAGGCTTTGTCTAACCTTGTCTTGAATACCTCCAGGGATGGGGCATCCATAACTTCTCTGGGCAACCTGTTCCAGTGACTCACCACTCTCTGAGTGAAGAGTTTCCTCCTAACCTTTGATCTAAATCTCCCCTCTTTTTAGTTTAAGGCCATTCCTCCTTGTCCTGTCACCATCTACCCTATCAAAAAGTTGCTCTCCATCTTTTTTATAAATTCCTTTAAGTATTCAAAAGCTGCAGTAAGGTCACCCCTGAGCCATCTCTTCTTCACGCCGAACAGCCCCAGCCTTTCTTCATAGGAGAAATGCTCCAGCTCTCTGATCAACTTCACAGCCCTCATTTGGACCTGTTCTAACAAATTAACATCATTCTTGTGCTGGGGGCCCAAAACCTGAATGCAGTACTCCAAAAGGGACCTCACAAGTAGAGCGGGAAGGGGGCAATTTCTTCCCTTGACTTGCTGTCCACTCATCTAAGATGCAGCCCAGGTTGTAGTTGGCTTTCTGGGCTGCAACCACATGCTGCTGGCTCATGTTTAGCTTTTCATCCACCACAACGCCCTAGTCTTTCTCTGCAGGGCTGCTCTCAATGAGTTCTTCTCCCAGTCTGTACTCATATCAGGTCATGATCATGTTGGAGAACCATTTTCTACATAGGATCACCTTGAACAACAAATAAAAATCCATCAAGTATCATGCATTGTCGTGCATTTTCACTATAGATTTTTTTGTCTTTCTCAGTAACAGAATTATCAAAAGCAAACAAACAAACAAAAAACATGTACAGTGTGTCTGCTCTCATCATATAGCTTGTTCCACACAAAGTTCTGTAAGTGAATTTGGTTTACTGGTCTGTTACTGCTACATAACAGTCTGAAATCACATTTAATCTGTTTTATATTTTTGGCTATGTATTGATGTGGTAGGACATTCAAGCATTGGAATGAGGTACCAAATTAGGAGGAATGGCTTCCCAAATTAGGTGGTGTTGTCCCTGTCCATGGGGAGATGTGTAAATGAGGCACTAAGGGACATGATTAAGTGATTGAACTTGGTAGGTAAAATTGGTGGTTGGTCTTGATGATTTTGAAGGTGTTTTCCAATTCAGATGATTCTATAATTCTACGACACCAAATACAAAAATTCATACTGAAAAAAATAAGACCTTAAATCAAAATCAATGAAGTTATTGATTTAGATTACTATGGTGTTAAAATATTTTTAAAAGCAGTGTATAAAACTTTCATATTTTAAGATTAAAGCATTTTTACATGATAAAAGACTTGTGTAGATGCACACCTATATGTGTTCATATATATGTGTACAAACATACGAACACATAGGCACACAAACATGTATAACTGGTAGAGAAGCTAATGCTTCTACAAAATTGCTGATAGAATTAAGTTATGCCTATACATTTTCCAGTTCTGTCACTTCTGTAGAACCCAAACAGTGTTCAGGAAACTACATTTTACACTGCAGGTTACTCCAGCATGCCACTACATGTGTCTGAGACTTCACATACCACATATTTATTTTATAATTCAGAAGTATACATATTGAAAGCATAGACAGTTTAGCAGAGTACACATATATCCATCCTGATCAGGATGCAAATATGATGAAACCAGATAATTTGGACATCACCACAGTATTTCTCTAAAATAAATGAATTTAAAATTCATCAAATAAAGCCATTTGCTATGAATTTTATGTCATTGTTGATATTCATAAGGAAATTTGATGTCAAAATTTTCTAATGCAAATGTGTGAAAAAAATCTTTATTTTACAGTGAAAACAATCATTTAACATAACCAAGCATAGCAACAAACGCACTATCAACTAGTCAATTCAATAAAGCAGTAGAATAACTTTCTTTTTATTTCTTCATGCACTTGAACAATCAAATATACAAACTGAATTTCCTCTAATTATTCCTAGATCATAATTTCTGAGGAAATGTAACCTATCCTATAAAAATGAAAATACACAATTTTTATGGAGCATTTATTAGTTGAATGAAAAGACACAGCTGCAACAATTGGTTTTGAAAAAGCTATTACAAGACTGTGATCATTTGATGTTAAACTGTACATGGAAATGCTAATCCCAGAGCTAAGTAGCATCTTTATTACCACAAGCATCATTGCTACTGCTGAGAACTGAGATATAAGGAGCAGAAGCATTATCGATCATATTATTAGCATGGCATTCTTTCAAAACCTTTTTTTTTTTTTTTTTTTTTTTTTTTTTTATTACTGATGCATACTTCAATGCTGTATTTCATCACTAGGGAAAAGTGATTAAAAAAACATCCTCCAAAAGGCACCAGGGCTTTTATACATTGCATACTCTTTCCTTGAAAGGAATCACAGAATCACAGAATCACAGAATTTCTAGGTTGGAAGAGACCTCAA
>MU016319.1:0-10747 GCA_011076525.1 Nettapus auritus
TGGCCCTCCGCTGCACTCTTTCCAGGAGATCCCTGTCTTTTTTTGTACCAGGGAGCCCAGAACTGGACACAGTGAGGTGAGGCCTGACCAGGGCAGAGGAGAGGGGCAGGATCACCTCCCTTGACCTGCTGGCCACACTCCTTTTAATGCACGCCAGGATCCCATTAGCCCTCTTGGCCACGAGGGCACACTGCTGGCTCATGGCCAACCTGTCGTCCACCAGGACCCCCAGGTCCTTCTCCTCAGAGCTCTTCTTCAGCAGGTCGTCCCCCAGCCTGTACTGAAACATCCGGTTGTTCCTTCCCAGGTGCAGTACTCTACACTTGCTCTTATTAAACCTCATCTGGTTTCTTCCTGCTCATCTCTCCACCTGGTCCAGGTCTCGCTGAATGGCAGCACAGCCTTCTGGCGTGTCAGCCACTCCTCCCAGCTTTGTGTCAACGTTGTTCTTGCTGAGGGCAGACACTATTCCCTCATCGAGGTCGTCGATGAAGATATTGAACAAGACCGGACCCAGCACCGACCCATGGGGAACATCACTAGTCACAGGCCTCCAGCCGGACTCTGCTCCGCCAATCACCACCCTCGGAGCTCAGCAAATAGTAGTCAGCTGGCATGTCATCCAAAACATCACAAATGCATTAACTTTTTTTAAAACAGTCTTCTTCAAAATGCTTCACCCTGACATTCTCTTAACACTTAGAAATCCCAAGGTTTGTCTGATAAGTATAACCTCTCTATGCACATCAGCAAATAGCTCTTTCCTGCTGCTTTGCCAGTCTTTGCCAAGGTTTTGTTCACCAAGGAGTTATGTTGACAAATGTGATACAAAGAAGAGATACCATGTGTTTTCCTCATTACTTATAGAAAGCTCTTATTTTTATCCTGGGTGCCAAATTATCCTACTTTTTCTGATGTGTGATTTTAGACTTGGCGATAAAAGCCCAGACAGTGCAAAGCAGCAAAGTTCATTCATAATAAAATTTGGGATCTTGTCTAATCAATGTCAGCTAGCAAAAAGTAAAAGCTAACTGAATTGCATGGATCTTAGAGGAAAATATTGGAAAATCTCTTTGCTTGTTTGTTTTACTGCTAAGTCCTATAGTAAGTATTGCTTGAAATTGTTCTCAAATTCTGTGAGAGTATTAGGGAAAAAAAAAAAAAAAAAAAAAAAAAAAAAAAAAAAAGTTGCTTTCTTGTGAGTCCTAATCTGCATTAAGAGGCTGCAAACACAAGCATGGAAAGAAGTATTATAGGAAAAGACAGCTTCTGTGCCATTATGATTATGACTATGACATATAACCTACAATCTACATGGACAAGAAAGAAATTAGGAAACTAGCAGTTATAGAAAATAACCTGGAAGAAATATTTCAAGTTATCCATCTTCAGCCTGTCCTTAAAAATACCTGGAGTGTTTCAGTTATACAAATGGCATAAAGATATTGCTTCTAGAGAGTGTTTGGTTTTGGCTTTTCTTTTTCAAAATTAAAAAAAAAAAAAAAGTGATATGCTGAAAAAGGTCCCCTGGCATAAAACCAGCATTGACTCTTCACTGGAGTTACTAAAAAAGTGATTACACAAGAGGGAGAAACAAAGCGGAGGACTAACTCTGTTTCAGTACTGGTTGGTTTTCAGACAAACAAATTAAAAGATATAATTCTACCCTGTGTTTGCAGGAAGACACATGTGGATTATGTAAACTATAAATCCACATGTCCCAGAATATGAGCCAACTTGCCCCCAAGTGGTTGGAGACAAACTGTTTATTTGAAGGAAAAAAAAAAATGTAGGAGAAAATTTCTTTATGATTAAAGACTCTTAATATTAAGGCTGAAATTATTAAAAGGAAAAAGAGAGTATCCTTTCCATCTGACTGGTGCTACTAGTCACTGCAGTGCTGGCAACTGCTAGAAGAGCTAGAGAGAAGAGCCCCATCAATATTCATAACAAACACTAAATAATAATAATATTAATAATAATAATAAAGTGTTTGTTTTGTTTTGTTTTTCTGTCTTTCATACTACATATTATCCACAACCACTTTATCTTAAGCTTGGCTTGGTAGCCACCTGCTGTGAACCTTCAGCCCGTAGTCTGAATCAAAATCCTTTGCTAAGGGCATAAATAAATTCTTGCCTTTACTCCAGTGGAACCTACCATAACAGTGAGAATTGATTTACAGAAGATTAACATGGATGACACAAGGTAGCTTCATTTTGTCTATAGAACACTGAACAGACGAACAGGCAAACTAAGAACAAAAGTAAAGATCTTGTAACACTGGAAGTAAAATTATGTATGTGTTGCAATGCAACTTCACTAAATGAATTTCAGGGATCTGCAATTAAGCACTAGAAATAAGTATACCCCTCCCATTTTACACTTCAGATTTGATGTATGAATTGATTGAATTGAGAAGAAGAGTTTAATAAAATCATGGGTTTCTGCTCTATAGGCATTTTCTTTTTGACATAAGTCATTGCTGATCTACTGCAGGATGCTAAAGTGACTTCTAACTAATCAACACAGAAAAATATTTGTTTCACAAACACACATAAACATCTCTACTGAGTAATTACATGAGACTCAGAAAGCACTTTGTATGTAGCACCACTGCAATGTATCAATGCTTTGGAAAACATTTTTCTTAGACTGAAGGATTTAAAAGCAAAACAACAACAACAACAACAAAAAACTGTGCTTCAGCATAACACACAGTTCAAAATAATTATTAATCACACATGAATTGAAGAAAAAAATCTCAAAAAAAAAAAATATTTTGTTTCATGGAATTGCCGAGAAGCAACAGAATACTACAATTTTATGACAGATAAATTTATTTGTAGAATTATGAATGTGAAATTAAAAGCTCCAACAGAAACTTTAGTTTCAGTGAATACTGCTGTTACAAAATTTGAATAAGATTGACACTGAAAGCTGAGCTTAAAAATCAATAGCAACAAAGCAAACATAACACAAAACAACGCAGATCTAAAATGTTCATGCTATATTATTTTTGAAATTCAGAGAAACAGATTAATAATAATTTAGTTTAAAAATGCCCTCAAACACCTAAATTAAAATTGTTTCAGACTAGACTTTAAATATCGAGATTAAATAAAAGATTACCCTCCCCCACCAAAAAATAAATTCAGGACCACATTGTCCACTATTAATTTATCCATAATTCCGGTTCTGACTTTTTCCTAAAAACTCTGAACGCCAAAAGTCATACAATCCCTTCATCTCCCTTTTGCTCCTGAGTTCAAAGTTAGCTGAAAGTGAGAGAAGTAAATAACCTGAATCTTTGCCTCCCACCTTGAACACTACCTTCCAAATTCTGTCTTATTTCAATTTAATTTCCTAGTTCTTATCAAATAAAATACAAAACAAAACAAAAATAGCTTTAATGCTCCTGCTACCTTTTCAAAGTTACAGATGAAAATTTTGCATGAATATGTTATTTTCAGAGATCACTGTAATTTAAAACCTGTCACATTTTTAAAGCACTCTCACCATCATCACAGACTTAAAAAATCCCATCCTTTCTCTACATAAATAAAAAGGTTGTAGAAGAATGTTTGGTCTTAACTACCTCCCCCTGCATGTTTTATAAGATCTCTCACACCTGTGCCAAAAATCTAGAGTTCAATCAAATTGATCCTAGTGTTCAACACAATTTAAACACTATTAAGTATTTTGAACAATGCCAACTCGTTTCTGCCTACTGCTTTTTCTGCTCATTTTGATATCAAAATAAAAATACATATTCTGAAATTTTCATAATTCTAGCCTTGCCCAAAGGTGCCATAGATAGATTTACAGTTCTGAGGACTTCCATAGTTTACAGAACTGCTGCACATCTGCATATAAAATCAAATACAAAAGAATCCATTTATCATTAAAATGATAATTTTCAATACTTATGTAATTTCCATGCTTCCCTGAAGTTTTGACTTGCACAGTGAAGGTAATAACCTTAAATAGTGCAAAGCAGCCTCTTACTTTAGTATTTCCCAGCTGTGGAAAAATATACATATGTGTGTGTGTTCGTAACATTAAAAAAAAAAAAAAAAAAAAAAAAAATCAGATTCGGTTAGAGATACACTTTTGCTACCTAAGTTTAAAATTTTGGACCTGGTGACATACAAAAAGAAATAGTCAAGCAAAGGTCACTGAAAATAAGTTACATGGCTTTATAGCATCTTTCCTTCTAAAAGCTATTGCTTATCCAATACACTAGTGTTTAAAGTGTAACAGTTAAATTTTATGGTTATCTTAGTTTGCCACTAACAACAAAAACAAGAACTACTAAACTTAATTAAAACTAGAATCTCATTTCACTTATATGTAAAATAATAATAAATAAAATAAAAAATAATAAAATAATTTTAAAATAAAATATACTAAGAATAAAATATAGTAAAAAAAATTAAAAATAAAATAATTTTAAAATAAAATAAAATAAAATAATAATGACTTTAGAAGGTTAGGTGTAGTCTTAAAACCAACCCAATAAAACAGAAAAGATTACATGTTATTCACTATAATTTTATGCAGCTAGGGTCTAGTGGCAAGAGACATAGGGAAGTATATATGTGTCGGGTATTTGACATGTGGCTACTTTGAAAGAAAGTTTTCCAGGCCCCTAGAAGCGAAACCGACAGTCTAACCTTTTTTTGCACTACAGGGCTACCTGCTGGAGAATGACATTAGGCTGTGATGACTCCAGAAATTCTCAGAGAAAAGGGACAAGTTTTCCATCATACCCATAGTGTTCTCTTAGTGTTCCACAAAGATGTACAGGCTGAAAATGCTAATATTTCATAGTGAAACAAGAGCTCCTGGAATTTCAAGGGGTTGAGAGTGAAATAGGTTTTAAGTGGTAATGTGCCAAATACCCCCTGGGGCACTTTGCTGAAGTTCATGGAATTTTGTGGTTTTCCTTGCATTTGCTTAAATAGCAGTAAATTAGAACCATGGCTCCTCTGAAGAAATTTGGCATTACAAGATATGTAATGAAAGTTATATTATGTACTTTAAGCTCTCTGTGGTGGGTAGGCTTTTAATTTTTGATAACTGGGAGCAATGTTCATTAGCATGCCACTGGGTAATTTTATTGTGCATGTCTCTGCATCTCTTCTGAAATAGCATGCATGTAGATTTTTATTAGAAAAAAATAGAGAGAAGTAGTTGAATAATGGCATTTCAAATACTCTGAAGACATTGCATGACACAGTCACTGAAAATAATAATAGTCTTATGGTTACAGTATTAGTTAGGGTTCTTGGAACTGTTCCATGAACTTCCTGTGTGGCTCTGAAGAAATTGTTGATGACCCTAGTCATCAACTTGGACTCTAGTTCCCATTAGTAATGTAAGAATTATACTCCCTTCTTCAACCTTTGCTCTTTTTATTATTCATGTGTTTTCAAATAATACAGCTGGAGGAAAAAAAAAAGAAAAAAAAAATCCCTTGGTAGCCAAGGCTCTTTAGATATAAAGACATATCCCCATACCAGATTGGCAAAGGGAGAGAAAGAAGAATGAAATATCAGGTTTTTCATGGGAAGGAACACAGACAGGAACTGACAACTTGATCCTCAAAAATCTTCAGGCCAAATCTTCAGTTTTATAGAATATTCAATTTATTATAAAATGTTTGCAAATATCACTTAGTGGATGAATTTTGGTGGTATGTTTAACATCAACCCAGGAATAACGGTCCACTCCTGAAAGTAAGACCTGTGGATTCAAAGCCAAAGAAAGACAGGACAACCTATCTGAATTAGGGTTGAATGACAGTTTAATTTCTAAAAGATTTTTTTTTTCATTTAAGAATAGTGTTGAACTTCCTGCTTCTGAATAGGAAGCAAAGCTGAAGTGATGAAATATTATGGGAAAATCCATTATTTCAATATTTCTGGTCTGACCAGAAATGCAAAAGACCAGAATAATCAAAATTTCTTCTTTCCAGATTTGTGACTCTGCAAATTCAGAATACAAGATTTGTGTAACCATCAGGGTCCAAGTTCTGAGAAGTGCTAAGCACATACAAATCCCCCTCAAGCTAATGGGAGTTACAGGTGTCCCCAGCAATAGCTACACAGAAGATATCATTAACTGAGGTTTGCCGGCTCAGAACTTTGTCCAAATCGGACTGAAACTCTAAACTCTTTGCAACAATTTTGTTGTTAATTCAAACTCCAACTTTCACTTAACTTTTGTATCCTTCATTAAGAAATTGTGTTTCCTAGCTACAAAATTGGCAACTCAGTGAGCAAATTATCCTCTTTTCCACATTTGAGTATTCTGGAAAGCACTGCACATTCAGCACTGAGCTTTGCCACAACATCTACTAAAGTCTCTGTAAAGAATGCCACTTGACTTCACATGCAAGCTGACAGATTTTTATGGACTAGATGACTAGATCCTGAGCTGCTGAAAATTCACACCTCTTTATTAACAATAACACACGCTGAGTATCTGTCCCTCTGTTGCACCTTGATTTTTCATCTTATGTGCCACATATACTCAAGTTTAGCAGAATTTGCCAACCAGGACCATCATTTTCAGAATGGGCATTTTTGCCTTGATACTTTACACATTAAGAACAATTTCTTGAGTATTAATCATAAATGACTTTCAGAAAAAGTACATTTGTCTTAAACTAATACCCCTGTAGACACTGAAAAGCTCTGTTCTTCTTTCCCCTCTTTCCAGTTCTTTGCACTTGATAGACATGCATGTCTGTCAGAATTTAAACACTGGAAGGATTTTGTTTCCCTAATTCAATAACATTATTTCATTGATACATATATGGACCTTCTTATTTTTCAATAGAAATACACGTATGGACCTTTCCTTCTAAATAGAAGGGAAAAAAAAAAAAAAAAAAAAAAAAAAAAAAAAAAAAAAAAAAAAAGCCAAATGTACATTATTACAGTTAGCATGAATTATTTTCCAAATTGTTGCATAATGGCATAATGTCATGCATAACAGTGCAATAGAACTGGAAATTACTTACATTTACAGGGACAACAGTTGCAATACTTTATATGTAACAGACCTTAAACAACTGTTAAAGTATTCACTGTCTATAATATTTTGGATTTTTCTTTGGGGCAAGTGAACTTCAAAACACTCAGTGATTTGGATCAGGATGTAGTTTTGTTGAATGCAATCACGCAGCATATGCAGGTCAGCGGGGGGATCAGGCCCAGTCAGCATGGGTTCATGAAAGGCAAGTCCTGTTTGACAAACCTCATCTCCTTCTATGACTGGGTGACTCACCTGGTGGATGAGGCAGTTGATGTAGTCTACCTAGATTGCAGCAAAGTCTTTGACACAGTCTCCCATAGAATTCTCCTGGAGAAGCTGACAGTCCATGGCTTGGACAGGCATATGCTTTGCTGAGTTAAATACTGGCTGGACAGCCAGCCCCAGAGAGTAGCGGTGAATGGAGTGAAATCCAGCTGGTGACTGGTCACCAGTGGTGTTCCCTGAGGGTTGGTGTTGGGGCTCATTCTCTTTAATATCTTTATTGATGACTTGGATAAGGGAATTGAGTGCACCCTCAGTAAGTTTGCAGATGATAACAAGTTGGGGGGGTTAGTGTTGATCTGCCAGAGAGTAGGGAGGTTCTGCAGTGGAACCTGGACAGGATGGGTTGATGGGCAGAGGCCAATGGTATGAGGCTCAAAATGGCTAAGTGCCAGGTCCTGCACTTTGGCCACAAAAGCCCCATTCAGCACTACAGGCTTGGGGCAAAGTGTCTCAAAAGCTGTGCAGAGGAAAAGGATCCAGGGGTGTTAATCAATGCTCACCTCAACATGAGCGAGCAGTGTGCCCAGGTGGCCAAAAAGGCCAATGGCACCCTGGCCTGTACCAGGAATAGTGTAGCCAACAGAATGAGGGAGGTGATTTTTCCCCTGTACTCAGCTTTAACGAGGCCACATTTTGAGTACTGTGTTCAGTTTTGGCTACACTACGAGAAGGACATCAAGGCCTTGGAGTGTGTCCAGAGGACTACGAAGCCGGTGAAGGGACTGCAAAGCTGGTGAAGGGACTGGAACATAAGTCCTTTGAGGATTGGCTGAGGGAAGTGGGTTTCTTTAGTCTGGAGGAGGCTCAGGGGAGACCTTATTGCTCTCTACAACTACCTGAAAGGAAGCTGTGGGGAGCTGGGGCTTGGCCTCACAGATAACTAGTGGTAGGACTAGAGGGAATGGCCTCAAGTTGTGCCAGGGGAGGTTTAGGTTGGAAACAAGGAGACATTTCTTCTCAGAAAGAGTAGCCAGGCATTGGAACAGATTGCCCAGGGAAGTGGTGTAGTCACCATCTCTGGGGGTGCTTAAGGAAAGGTTGGACTTGGTGCTTAGGGACACAGTTTAGCAAGTGACATTGGTAGTAGGAGGATGGTTGGACCAGAGGATCTTGGAGTTCTTTTCCAACCCTTGTGATTCTATTATTCTGTGCTTTAGTAGTATTTACTGAATGGCTGAACAGTCTTGTTGAAAAATCTGGCCTATAAGAAAGATAATGTTTTTCATATTTTCTCTGTATTTGCTATTTTTAACATGTTAGAACAGGAAGTAGAGCAATACTGCATGAAATATAATCTTGGCAGCATTTTCAGCATATCCCAAATCATTAGGACTTGTTCAACTGCAGTAAATACTAACATTTAATATCTAATAAAAGGTAGCAGTACCTAAATTTGAAATAATCTGACCATGCTAAGGTGACTTACAGTTTTCATTTCCAGTTTTATGCTGTTCTAATTCAGGTTTTCACCACAAATGCCCCGAGACTTCTCTATATTCTATAAAAAGTAATGTGCAGTGATAAACATTAATATAAATTATGTTCATTATTTATAGGTGTAGTACTCTCAATTGTGACAGGTTCAGAACCGTAAAAATTCTCACATTATAACTTTCTAGGTAAACTGTTTATCAAGAAATGATGTTAGAATATAAATCTGTCTTGGGCCATGACTAATTTATGCTTAAACCATGGTAGAGTTTTAAGGGAGAAGTCATTAAAAGGATAGTGATCACACAGTACTTGCAAACAAAAAAATAAGGAAAATATAAAATAGCAGCATGGAACTTGGGTAAGAACCCAGGCCTAAAAGTAAAGCAGTGAAAATGATCATATATAAATGGAATATTGTAACCTGAAGATTTTCAGAAAATATTCTGAATTGCAGCAGGAAACACATTTTTGATCAAAAACGTTGATTCTTCTGGGATAAGACAAGAAGCAAGTTAGAGCAAGGGGCAACCCAGTTGTACCCATTTCTTTAGCCAAGGTAAGTGAGCATGTATGTAATGAGCAAGCAGTACTACTTATCAAGTGTTGTTAAGATCAAGCACTCACACAAACTAGAGGAGGGCCTCTGGGGCTCTTCAGTTTTAAAGATTTTATAAGAACTTAGAAACAGAACTGAAGAGCAACTGCATACTGGGGCGAGAATCCCATTCATCCCAGAGAGGTTTAAAACAGGCAATTAAAAGATATGCTATCCATTCAGATATCAAAATTTATATCAAGCTATCATGCTTGATAAGATCAGAAATTTTGCATGTTAACATGAAACTATACTTTATAACTAGAGGACATTCAGAAAGTTGAGCTGGAACAACAGGCTCTTAAACACAATAGTATTAAAATAAAACAAAACAAAGAAAGACATGACAAGGTAATGTTACCACTTTTGCTGAGAAAGGAAGTATGCATACATGAATGTTATATAAAAATTACATAAGTTTTCTTTGATCTGTTAACAAGAAAGCTAAACAAGCTGGTGGATATTCTCCAAATAACTTATCATTATTGGATTTTTTTAGATGACTTAATTCCTTCCCCAAAAGAACAAAGATCGGTCCTCTGGGAGAAAAGACCTGAAAGCCAGAAATAATCACTCTCTGCATATCCTATTCTTAGATGATGCCCAAGGTTAAAAGTTCTACAGAACTAAAGACAAAGGCCATTTCCCTCATATGACTTCATATGAATAGCAACAGGACTGTGGTTTAAGCAGGTAAATACTATCCTCTTTGTATTTTGTGAATTTTAATTAACTTTTCTACATTATGAGACTACTTGGCTTCATTCTTCATTTAACAATATGGGGCTTAAGATAAGACTTCAGGCAAGGACAAATTACTACTTTTTGTACTACCTATCATTAGTCAGCAATGACCGATGCAGTAGGGTGGGAGTGCACATTATAGGCCTTAATACAGTGTCACAGAGTTGAAGCAGCTCTTGCACTGCCCCTCACACCTCCTAGGAGCCTCCTCTTGCATGCACTTTCTTCATTTCTCATCTATCAGTTTTAGGTTGGATATTAGGAAGACCCTCTTTACTGTACAGGTTGTTAGTCACTGGCATAGGTTGCCCAGGGAAGTGGTTGAGTCACCATCCCTGGAGCTCTTTAAAAGATATTTAGATGTAGAGCTTAGGAATATGGTTTAGTTGATGATTTGTTAGCATTAGGTCAGAGGTTGGACTTGGTGATCTTGTAGGTCTCTTCCGACCTAGACTATTCTAATTCTGTATTTCTCATGTGCTGCATTGCAGTATCTAAAAAAGAGACACAGGCACTTGTACAACATTTTAGGTAAAGTCACATACAGTTCAAATAAACCATTTGTTCTTAAAACACTTAGTGTTATTTCCACCTATTGCCAATAAATTGATTGGAAACCATCTTATTACAATATGAAAACAGAAG
>JAACYP010023648.1:0-10035 GCA_011076525.1 Nettapus auritus
GGAGCAGTTTGCTGCTGGGGGATGGACCCCATGGTACAGAGCCATGTTGGAACAGTTCTTGAAGAGCTGCTGCCTGTGGGCAGCCCCTGCAGGCTCAGTTTGTGTAGGATGGCATCCCATGGGAGGGACCCCACGTGGAGCAGGGGCAGAGAGGGACCATGAAGGATCAGCAAAGTGTTAGGCACTGACTGCAGCCCCTATTTCCCCATTCCCCTGTGCCGCTTGGTGGGGAGGAGGTGGAATAGGATAGATGGGGGGAAGGTGTCATTATTTTTTGTTGTTGTTTCTCACTGTTCTAGTTCATTAGTAGTAGGTAGCAAATTTTATTATCTCCCTACTCTGAGTCTGTTTTGCCCGTAACAATAATTGTTGAGAGATCTCCCTGTCCTTATCTCAACCCGTGAGCCCTTTTCATATTTTCTGCCCCATTCCCTTTGAGGAGGAAGAGTGAGAAAGCGGTTGTAGTGGAGTTCAGTTGCCCAGCAAGGTAAAATAGAAATAAACATTTGTACTGGGTCTGGCTGGGATGTTAACTTTCCCTGCAGCAGCCCATACAGTGCCATGCTCTGCACTTGTAGCTAGAACAACGGTGGTATCACACCAGTGTTGTGTCTGCTGCTGAGAAGTGCTGGCACAGTATGAGGACTTTCTCTAACCCTCCTGGGGGGTGGGCAAAAAGTGAGAAAGAAACATCACCAGGGCAGCTGACCTAAACCAACCAAAGAGATATTCCATACCATATGATGTCACACTCAGCAATAAAAGGGGGAAGAAGGAGGAAGAGGGGACAGGTGGGCTTTCATTGTGAAAACGTCTGTCCTCCTCGCAAACACCGGCTATATGCGTTGAGGCCCTGCTTCAAGGACGTGGTCAGGCATCACTCATTTGCGGGAAGCAGAGAGTAATTTCCTTCCTCTGCACTTCCACATAGCCTTTACTTGTTTTGTTTTGCTGTTCCCTTTCCCCCTCCCTTTCCCCTTTCCCTTTTTCCCTTTTTCCCTTTAGTTGAATTGTTAATTAATAATATTTCCGTAATATATATATATATATTTCCCTTTAATTAAATTATCCTTATCTCAACCCGTGAGTTGTTCTTTCCTTTACTTCTTCCCCTCCTCATCTGAGGAGGGGGAGTGAGAGAGAGGTTGTGATGTTCAGCTGCCCAGCACGGTAAAACCACCACAACATTATATTTCATTTTAGAATCACACATCCATTTTCCTAAATATTTTTTTTTTAACTTTTCCATCTGTGGTGATGTGTTTTTTTTTCTGTTCATACTTTAACAAATATGAACTGGAACTGATAATGTTATCCACAGTAGAGGCATAAATTCCAGACGTATAAACTTACAAGCTTCTGATCTGAAGCTTATGGTATAGAAAAATGGAGGACACTGGAAGAAAGACCTCCCCACTCCCCCCCTTGAAAAATAAATAAATAAATAAATAAAATCTTCCTCTGTACGTACTCCTATATGAGAAATAAAACAAAAAATGTTCAAACACAGATGGTCAAAGGGAAGTAGTTATGAAAAAAAAAAAAAAAAAAAAGAAATTGCTTGTCTCGAAAAGCATTTATAAAATCATATCTCAGCAACCACAGAGGGTTATTTTTGCAAAGAGGTACAAAAAATCAGAACTTGAGCATGGGCTGAGAATTATCTGTATCAATTTATTAGGGTAATTATATTTCATAAGGGCTCTTGGCCAAAATTGTTTATACATTGACACTTCTCAAATATCCAACTCTCCAGCCCATGGGAACTCTAAAATGGCTCATGGAATTAACTAGACTGTTATACCAGAATACAACAGGCAACATCCTTTAATATGGAAAACAGTTTATTTTTACAAGCATGGTTGCTTTTCATTTTGTAGCACAGCAGTGGGTAGATGAAACATGGTGATGGCAGTCAAACTGGTGAGGTCCTCCCTGACCCAGAAGATGCAAAAAAACAGCAGACAAAACCAGAACAAGGCACCTATGCCAATAACAATGTTGGCTTTTCACACAAGAAACCATATCTACGTCTGGAATCAATGAATATAAGAATTAAATCTCTTAATAGAACTGTCAATGGGAACAGAATAGGGAAGAGAAGATCTGAGTGAAAACAAAACTCTGAAACATTCAAACAGCTGATAAAGTAATTTCAAGTGTTTCTTTTTCGGAGATCATTTTAGTTGTTTTGTTGTTGTTTTGTTTGTGTTTTTTTGTTGTTGTTGTTGTTTTTTTTGGTTTGTTTGTTTTAATTCAAATGAAGAAGCCAGGCATAATTAGCTAGTCAAATTACAAACTCTAGAATTCAGCTATACTCTGAACAAAGAATTGATGGTGGAACATATAATGTCACTGTGACAGGACAGATCCTTTTCCTGCTATAATCTATTATTACATAAAACATACAAATAACAAGGGCCTGTAAACCAAACAGGTAAAAGTACCACTCTAATGCAGACACACAGACTGAAAACATGAGACTCTGGAAGGACAAGTCAGAGAGCAGAAGAAAGCAGAAAACTTATTCAGAGTTAACTGTGAATTATGCATTAAAGGGAAAAAAAAAAAAAAAGTAATTCTGTGGACAAAATGCAGGCTATTATTATTATTTTATTTACAGCAATGACAAATACAGCTATTTTATGTTTAAATAATACAAATGGTAAATTCTTTGACCAATGGAATTAGTTCAGTGAGGCATTGAACTGATGAAGTCTGGTTTTCTGTCCTATATGTCTCATGCATACACAGTGTAATAGCCCAAATTCCACCCAAATTTCTCCTGTGCATTCATCATACTTTGTTTTGTTTCTGCTTTTTGTTTCTGCTTCTCTACTCTAAATCTCTGTAGTCAACAATAAAATGATTTCATATATTCCCCATGTCTCCAAATATTCATTCCTCAGTCTATGTTTTCTCTCAATGTTCCAATAGAAGTTTCTGAGGTAGTTTCTCTAGCTTCCTCTCATGTCTCTAATTGCTTATGTGTGCTTTCTGGAGATGCATATGTACACCTTAGTATTTGCAGAATGCTTCCAGCCATTCAACAAACAGACTTAATGATATACTTTGAGAAAAATAGTGTAACTAAATTGTGGAGCCAGTTTCAAAATAACCTCATCTGTGCTACTGAGCAACAACATTAGCTTGGAGGAGTGTGAATAAGTATTAGTGGTGTACAGTAAAACAGTTGTGAGGGCGATATAAGCATCTATAGGCAATACGTCAGAAAGAAGAAAGAATATTGCATCAAATGTATAGCAGTTAACATATAGAAGTATCTTGCCATACATAAGAAAACCTGAATGATAAGCAAAAGTCATTAACCCCATATAGTTATGACCAGAACCACATCAAAACCACCAAATCATCCAGATATCAACTGGATATATATACCAACATGGATACAAATCCATGACAGAAAATAAGAGCACAGCAGAATATGTCATGCCTTAAAATTGTCTTACCTGGAGCAAAGATGGAGGAAAGTGATGAGGTTTGTAGGGAATACAAACCAACAGAGTAGCAGCAACCAGCAGAGGAAAGAAAAAGAAAAAGTGACAAAGAATGAAACAAGCTGAAAATCTCAGATTGATGAAGGTAACTGAAATAAGGAGGATGGACCAAAAGAGTTGAAAAATACAGAAGTTTAAGTGGAGGTAGAAGTAAACGTTGTGTGTTTTTTGTTTTGTTCTGTTTTGTTAAGTCAACTTAATTAAAATCCTGTTGCCATCTTTCTTTTGGTAAATACCTTGTTCTATATAACAGCTTCACTTATATTGGTACACTAAAAGTTTGGTTCTATCAAAAAATTAGATTCCATACATTCCAACACTTGTTTAAGCTGACATTAAGCATGTCCATTGTATTTCAAAGAATTTTTGTCTCAGAGAAACTTATGTTTCATTGAGACTCCTCTCATAATATTTCTTAGACTCTTCTTGTTAAGTGCAGTAAAAAGATGAAGACAGCAAGATAAGTGGGGTGGCCCACACAAATATATAGGATTTTGTTTTCCATTATACTGCAAAACATATATGAGTATTCAATACAGTTCAGTCTTAAGATAATTTCCCTAATCTTTTGTCTGGTCATCAGTATTCCTTTTTCTGATGAGCAGATTTAGGATTTCCCTAACATAACAACAGGTAACCTAAAAAAACTTCAATATTGTTTATTCATAGTCCTCAAAAATATCCTATTTTTGCCACATGCAACCACTTCATCAAAAATAAATTATAAAGATTCATTCATCTGAGCCAAGACAGCCCTCCAAATGTACATGAATTTTCCCACTTAAATCAGTAAGGAAGGTATATGACTGTATGAAAGCAAAATCTGGTTCTGAGTCTACAAGCTAACAAGAAAGTTGTTAAGCTAAGGTGCATTATAGGCACCTATATATATATGCTATAGAGCTGCTGTCCCACTTGAAATAGAGTTGTGATTTTTAAATGTGACTTTTTTATGCACTGCAGGTCCTCTATTGCTTTGTGAAAAAAAGATGATCTATTATTAGGATGTACAACTAAACTCATTTATCATAAGTGATTATGTCTTAGAAACCCTTGGAATATAGATACTTTATCCTGAGTTATGACTTAAATTTTCCTAAAGGGTTGAGAAATTGATATATTTCTTTTTTATAAAAGCAAATCGACGAATAATTGATAATGTGTCATCAACCTAGGGAACAAACAAGAAGTAAAACATCAAATTAAAAATAACTAGGAAAAAAAAAAAAGAAATTAAAAAAAAAAAAAAAGGAAACCTGCAAAGACATTTTATGCAAGACATTCTGAGTTATTGTAAAATGAAAATAATAATAATAATAATAATAAACAAATTAGATGTAATGCAACAAAGCTGTTAATAAGATGTCAAATATAGGAAATGTCTTGAATAGTTGAGATTTTAAAGTCATTTTAAATGCATTGAACAGTATTTAACAGGAGGAACACTCTTTAAATCTTATTACTTTTGGCAAGATTTTTTAATGAAGAGATCACTATTACAGTGTTTTTCATTTCTCTTCCTCTTCACTGATTTTATTATTTACTTATTCTCTGCAATTGGTGATTGCTTGGTTGTGGTATTCTTTAATCTCTTAGCTAAAGGGAAAATGTACTCCTATTTCCATCTCTGTTGTCAGGTATTGAAAAAAAGACTAGAATACAACCTATGCTTTTGCATAAACAATGTCCATGCTTCTACTGTAGCTCATTTTTAAATCTTCAGGTTTTGATAATGTATGTTAGAGATTATGTAGAAATTTCTGTACATTATATTACATCTGTTACAGTCCCTGTCTTGGCAAAGGGGAATCTTTGTGTGTTTGTTTTTCTTGCATACGACATCTAATAGCAAAGTCACTAATCAACTGTCTTACTAATGCTTTTTTGAGAACTGGATATCAGTCTCAAAATGGATTTCTCTTTTTATTTCCTGAACAAATACACTAGGCTGTCATTTAGTTTTACAGAGGAAAACAGTTATAAATATACTATTGCTTCTGTGTAAGTAAATTAAATACCTAGGATCATAGCAATGATCATAGTGGCAATACCACTATCATCGGCCTTACTGTGGTTGGTGATATAAGCTGGTACATTGGCCTCACCTAGAAGATCGAGAGTGTATTAAAGCATTCTTTCTTTTTTTGTTATTTTTTAGATACGTAAATGATACTATAGTGTTCCACCCACAGCATCACTCTGTGGGATGTCTGCATCATACAATCTTCTCACACAACCCTTATCTTGAAATCCCTTTCACACAATAGGGTTTTTAAAACTGGAAAATGTTAATGCTACAAGATAAACTTTTTCAAAGAAATACCTCGTCTGTCCTGCTTCTGTCCTAGAGCCCTAGAACTGGTGTGTCTATGTTTGTCTTTTTCCTCCAGCCCCAACAATTTATCCAGCAAGTCCATTTTTATTCATTTGAGTATTTTTATGAAAAGACAAATAGTCTATAAGACAGTGACACCCTGAGTCATCCCATTTAACCATCCTATTTGAGAATGTGAGGGCTCCCAGCTATTCCACTGATAGATTGTCTGTCAATATACTTCAGCTATGAGAGTATGTCTTTTTTTTTATCTATATATATATTTTTTAGTGGAAAGCACCATAAAAATTAATAGAAGTAATCCACAGACTGAGGAATTTGAACAGAGATTTGAATTGTGACTTACTGAGAAATAAACAAGGCAAGCAGGGCAGGCTGTGACAGAATGGGTGCGTTACCACAGTGAGGTAATTTGGTTACTCATGTAATGTTCGAACTCTGACATAACATCTTAACAACTATATTTTTAAAAAACGTAATCAACCTGATGACTTACTTAGCTAATACCTGACAGTATGGCAGAAAATGAGATTTTAAGGCATTGAAAGAGATCCTTAACTCATATTTCACTGAAAGAGGCCTACAGACAACTTCTGCTGAAGTTGGCATGTGAGGTATTAGGGCTGCTATCAGTGGTGGCAGGTGTAAGAGAGAATCAGTGATAAGGTCCAACAAATAGAAAGACTGGTTAGAGAAAGGACTTGTAGATCAGAATGATGAATTCAGTGCTCTTAGGTTTCAAGTGGCTCAAGAGATATAAATAGAACAAGATTTAGGTGCTCCTACATGTTCCTACATTCCAAACCAGAAAGATCCCTGAAACAGTCTGGCTAAGAATTCTTTCCTTATCTAAGTCACAAATTAAATTATACTTAATCTTGTTGTCCATCTTTTATGAATACACTGTTGAGTTATTTTCCTAGCTTAGCTTTAAAGGGAGAACAGGTTGTTGTCCTCGACCTGGAGAAGTAGTGGTGACATAAACTGTCTCCAGTTCTGTGATTTGTCCTTTTTGAAGTTGAAGTTCAAATTGGAAAGGTAACCTTCTCTAAGATAAATAACAAAAAAAAAAAAAAAAAAAAAAAGTTTTTCTTTGTCTCAATTTTTGCTTGCAAAGGCTAGTCTCAGTCCTCCCAGCTTCCTGTTCTCATCTGTGATCTGTGTACATTAGGGAACAGAGTAATAGCATCAATAGAAAAAGACAGAGTGAGTATTCTTAAGAAAACCTGACATACACAAGTCCCTGGGAAAGGATGGGATATATTCAAGGGTGCTGAGGAATCTGACCAACATTGCATTTTCATCTTTGAAAACTTGGAGCAATTGAGTAGAGGTTTTCTTGCCTGCAAAAATGTGTACATCACAACCATCTTTAAAAAAGGCACTAGAAGGGCTTAGAGAATTATAGGCTGGTCAGCCTAATATTTCCTGGAAGGATTATGGACCAGATAATTTCTGATCAGAGGGATCTTTACAGGCTGGAGAAATGGAAAAAAGGAACATAAACAAAAGTTCAGCAAAGACAAATTTCTGCCTTTGTGGCAGAATAACATCTTGCAAATGAACAAGCTAGTCAATTAGCTAGAAAGGAGCTTTGCCATAAAGGATGAGGGCCTGGGGGTCTAACAAATAACAACCTGAAAAATGTTCAGTGGACAGCAACCCTCAACATGTTCTTGTGGTGATGAAGCCTAACCACACTCTGGTTGCAGTAGTACACCCAACAGGAAGGAATTCGTTACTATTCTCTTCCCAACATTTCTGAGATCATATCTGGAATACTATGCCCAATTTTGGGCTTGCCAGAGTAAAAGAGAGAGAGACAAAACAGAAAGAGCCCAAATAAGGGTACGAAGATGATGACTTGAAATTGAGGAAGTCAGGAACAGGTGTTTTAAGGGGAGGGTAGAGAAGGAGATTTAAATTGCTGTCTTCAAGAAGCTACAGTATGGCTATAAAGAAGTGAAACACTTTTTGTGGAGACACACTGCAAAAAAGGCTACAGTCAGAAGCTGCTGCAGTGTCAATGATGACTGGATATAGTCGAAGCAATTGTTACAGTGAAGGTGACTGAGCATCGGAACATGTCTTCTACAGAGGCTATGGGATTACCCCCTTTCAGCACTCAACTGAACAAGACCCTTAGCAACCTGACCTAACTTTGATGTTGCACTTGCTTAGATCAGCAGATTGACCTGGTGAGGTGACCTCCAAAAGTGATCATGTACTCCAGATTGCTTAAACTTTTACTATGTAGTAATGTTAAGATGCAATGCTCAGTAGATATTAATCAGCAGGTGGGGTACACTGTCCATTAACCTGTAAGAATCACTGATATATCTACCATGTGATGAACAGTGATGAACAGTCTGGCTGGTGCACTATGTGCTAAATGTGAGAAGCTGTAAACAGCAAAAAATGGATGAACACGTGGGAGTGTGATGGTTTTACTCGGGTGGGCAGCCGAGTTCCACCACAACCGCTCTCTCACTCCCCCTCCTCAAAGAGGAGTGAGGAGAAAATACGATGAAAGGGGCTCAAGGATTGAGATAAGGACTAGGAGATTGCGCAATAATTATCGTGACGGGCAAAACAGACTCAGCATAGAGAGAAAGTAAGATTTATTGCTTATTACTAACAAGCTAGAGAAGTGAGAAACAAAGAAAAGAAACGAAAAGCACCTTCCCCCCATCCACCCTCTTCCACCTCCTCCCCCCGAGCAGCGCAGGGGAATGGGGGAATGGGGGTCATGGTCAGTCTACAGCACTTCTTCTCTGCCGCTCCTTCTCGGTCACTCTTGTCCCCTGTGCTGTGGGGTCCCACCCACGGGATGCAGTCCTTGCTGAACTGATCCAGCGTGGGCTGTCCACAGGCAGCAGCTCTTCAAGAACTGCTCCAGATATGGGTCCGTACCACGGGGTCCATCCCTTGGGAGCAAACTGCTCCAACCTGGGTCCCCCACGGGCAGCAGCTCCTGCTGGGTCACCTGCTCCTGTGTGGGCTTCTCTCCACGGGCTGCAGGTCCGGCCCGGAATCTGCTCCAGCAGGGGTCTTCCACAGGCCGCAGTCTCCTTCGGGGCACAGGCTCCACTGTGGTCTCCTCCACGGGCTGCAGCGTGGAACCCTGCTCCACCGTGGTACTCCATGGGCTGCAGGGGGTCATCCTGCTTCACCATGGTCCTCACCACAGGCCGCAGGGGACTTCTGCTCCGGCGCCTGGAGCACCTCTCCCCCTCCTTCTTCACTGACCTTGGTGCCTGTAAGGCTGTTTCTCACTCCTCCCACCCTCCCAGCTGCTGAGTGGCGCAGCGTTTTTTCCCTGTCTTAAATATGCTCTCACAGAGGTGCAAAACAACTTTGCTTATTGGCTCAGCTCTGGTCAGAGTGGGGCCCTTACCAAACATGGGGCAGCTTCTAGATCCTTCTCACAGAAGCCACCCCTATGGCCCCCCTCCTACCAAAACCTTGCCACGTAAACCCACTGCAGGGAGTTACTTGCTAGACCATGTTATCATCCTGCTTTGCACTCCACTCTCAGTTGTCATTTTCACCAGTACAAAATAGGTGGAAAAGGATCATAAATCATAATAGCAACATTTTACTGTTCCTTTGAAGAATAAGTCATCATGGTTTTACTCAGGTGGGCAGCTGAGTCCCACCACAACCGCTCTCTCACTCCCCCTCCTCAAAGGAAAAGGGGGAGAAAATATGATGCAAAAGGCTCAAGGGCTGAGATAATGACAGAGAGATCACTCAACAATTATCATCATGGGCAAATCAGACTCAGTGTATGAAGATCAGTAAAATTTATTGCTTATTACTAACAAGCTAGAGAAGTGAGAAACAAATAAAATAAAATAAAATAATAAAAATAAAATAATAATAATAATAATAATAATAATAATAATAATAATAAATTCTTCCCATCCACCCTTTTCTACCTCCTCCCCCGAAGCGGAACAGGGGAATGGGGGAATGTGGGCTGCGGTCAGTCTATAGCACTTTGTCTCCACCGCTCCTTCACGGTCACTCTCTGCCCTTGTTCCAGTTGGGGTCCCTCCCACGGCACGCTGTCTTTCCCGAACTGATCCTGTGGCAGCTGCCTACAGGCAGCAGCTCTTCAAGGACTGCTCCCACATGGCTCTGTACCATGGGGTCCATCCCCCAGCAGCAAACTGCTCC
>JAACYP010023807.1:0-13339 GCA_011076525.1 Nettapus auritus
AGGTCTTTAAAAGATGTTTAGATGCAGAGCTTAGGGATATGGTTTAGTTAAAGACGTGTTAGCGTTAGGTCAGAGGTTGGACTCGGTGATTTTGTAGGTCTCTTCCAACCTAGAGTATTTTTTGATTCTGTGATTCTTTTGAGTTTTTAGATAGTGAGTGTCCATCTTTCACCATAAATCATTGAGATAACATGGCTGAAGGGCAGAGACAGTAGACAACATCATTTGCAGGTTATTCCTGAAAAGTAGTTACAGAATTGCAAAATCCTTTTACCTAAACTCAGGAAGCGTTTTCCTTGCTTCCTTCCTTGCTTCCTTCCTTGCTTCCTTCCTTGCTTCCTTCCTCCCTCCCTCCTTCCCCCCTCCCTGTTTTTTTTTTTTTGTTTGTTTGTTTGTTTGTTTGTTTTTTCCAATGGAATGCTGTGTTTCTTACCTGTTTCAATTTGCTGCAAGTTGAAACCCTGGTTAGGGTACAATACATATATCATATTTATTACCACAGTGTGAAATTAAAGAAAATTCTTGAACACAGAAAGCCTGTTAGAGTAGAGTTTGTATTGGCACAGAGCAGTTATCACTTCCTTTTTTTTGTGTGTGTGTGATCCTGTGCATCACAGAGTGTATCTCAAAGTCTTCTCACACTCTGTGGGATAACATTCAGGGTGGTTGTTCACCTCAGCTGCATTAAGGAGCGTGGTGCATATTGCCATGGTTTATCACAGGTCTGAGCTGGCATAGTCATTCAATATACTGCAATGCTAAGAGAAGGAACAAGATTAGTCACCATAAAGTTGCTTTGGACTAAAGCAGTGGAGGTCCCTCTGGGAGACTTACTAGGTCTTGCTGAAGCTTCAGTCTCAAGTGAGGGCAGGCTCTGCTACCTTGACCATTTCTGAAACCTACATTAGCACACTGCATTGGTAGGATGATGGTCTTCTCACCTTCTACTTAAAGACTTACTAAGAAAAAATATCTGGCAGGTCTTTAGATATCTTTTGAATATGTTATCTTTTCTCTATACAGGTTTTGCAATACAGTGTATGATATTTTGAAAGAGGTGGCCCAGGGAGAAGACTCACTTTAATTTGAAGAGATGCATCGCTAGAACCCAGCCTAACCAAACTTTCAATATATTCTCTTTGATCTTTGTACAGTAGTAATTGCTAGTGATGGACACAGTTATATTACTGTCTGATTTTGTTTTATTTTGTTTTGATTTTGTTTGTGTTTTTTATTTGTTTTGTTGTTGTTTTGTTTTTGTTTTTGTCTTGGTTTTACCTGGACAGGCATATTTATCTACACACAGATTATTAGGCTTTTATTTGGCTACAAATCAGCTAAAAGAAAAAAAAAAAAAAAGTCAGAAAGTACAAAAGGTGATGTTATTACCATCTTCTGTTTACCTGGCGAGTAGGATTTGGGGTTAGATGATACAGGGTATAGCTTAGAAAACACAAATCTATCCAGCTGAAAAATTCTGATGTGTGGGAACCTCCCTGGTTACATAAAGGAATGAAAATCTTTATAGGGATTCAGATACTTAAGCACAGGCAATTACTGCCAGATAACTAAGAGTATCCTCCATGGCCCCAAATCACACAAATATTATCTAGTTCTATGTAATACATGTCAGTCTCATGCAGATGTCTAGGACATACTGGAGAATCTCAAATGACCTAATTACCCTTGTCTACCTACTCATTAGGTAGATTCTCTGACATTCGGGAAGAAATACAAGCTTCTTTTCTCCTTGTATACTGATCTTTCTTTATTCAGCCCTTTCACTTGCTGTTTAACATAAAATACCAAGGAAAATGTTTGATTCAAGAAGGCTTAATTCAAGGAGAATGCTTGATTCCAGAAACCTTAATGGAGAAATCCCCTGAATTTTACTAGCTATAAGACATCTCTTTGACTTCTGCTTCTCCATCTGTTCTCTAAGTTATCTGGTGGTTAGTTTTACATGTGCAAAATTGATAATAACTTTTTTTTTTTCCATTAATCTCTGAAATTAATTACCCTTTTATATACAAATGTAATGTATCCATAATGTAGATGACAGGTTCTAATGTAAGTATTCTCTTAATTATTTGCATTCAATCAGCTGCACGCCTCAATCACAATTCTGTGAATAAGAAGCTACATATAGGGTCTGTCCCATGCACTCACATTCTCACATGGGGAGTAGGAATTGTTTTTACCACTCTCTGTCTCCAGGGAATGTCACAAATAGCCCGAGGAAGTAAACAAAAGTGCTAACTCATTTTACTGTAGTTTTGTTGCATTATTCATATTTAAGAACAGATTTTTAAAATTGGTGGTGAACTACATCAATGATTTGCTTTCCTTAAAAATGAGTTCTGCTTTAAAATTTGAAGAGAATGTACATTTCTAAATATCCTGGCAATGGCGTTAAAAGCAAGAAAAAAAATGTTTTTACTTTTCATGACTGTTTTCTCTAAATATTTTAGGTTTATATAATACTTATTCATAGCAAAGATGTTCCTTAGAGCAAAAATGGCAGATCTCTTTCAGGCCAGACATCCCTTAAATCTACTGACAGGAATGGCTGAATTGCTAAAGAAGTTTCACCTTCTTCTAAATATAGACATTATTTAAACGAACAGAAATTACCCTCCCAACACAAATGCACTGGCACTATTTTCTAATTGCTCAGTCATGTTGCATGTGCTTACCAGTGCCAGTGCTGACAGCTGAAATTGAAAAAGAGTAGTCATAGTTTCACTACACCACTTAGCTCAGTGATAATGGTGCTGAGATGTATGTAAGCAATGGCAAAGCATTATAAGACATTATACCAATTGCATGGAAAAAGTGTGGAGAAGAAAAAAAAAAAGCTGGAGAAGTTGTATATCAGCAAGTACCTGTGGTGAACATCTAATGTGAAATTGAAGGTTTTTATCATATGTATGGATTTTTTACCATGTTCCAGTGAGAGATTTCTGGACTGTACAAAATGCACTTTGTCATGTGGGTGGGAAGACTAATGATGGAGAAGCCAACAAATGACTGTTAGATTGGCAATTCTTTAATTGTCAATCTAGTAATTTTTCAGGTTACAGAAAAAAAAAAAAAAATGATAGGTTCTGTTAACAAGGAAGTAACTGGAATTTCTTGCTTCTGAGAAGAAATCCAACTGGCAAAATTAAAGATAATAGAGCTCACATGATTTAAATGACTTCTAACAAGCAGCGTGGAAAGAAGGTAAAAGGGTTCTGCAGCAAGGGGTGGAATTTTGTAATAAACACATTAATTCATGTGCATCAGCTTTGTTTGGAAAAAAATATATAAGTGAACTAATTAATTTGTATAAATATTAAAAGGGGGAACATTTTTCTGTTTAGTGCTTCCAGCTGGACAACAGGTAAAAGACCTATGCCTAAATTTCTACTGCATGAAATCACTTAACTGCATTTATTCTTATTCATATGCATCTACATCCGTAAAGCTGCTGCTACAGACACACACAAAAAAAGAAACAATTCTTTCCTTGAAAGAGTGAATTAGGGCCATGGACAACTGTGGGTGGTCAGTTTAGAGTTAAGACTGAGAGTTAAGTATGGGAATAAAATGAATAAAATGCATTTTTCATAGAGATTAACAGAAAGACCTCTCTTCTGATGACTGGACAACACAGTGCTTAGCCTTATCAATATCTGTCCGAGGTTGGTGGTAAATTTATCAAGTAAACCTGAGATAAGCTTTGTCACAGCGATGACATCCAGCTTTAAGAGGCAAAGAAAGTCAGAAGGAAACACATTTCATTTGATCTGACCTGTGGTTTGCCAGCAGCCATTGAACTTGACCCAAGTACTCTGACCTCATGCTGAAGTAGTGATGCCATGCTGGAAGATTTCAAGAATTATTAGGTGAAGAAAGTATGAGATGGAGCACAGTGCTCTAGCTTACTGTTGGGAGCATTTAGCTGAATGGGAAAGGACAAATTTTGGCGCCAAGATTACATTTGCATTTTCTATGTTGTCACTGGTTAGCAAAGATATAACACTGTTCCTGAATGTGGGGCTAGAATTTAAATGTCTTCAGACAAAGAAGACCCAAGGGATCAGATCTTCTATAGCTCAAATGAATCTGTTTCAAAGCCAACTGAAACTAAGGAAAAGTCCTTAAATAGGTATTGGATCAGTCAATATTAAGGAGCAACAATATTGATTAAGGAATTAATATAGTGAATTATCAGTGCTATATTGGATGGTTGGACCAGATGATCTTGGAGGTCTTTTCCAAACTTAATGATTCTGTAGCTCTATGATTTAGAGCAACATATAATATTGGCTTGCACATAAAAATAAAAAATAAAAATAAATATATTGTACACTAAAAGACTGATGGTGATTTACAGAGACTTTTGGGGAAAATACCTGACTTTCCAGTCCAGGTTTAGTTTATCACAAGGTCTTATCGAAGTACACATTTTCTGTAGCATCACGCTCCAGAGAAAATCTTGAAGAGCTCACAGATCTGATTTGAATTCAAATATTTATAAAAAATTAAATCTATTGCAAGTTTGAAGTTGGTCTTAGTGCTCACATTCCCTCTTCATCACACTTCCACTTTGCTCACATTGCTATAAATAACAACAACAACAAAAAGCATATAGCAATGAGATAGAGTCTTCAAATTATCTTTACAGCTACTGCATTTTAACTTTGGAATGGTACGGAAGTTCACAGAATTTCACTAAAAGGAAGTTATGTGAGATGAGAAAAAAATAAAAAATAACATTGTTTGGACTGAAAAAGAGAATATATTCACTGATAATCTTTTATTTTTTTTTTACAACTATCATGGTGATCTCTTATCAGAACATAGATGATGTGTTATTCATGAAGATCAAATATTATAATTATTACTAAAGGTATTTTTCAAACCTTTGATTTGATTCTAAAAATCACTTCTATGCTACACCTTGTGTGTCCCTTCACTGAAGAAAAAGTTACCTTAACCAAAGCAAGGGATCCTGCATCATTTTAATTCTTCTATTTGAACATATTTTCCTTGTGTGTCCTTTGGGTCGTTGGCACACACTGCATCTGATTTTATGACTCTCTCAGATTCAGAGAAATGCACAAGCTTCTTACTTGTTACATGGCTTCAGAACATGGATTCTAGAAAGTACCAAATATAGATAATTGATTATCTCTTTATGGGCAAATATTTCTTCCTGGGGTATTTTGGTTTTGTCATCAATACTATTTTTCCTAAGGAAAAAAATAAAATAAAATAAGAATATATTTCTTTTTCATTCCATTCATGAAATCTCCCTCACCTCCTTTCTATTATCTTTTTGAAACTTACATTTTGACAAGTATTCTTTACAAGTTGCAGTAAAATTAGTACCATTAGCTACAGTCTTCATGGAATGTGACCTTTCAGAAAGAGACTGAAGCTCTTTCTTAATCTCTAGTCTCCCTAATTACCCTTCTTTTCACAAGAGCACAAGAGTTTTTGCAGTTAGGAAGTATTTTGGCCTGTTAGCCTCTCTAGGTTATTTGCTTCAATAAACTCAATGTCTTTTTTTTTTTTTCTTTTTTTTTTTTTCTTTTTTTTCTGTAAAATAGGAGATATATAATCATGTTGACAAGTCACATTCTATAGTGGTTAAACATACAATCCTCTTTCTTACCTCAGTCTAAAATATATCTTACTCTGACAGTAAGGAAGCAGTATTTTAACAGGTATATGTATACATGACCGACAGTTATAAAAGGCAGAAAAAAAAAAAAAAAAAAAAAAAAATCTCTTAAACTATCATTCCTGGACACTTTATTTTATTACATTAAATGAATTATATGGTTCTTATGCACAAATGGCACTTCATTATTTCACATTACAAAATGAAATTCAAACTGAAAAACTCAGTAACCCTCTTTATGTCTTACCTTCTCACTAGTTGAACCATTTGAACCATCTGTTATATTTTGTTGGCAGTGTTGCTGTTTTTTTTTTTTCTCTGTTTGTTTTTACACTATAGTGGACACAGTACTGCTAATATTTATGCTAAAAAAAAAAAAAAAAAAAAAGTGTATTTTATTAATTTCCTGTAATTTAATGCTGCCTCAAAAATTTCTACTTAGTTGGGCAAATAATTTTTTCTTTTGGCAGGCCAGTAAGATATCATTAATTTTTCATTCTCATCAGTCACCATGGTAAAGGCCGTCTGAGGTTTTGTGCTTTGACTGGTAATTTGTCATGACAATTTGCAAGGCTGTTTTAATGCCTCTTCTTAGCTGATTGAAAATGTCTTATTTACTTCAATTAGTTTTGCCAGTGCGACACTGTGGTTTTGTACAAAATGAGTTGTTAATTGCTCCCCAACATCTAGGTAGACACCTGCTTTTCTATTGAAACACAGAACAAACCGCATATGTGGTGAGTGCTAAAATTAACTCAATTGTACAGGCAAAGAAGAGACAGGGTCTTCTAATTTACAATACTGTCAATGCTATTTGTGACATTTTTTTCTTCTGATTTTCATTTAAGTATAATTTTTAGAATATATATGAAAAATAAAACAAGTTGGAGCTAGCTACTTTTTCCTTGCCTGGCTGATATTATTATATTAAATATATATTTATGTATATCTGCATTGCTCTAAACAGTAGGTGCTTCATAAATCCTTTGTAAAGCTGGTGAATTAAACAACCTTTCAATGACAATCTTTTAAGCTTAACTACTCAGCTCTTTATAACCTATTTAATACTGACAGGTGATAGAGAAAGCAATAAAGAAGATTTAAACATCTACATTAGCCATCTTCAAGTCCCCATTGTCCAGTCTCTGATCCTGTGGCAGTATTTTTTTTTTTTTTTCTGTATATACTGTATGCAATTCTCATAACAAGATTAATATTTCCACACAGTGAGATTGTGTGACTATAGAATGGAAAGGAATTGTCCACAGCTGATTTCACTAGGTCACTCATACATTCTGCAGCTGGTATAAGACTATAATTAGTGAAATTAATTAGCCTTGGGAAACTAAACCATGTGACCTGTACTTTAATACACATACTCGTTGCTATGGTAGCCCAAATAGAAGTATCTCTCAAGCTGTTAGGGCACTTGGTTTCCTTTCATAACGAACAGATACAGGATGTGGAGCTATAGATAAGGTAAATCCATTTGTTAGACATGCTAAACTGCAATAAATAATAAATTAAAAGACACTAGTACCTGGTGGGACCATTTGATAGAAATCTAAACCTAGCATTTATGCTTCGTAGATGAAAAGCTTGACTAGTTTTAAACTTCAAACATTGTCAGAATTTTATGGCACTGATCAGGAAGAGTAGTAAAAAAGTGAATGTCAGGGTGATTTTTTTTTTTTTTTTTCTTTCCACTATATCAGTTTATTTGCCTGTATTATAAATCTTTCTAAAGTCAAGCAAATAAGTTTTTGTTCAAACTTGTCAGAAAGACCTTTTATTTTAGATTTATACTTTTTTAAACTGGCAACAATTTTCAGAATATTCCCGTACTATATTATTTTTTTTAAAAAAAAAATATTATTATTATTATTTGTAAACTTCAGTTGTTTGAAAAATCTTTTATAAAAGACAGAGGTGGAAGAGGATTTAGGTACAGTAAGTACCTGAACTATATATAGTTTAGTACCTAAATATGTATAGTTAGTACCTAATTATACTTATTTTGAAAAATAAAAAATACCAGGCTGAAGCTTGAGGTCTCATGCATTACAGCTGTTGGAGTATTCTTTATATAATTATGAAATGTAACTGTGGATTATATTTAACTCCTTCAGTATAGAGCTGTGTAGGTCCCCAAAGACATCAGTGAGGTACATGGCAAAGTTTTTACTGAGATCTTACACAACGCATATATTTCTGTTGTGGTTTAGTGAAAGAGTTTATCTCCTTTCTGTAATTACCAGAAAGAAAAGGTGCCTTAGGTACCCACCCCCTTCATACAGTTTTAATATCAATAAAAAAGTAAATAAATCCTGAAGACTAAAAATAACTGTATCACTGGAAGTTTTTAAGCGGTCAGAAATAATTTTGATAAACTGAAAAGCAGTCTGTTGAAGAGTTTCTTTATTTACATCTTTGAGATGAAACATTATGCTACTATTAAAATTATAGATTCTAAAATATTTGGCCAATTGGAAATTTTACACGTACCCCATGCAAACGTAAATATGATTAAAATTTGAAATCATATCTAAATTTAAACTTCAGTGATAGAGAAGTGGGAATAATTCATTTAGACTAGCACAGCGTGCTTTGAATATCTCTTTTGTGTGTCCATGCCTGTGTGCTCTCAGGAGGGCTGCAGAGCTCCTCTGTGAGGGGAGACTGAAGCTGCTCCATATCCTACACAGCTGGTTCTAGCCAGCTTCAACAGACCCAACACATGGCATGGCTGGGCCCAGCAGCCAAGGTGGTGGCACCCTTTCAGGAAATGTGTTTAAGAAAGGGTGGAACGCCACAAATGCTGTAAGGAGTGAGGTAAAAAGTGTGAAAAACAGCCCTGTGACCACCCATGTCAGATGAAAAGGAAGAAAATAGCATGTTCTCCTTCTGTATAAGGACCTGAAGTTTGTGGACAATATCAAATTGGATGGAGCTGTTGACCACGTTGATGGTGTAGAGGTCTTGTAGAGAAATCTGGACAAATTAGAGAGCTGGACAATCACCAACTATATGAAGTTTAACAACAGCAAGTGCCAGATTCTGCATCTGGGAAGAGGCAACCCTGGTTATATGTACAGACTAGAGGACAAGATGCTGGAGAGCAGCCCTGTATAAAGGGATCTGGAGGTTTTGATCAACAGCAAGCTGAATATGAGCCAGCAGTGTGCCCTGGCATCCAGGAGGGCAAATAGTATACTGGGGTGCATCAAGAATGAATATCAAGAAGAGTATTTCTTACACCATCAAGAAGAATATTCCTTTGGTCAGTTTAGATCAGGTATCCTTGCTATGTCACCTCCCTACCTCTTGCCCACACTCAGCCAATTTGCTTTAAAGAGGGTGGGGAAGGAGGGTATTGGAGAGATAACCTTAACGTTGTGCCTGTACTGCCAATAGTGCAACAGCCAATAATTGTGATATCTCTGCTGTTTTAGCTACAACTGCAAAGTACAGCTGCTGTGGGGAAAGTTTACTCTATCCCAGCCAGACCCAATACAATGTAAAGGAGTGTGCAAGGCAGTACAGGAAGAGATCTAGCCTATCCACTTCCACCAAGACAGAATCACCTCAATCTGTGACATTTTTTCTGAGATGTTCAGTTTATCCTTTAAAAAATCTCAAATGTCATTCCTAGAGCATTTTTATTTTATTTATTTATTTACTTATTTATTTTTAGCATTTAAATACCTTCACCATCAGATGTCTTGGCTCTCCAGTTCCTAAAATGTTCTGGTAACAAGCCAATGCAGGTACATTAGTTTCAAACTTTCCCATTCCTAGGAATGGTGGTATAAGTGAAGGTAAGTCTATCTCTAAGATGCTTGTTTTTCAGTCTGGCATCCTAGTTTAGAATAAATCACCGCAGATAAGTTTTAGCTACCATGATTTCTTATTATTGTTTTTATTTTTTTACTACTTGGGAAGAGTTCATCCCTACATGTACTCCACATTGCTCCAGAAGAAACTACCGTATCTCCTAGACCTCATTTTTCCTTTAGATTTGTTTCCAATGACAATAAAACTGACATATATTTGGGTGCACTAAAGTCTGTTTTACTGGATTATGTATACTCCACTAAAATCAACAGCTATTCCAATGTAGTGAGAACTGCTGGATTTGGTTATGTTGCTTTCTCAGAAAAGCTCAAGGTAAAGTCCATTAGCTTCTTCTCTGTGGCGAATCAGCTATGTGATAATAAAAAGTTTCATATCTGTAATATTCCTAATATATTGCAAAGAATACTCTCAATATGAAAATACCTTTTTTTTTTTTTTTTTTTTTTTTTTTTTAAACCCCCTGTTATCCTTATCCAGAAATGGAAATGTAATGTAGAAACGTTATCTGGAATCTGTCTTCTACTAAATGCTTGACCCTAAGTTGAATGTTTTTTCTTGACCTTTTACTCTTTCTCCTTCCTAAGCAATGTATATTCTTCAATTTCATGTGAAATTTCATATGAAATACCTCTCTAAGTCTCTGATATACCAGTAAGATCATAGCTTTGTCTTTAACTGCTGTTTATTGCTATATTTGTGACATTATTATTCTGATAAAAATTTTCAGTGGTTTGACTCACTATGTTTCAGGTTCTCTATCTTAAGATCCTATTAAAAGTAACTGTCCCTAGTGTATCATTGATTTAGCCAATACAGTAATAAAATTTTGGAGGTATATAATATAATTCAGCAAGTTCTGCTTAGTCATAGTCAGGTGAAAGGAAGAAAGTCCTATTCTTTCTTTCATTTACCTCCCTCTCTTCCTCCCTCCCTCCGTTCCTTTTTTTTTTTTTTTGGGGGGGGGGGGAATAAAATATATTTTTAAAAATTTCAAATGTCCAAACTAATTGATACTATCTTCTGAGATTTTGTTTACTCACCAATGCAAGATAAACTTTGACACCTCTGCCTTATGAATAGAACACAATCTGTGCACACTTATTTCTGTTCAAATACTGTTCACACTCTATTATAATACAGGTCAAAAAAAGTGTCTTTGCAGTCACCCAGGACTGACATTTACCTCTTCTATAAATTGAGATATAGGATACTCATAGCCTAAGTGCAAAGTACTTGTCTTCAAAGTCTTCAATGGGACTATGGAAAGGCTGCCATCCCAACTTTTTCTGGAAAGTTAGAGCACAGAGGCAAAGTGCAACAAGGTAAAGATATCTGAGGGCAGTGCCCTTGTAAAGATGAGCTGGGCATCAGTTAACCAAACACATTTTGTAGAGTGCCTGAGAGATTCAGCATTTCAGAATGGAGCCTGTAAGCTGAGCTTGGAACTTGCCAAAATTCCCAATAGATAAAGTTACAAAAGTTGATGTATCTTCCTTCCTTTTCCTCTCACAAATGTAGAGAATCATCTCTATACCTACCAAAAATCTTTCTGTTAGATTATGTGGTTAGAGGCGTATCTTTGTGAACATAAAGGTGATCAGAGGAACAATGAGAGGTGAAGAACCTCATCAGAAGCCCCTGATGTGGAACCTCCCAGGGCTACTCCAGGAGGGTGATCAGCTCCATGCCCCAGGTGTTGTTACACCCAGCCAACACAAATCAATGGGAGAGGTTTTCCCTGGACTTAGAACAGGGGTGAAGCTACTGTATATGTTTGTGGGATTCCTTGCGGGATATGCTGGAAGAGCATTTTGGGATTGTTTAGGACTGATTGTAGCATATTTGGGGAAAAAAACAAGGGTAGGGAAATATAAAGAATCAAGGCAGTTTGGGGAAGAGTAAGCATGAGAAAACAGGCTCAGGGAACTAAAAAAGTATGTGATCAGGGGGGCTGGTCAGTACATTTTTCTGGATATATGCTGTGCCTTATGCCCACAGTATATCCTGTCTTCTTATTAAACTCTGCTTCTAAATATTTTGGGGGTTCTTCTGTATTCAGGCATGTGTATGGAGGTCTAGACACCATCCACTGGGAATGACTGCAAGTTCGGAGGTTTGTGTATCTGGGGTGCCAGCACCTGGAGAGAGGTGTACTTTGTGGGTGCCCATGTTAATGGGCAATTGGAAGTAAACATCAAGCTGGACTACTAGGCAAGGAAAATTAGAAGCTTGGGAGCACAGTTTTGCAATATTCATAAGGCTGAATTGGATGTTGGCGAGACTAGTGGGTCTGAGAACCATGTACTGGAGAGACCAGGATGTCCAGGTCCTGGAAAGACCATGGGGCCTGGGTCTCAGCTCCTGGTAAGGCCAGAAGTTGGGACCAGCTATGGAGAGGCATGTTTACATTTGTGTGTTTGGGCATAAGGCCAGTGGGAGATCCAACAGACCTTCATCCTCATCATCCAGCTGAAGTGTATCTACACCAACAGATGCAGCATGGGAAACAAGCAAGAGGAATTGGAAACCATGATGCAATTAGACAGACATGACCTGATAGCTATCACTGAAACATGGTGGGATGGATCACATAACTGACATAATGGAATAGAAAGCTACAAACTTTTCAGAAGGGATAGACAGGGAAGGAAGGTAGGGTGTGTTGCCCTCTACATTAGGGAAGGAGTTAATTGTGAAGAGTTGTCTCTGAGAAACAGCCACGGACAGGTTGAGAGCTTTTGGTTGAGAGTTAAAAACTGCACCAATAAAGGACAGCTTGTGGTTGGGGTCTACTACAGGCCTCCTGATCAAGTAGAGCCTGCGGATGAGGTATTTTTGTCTCAACTACAAGAAGCGTTGTGCTCGCACATGCTCATCCTGATGGGGGACTTCAATCACCCAAATGTCTGCTGGGAAAACTACACAGCAGGCTGTGAGCAATCCAGATGTTTCCTAGAGTGCATTGAGGATAACTTCCTGGTCCAGGTATTAGACAAACCAACCAGAGAAACATTACTGGACCTGGTACTCACCAACATGGAAAGCTCATTAAAGAGGTCAAGATTGGAGGCAGTCTGGGCTCAGGTGACCACGCCCTGCTTGAGTTTGTGATCTCAAGGCATATGGGCCTGGCAAAGAGCAAAGTCAGGACTCTGAACTTCTGAAGAGCAAACTTCAAGCTATTTAAAAACCTCCCCTTAACAATCCTTAGGGACAAAGGAGCTGGACAGAGGTGGCAACGCTTTAAGGATGTTTTCCTTAGACCACAAGAACTCTCCATCCCCTTGCATAGAAAAGTGGGCAGGGAGGGCAGACAACTGGGATGGCTGAGCAAAGACCTGCTGGTCAAAATGAGGTACAAGGAGGAAATGCACAGACAGTGGAAGCAGGGGCATGTGGCCTGGGAAGAGTACAGGGATGTAGTCTGGATGTGCAAGGATGGGATCAGGAAAGCCAAGGTACAGATGGAACTGAGCATGGCAAGGAATGCAAAGAATAAAAGGAAGGGTTTCTATAGGTACATTGCTCAGAAAAGAAAGGCCAAGGAAATTTTACCTTCTCTGATGGATAAGAAGGGTGAACTGGTAACAGCAGGCCTGGGGAAAGCTGAGGTACTCATCTTCACTGACAGACAGGTTTCCCAAGTCTTTTGTTTTCAAAATCACCCTCAACAAATTTCACAGAATCACAGAATAGTCTAGGTTGGAAGAGACCTACAAGATCGCCAAGTCCAACCTCTGACCTAACACTAACAAATCATCCCCTAAACCATATCCCTAAGCTCTGCATCTAAACATCTTTTAAAGACCT
>MU016324.1:0-13035 GCA_011076525.1 Nettapus auritus
ACAAGCCTTTGAACAAATTAAGCAGGAAATAGTTCATGCAGTAGCCCTTGGGCCAGTCCGAACAGGACCAGATGTAATGAATGTGCTCTACACCGCAGCCGGGGAGAATGGCCCCACCTGGAGCCTCTGGCAGAAAGAACCTGGGGAAACTCGAGGTCGACCCCTAGGGTTTTGGAGTCGGGGATACAGAGGATCCGAGGCCCGCTACACTCCAACCGAAAAGGAAATATTGGCAGCATATGAAGGAGTTCGATCTGCTTCAGAAGTGATTGGTACTGAAGCACAGCTCCTCCTGGCACCCCGACTGCCAGTACTGGGCTGGATGTTCAAAGGAAGGGTCCCCTCTACACATCATGCCACTGATGCTACATGGAGCAAGTGGGTTGCACTGATTACTGAGCGGGCTCGAATAGGAAACCCCAGTCGCCCAGGAATCTTGGAAGTTATTATGAACTGGCCAGAAAGCAAATACTTTGGGACATCACCAGAGGAGGAAGTGGTCCGTGCTGAAGAAGCCCCGCTGTACAACAAGCTACCAGAAGATGAGAAGAGATATGCTTTGTTCACTGATGGGTCCTGTTGTATTGTGGGAAAACATCGGAGATGGAAAGCTGCTGTATGGAGTCCTACAGGACGAGTTGCAGAAGCTACTGAGGGAGAAGGTGAATCAAGTCAGTTTGCAGAAGTGAAAGCCATCCAAATTTAAATTTCTGAATTTAGAAATTTAGGAATTTAGGTTTAGAGGAATTTAGGACTTTCATGGAGATCAGGAAGATGTTCCTTGTAAGGAATCACAGTGACTGGAAGTCCTGAAACTTGCAGTATGTTTTCAATGGGAGAAATGAGTGACATTCGCAGACACTAACACCTAACCACAGAGCAATCCCTCCTTTGCTTACCTTTCCTCTGCCATCTCCTCCAGGAGCAACGATAGACCTCCTTCCTCCAGGAGCAATGATAGAACTGTGATCTTTTGTAGTGGCAGCAAAAGATGAAATAGGAGGCATTCAAACATCTCAAACAGCACCAAATAACCTTGTACAGCAGCTAATCAGTCCATAGATGCCTAATTTCTATACAGTTAGGGCTCAGTTCAGCTACCCAAAGATGAATAACAACACCTTTATAAACACCCTAGTTTTGCAACTCACCTATACAAAGCTGAAAAATATGGCAGCAGATTTATAAGTACTACAAACCTATGCATAAGTAATTGAATCAAGTTCCCAGTTAACATGCTGCTTAAATTAACCCAGTGAAAGTTTTCCAAGACGTATGTTCAAATATTTTCCTAAAGTAAATCAATGTAGCTTTTTGTTTTATGCATTTTATCACCTGTATGGCAGTTGATTATCTAGCACAGCTTAAATAATAATCTTAGAATGTGAAGCTATGAGTTAACAACCTTTTACATCTCTTTAGTGGCATGAACACAGGAATGGGGCGGGGGGGAAGATATCTGTAAGTTAGAAGTATAGTTTTAAATTGTATATAACTGCAGAATATTGCAGTTGAAAAGAAAATAATTTCTTGTTTTTGTATTTTCTGTCTTCACTAGGCATGAGAAATGTATTTTGAATAAAGGTAGTCTAATCTGATGTAAGAAGAAATACATCTTTCCTTAATTTATGAATTAAAGCAGCAACATATTTAAGCTACATGAATCATTCAGATCCGTTTATGTTACTAATTCTGACATTTCTCAGTATACAAATACTTCTTGATGAGCTGCACACCTTGAAATATTTAGAACTTATAAAGAATCAAACTGGGATATTGACAGATGTTTCTCTAAGTTCTCTTCAACAAAATGAGCAATCAGAACATCTGTGAAAAAAAAATTACATTTTTATTTTTAAGCTGTAGCAGTGTTCAAAAGTTTTCCATAAAAGACATATATATTTTTATTCAGAAAATATCTGGTTTTGTTTGTTTGTGGGCTTTTGTTTTTTCCAGTATGAAGGCTCAGCTACATCACTGACTAGAAACACATTTTCCCAGGCTCCTTTGTAATTTCATCTCCAATTAAAAAATCATAGAGCCATGGAAATCAGATCAATATTCTTCTACCCTATGAAAGGTGGTTATTATTTTGACAGTTTGTATGGTCTGACTTTAAATGAAAGACAATGTAACAATGAAAATGAATATGAGCACTGGGAAAATGTGAAGGAGCTTCTGTACTGATTATGAAAAGTTTTCTAGCTATTATTTCTGAAAATAGATACCAGTTTCTAAACAATTCTTCTTTCCATTCATTATGAATAAGCATTTCAAAATCAGCATTGACTCATTGACTGGATTGGTTTCAATATTTGCAATCAAATACTGCTTTATAAGATTTGTCATATTTTTTCAGTTTTATGATTTCTCTCCATTGACTATAAGATAAAACATTGCTTTCTATACTGTAGGTTACAGAGGTTCTGACTCTGGCAGAGATATTAATGACAAAAAAATGAAACTATCTTCTTCCTTCCATTTCACAAGATTAATGATTACATAGTAGTGAGATAAGTGTATCTTACACTATGTATGGAAGAACATAATCCACAGAAATAATACAACTCAGTCAGTTTATCCTCAATTTTCTCTTCTTACATTTGCAAATTGAACTGGTTTTACATTCATTTGTGCAGTAAGTAAAGAACACAATAATGTTTTTTGCTTTATATAATTATTTGCATTTCTGTCAATTTACAATGTCTCTGCATTAGATTCCTCTTTTTCATGCCTCTTTCTATATAGATCTTTCTCATTACACTAAATGCTATTCCTGGGCATGAGGTGATATTACAAGATAGACTGGACAGCTCTGATCTCTTTTTTGCCTCCTTCAGTCAATAAAGATTAAATCACAGATTTTATTTTTTGAAGTTAAAGTACAATTTCAAGTCAGAAAATAAAAAGGTTAAGATTGCAGCTAAGATAGCTACTCTGTATTGCAAACTATCTTCCATAATTATTTATTCTCACATAGCTTTTGGATGCCACTTAAAAGGTCACAGGTCTAACAAGCCTCTTGTATCTACTGTCCCATGTGCATATCCTGGACATACCATTGTGTGGGAAATGACAATAGGAGCTTTTGTTTAGACATCTGAACAGAGCCACTCATGAATTAACTCCAAGGTGTCTAGAGAGATATATAACTAACCAACCATAGGTGTCTGACTTGCAACGAAGTGTAGAGACAATGAAATCTAGAAACTATTGTCTGTATTGACTCAATCTTCACTGACTGCCTAAATTTCATTGTATGTCTCTAATACAAAGCTGTAATTAAGAGAAAGTAATAACTTACCTCTTTCCAAAAAGTGGTGGGTTGGCCTTAGTTGTCTGCCAGCTGACCAACAACCCATTCTTTCACTCCCCTTCCTCAGCAAGATGAGAAGGAGAAAATGTGATGAAAAAAATCATGGGTAGAGATAAGGACAGGGAAATCACTCACCAGTTCCTGGGCAAAACACATTTAGACTTGGGAAGATAGACTTAATTTGTTGCCATTTTATAACAGAGTAGAGCAGTGAGAACTAAAATCAAGATAAAACACTTTCCCTTCTTCCCAGGCTCCACTTCAACTTTGGTTGTTCTACATCTTCACCCATGAGTGATGCAGGGGATGGGGAATTGTGGTTGTGGTCAGATCATAATGCTTCATCTCTCCTGCTTCTTCCTCCTCACATTCTACCTGTACCCCTCGGGATACAGTTCTTCATGAACTGAGTCAACATGTATCCTTCCCACAATTTTTCAAGAAGTGCTCCAATGTGCTTTCCACATGCTGCAGTTCTTCAGGAATAGATTGCACTAATGCATATTTCCCACAGGCCACGGTTCCTACATCAAAGGGTGCAACTTCCTTCAGGCCATATCCATCTGTTGCAGCATGGGCTTCTCCATGAGCTGCAGTGTAGAGATCTGCTCTGACGTGGTCCTCTTAGACTGCATGGGGCAGCCTGCTCCACTGTGGTCTGCTCCACAAGCTTCAGGGAACTTCTGCTTTAGTACCTGGAGCACCTCCTTCCCTCTGTCTTCACAGACATTGGTGTCTGCAGGTTTGTTTCTCTCACATTATCTCACTCCTTTCACTCAGCTGCTGTTGCACAGTGTTTTTTCCCTTTCCAAAAGCTGCTCTTCTGGAAACACCAACCACCATCACTCACTGGCTTGGCTCTGCCCAGTGGCTGGTTTGCTTTAACTAACATGAGGCAGCTTTTGGATTCTTCTCACAGAGGCCACCCCTACAGTCCCTCTGGTACCAAAGGACTACAACATTTTGCAATTTTGTAAAATTGTAATTTACAATTTAGTACTCTAAATTAGACATGGATTTGATGAATGGACCACTCTGTGTATAAGGAACTGGCCAGATGGTCATACTCAAAGAGTTGTGGTCAACAGCTCAATGTGCAAGTTGAGATCATTGGGAAGTGGTCTTCAGGGGTCAGTATTGGGACCGGCACTACTGAACATCTTTGTCAGTGACATGGACAATGAGATTGAGTGCACCCTCAACAGCTTTGCTGATGACACCAAGTTGTGTGATGTGGTCAGCACACTGGAGGGAAGGGATACCATACAGAAAGACTTAGAGAGGCTTGAGGGGTGGGCCTGAGTGAACCTCATGAAGTTCAAAAAGTCCAAGTGCAAGGTCCTACTTCTGGGCCATTCTATGGTGTAAATCAACATCTGAATTAATGGTAATGTTCTAAATATCATGATGAGTACTGAGTGCAGTCTCAGGTAAAAACTGGTCTGGGCTGTTTAGAGTTTTATTTACCTCACAGGTAATCTCTAACCCAATGTGCCTTTTGCAACAGTTGAGTCAGGACAGGTTTCAACACTGTCAAAAAAAAATAAAAATAAAAATCATATATTGGCAGATATTTTTAGTGTTTTATCCTTAATTCTGAATTATTACATTCAGAGGTCTAAAAGAATATGGGAGTTCTAACATTCAAAGAGATATAGAACATGTGTCTTTGTTTTGGCATTGCTTTGACTGTATATTTGTTATCCATTCAAGTCTCGACATTTAGCACTTAGTGAGAGTTAAATCTCTGATGAATTATTTTGAACCCTGTATACATATATTATGATCCTACCATGTGAGGGATCTCATGTAGTAGCTACACCTTCAAGGCATGCCATCTCAAAACTAAATTATGCTCTTTTTAAATACATATAAGAGAATTAATGTGTTCTAGAGACCTGACTCAAATTTTCAAATAGATCAATAGATCATCAATAATCCCATTATAAATTACAGTGTTCCTAATTTATGTACTTCTGTGGATCCTGTATATATCTTTCCATAATAAATCTGTGCTGTCAGATACAGTGAACCATACATACAAACCAAACCCGTACAGTTAATCCATTTAAATGCAGTTTACAGAACATCATAAAGTATTGAATAAAATATACAAGATTGTATGATATCCTTTTATTTTGACAAATTTAAATTCCACATGCAAACCAAGAATTTGTAACCATCCTTTCTCAAATAGTTTGGAACTACTAATGGAACAGTGTTCAGATGTTATTTGCCAGTTTTCAATGGTGAAAAGCAGCCATTTTGGTATATGCCTGAAAAAAATGTCAAGAATATTCAATAAAAGTTAAAAGCTTTATGCAGAAATAAAACACATTATTTTGGTATAGTTTGAGTTATAAAAATACTGTATTTCCATTAAGTTACTTTTCTTTCAAATGCAGCATAAATAATTAATTCAAAAAGATAAAATGATGAATGCAATAGTTCTGAACTTTGCAAGAATACCTGAGAGAAAGTATTACAACTAAACACATTAATTTTATACGTCATAGATTAACCTTTACTGAAGCTATAACACTGTCCCCCCGTTACTCCAGAGATACAGATGGGTTCTATCCCTTGGTAGCCTGATGGCATTAAGGTACATGGTGCGCCAGTGTCCACTAAAGCTTTGTATTCTTGTGGTTCCGATGTGCCAGGCCATCAGATCCACACAGTCCAATAAATCCGGTTATCCCTCTACTCTACCTGGCCACAGGCAGGGCCCCTCTAGTCCTGGTTGGAGCGTCTGCCACTTAATTCTTGCTCATGAGAAGCAGAGGTCCCTTCATCAGAGTCAAAAATAACATCAGCTCTTCTACTGCCTCTGGAGAATGGCCCAACAGAAACTGGAGCAGCATTTTTCTTAGGAGTCCCTATTCTTGCTGCTGTCTTTCCTTTCAGTTCATGTACCCGAGCAGCTAGGGCTGAAGTAGGTACACCATCCCACTTCCTCATATCTTGCCCGTGGTCACGCAGATAAAACCACAAGGTGCCACGTGGTGTGCGTCTTGGGTACTCTTTCTCTTGAGCAGGAAGATACTGCTTCTTAATGGCTGAGATATCACTCTGTCTGGATGAGGAGGGATATGCTCTTCCTGCGAGGTGCTCAAGTCTTTCGGACAGTTTCTCCACAGCTGAGACACAGGCCTGCACTCGAGCAGAGAGATTGTCTTCATATTTCTTAAGTTGGCAGGACACATTATACACTGTTGGTCCCATCCCCTCATCCCAATTAAGCATTGCCAGCGTACTGGCATGTGATGATGGTGCACTCTGCACAAATTTACGCCACACGGATGTTGTACACTGGACTTCATCGGGATCTCTAGGTGTCTGGGCATTGTCTAAATCACTATAAATCATATCCAGCACAGATAATTCCCTCAGTTGCTGGAGACTTTTATCCACAGTAGCCCACTTGTTGACTTCATATACAACGTCTTTCTTATGGGGATACCTTTCTTTCACAGCTGCCAGGAGTCGCCTCCAAAGGCTGAGAACCTGTGTCCCTCTTCCAATTCCTTTGTCATTTACCATTTCTCTAGATAGGGATCCCAGCTGCTTGGCTTTGCTGCCTTCTAATAGTTGGCTACTGGCCCCAGTGTCCCAGCATCGAAGCAGCCAGGTGAGGATGCGTTCACCTGGGTGTCGACCATAGTCTTTTCGTATTTCTCGCAGCTCACTCAGGGATAGGGATTGAGTGGTTTCTGAGTCATTTCTGATTTGCATCTCTTCTTCCTGCTGTTCTTGTGATGACCCTGCTTTAGAGGTGCCTGCCTTTTCCCCTTCTCCCTCCTTCTTAGGAGAGGCTTCTTCCCTTACTAAGCGAGCTGACTTCCGTTTCCATTGTTTTGACTTGACTATGGGGGCGACTGATACCATAGACCTTTGGGTCAGCCACAGCACGTGTTATCTGGTCATCAGATTCAGAGACTTCCTCCCTCTCTTCAAAGTGCTGGATGATGTTAAACAATGTTTGATAGGAGTAAGCCAGGACCCAGCACAATGCTGCAAGCTGTCGTTCTCCGGCATTCTCAGGGTCAGGGCATACAACTCTCAAACATTTTATCAGGTTTTTAGGATTTTGTACTTGTTCAAGGGTGAAGTTCAAAACTACTGGGGGAGACACTCGTGACAGGTACCTGCCCATATCCTCCCACACACCTTGCCACTCGCCACAAGACTCTTTCGGGACAGATTGCCAAGTAAGCTTTCTAAACACTCAGCTAATCTTAGAGAGAAGAGGAGCCCCGTTATGCAGAATTAGAAATAGCAATATATGGGTTACACATGGATATTCAAAATATTCAAAAACTGTTGTAATTAGCCCACTGTGAAAGAAGGAGACTGTACCATTCCTGATATCATTCATAAACTGACTACCATTCCTGATATCATTCATAAACTGACTTCCAGATGAGGAAAATAAGGCAGTGTAACTCTGAATATTCTCTAAAAGATAGTTTCCATGAGACCCAAATGATAACAGGGCAGAGCTTGAATGCCAGATTAAACTCAAGGCCAGTGCTTGGCAGCACAGTGAGTTTAAAAAAACGAACACAGATTGTAGCACATTCTCAAATTGAATACAGAGGAGAAAAGAGAATATGACATGGATTGCATGACATGCGATCAAACCAACCAATATTAACAGGACACTGAAAATGGTGACTAGCAAGTAAGTGTGTTAGTTGTAAGAGGTTTAATCAATTTTATTGTTATCTCAACCCTTCAAGCCCCACGTTGGGCGCCAAAAAGGACTGTGGTGGTTTTACCGTGCTGGGCAGCTGAACACCACAAGCGCTCTCTCACTCCCCCTCCTCAGATGAGGAGGGGAAGAAGTAAAGGAAAGAACAACTCATGGATTGAGATAAGGATAATTTAATTAAAGGGAAATATATATATCTATTAAGGAAATATTATTAATTAACAGTTCAACTAAAGGGGAAAAGGGAAAGGGGAAAGGGAGGGGGAAAAGGAACAGCAAAACAAAACAAGTAAAGGCTATATGGAAGTGCAGAGGAAAGAAATTATTCTCTACTTCCCGCAAATGAGTGATGCCTGACCACGTCCTTGAAGCAGGGCCTCAACGCATGTAGCCGGTGTTCGCGAGGAGGACAGACGTTTTCGCAACGAAAGCCCACCCCTCCCCTCATCCTCCTTCTTCCACCTTTTATTGCTGAGTGTGACATCATATGGTATGGAATATCTCTTTGGTTGGTTTAGGTCAGCTGCCCTGGTGATGTTTCTTTCTCACTTTTTTTGCCCACTCCCCAGGAGGGTTAGACAAAGTCCTGATACTGTGCCAGCACTTCTCAGCAGCAGAGAAACACTGGTGTGATAACGCTGCTGTTCTAGCTACAAGTGCAGCGCGTGGCACTGTATGGGCTGCTGCAGGGAAAGTTAACATCCCAGCCAGACCCAGTACAACTTCCACCCCTTATTCCATATCATTTGTGTCACTCTCAGGTCCCCCATACTTTGGCATATTCTCATCACCATTGTTCCTTGTTCTTTAACAAATTGATAGGTAGATACATCTTTACATTCTATAGGTCTTTCTCAGAAAATGTCAATAAGAACTGTTGATGATTTAGTCTTCATCTGCCGAAGTGGTCACTCAGGGCAGGCGGAGTTGGATGCCTGGACACCAGCACCAGCTTAGCTCAGGACCTTGTTGCACTTGCCCAGTTCCTTGCAAAGTTGATCTGTCATTGATCTTGCAGCATCTTCCTACAACATATAACTTAGATTATAGATTAGTTTTCTCCCAAAGTCAGATCTCCTTGGGGCACACACCTGATATCCCCATCCTTCTGCATTACCCACCAGGTATACTCTGGTCCTTGGGCAATGGGTTTGCCTTTTCCTGAGACAGCAGTAACCCGCACCGCCTTCCCCATCCACTTTCCTACATGCACTACAGGGATTTTAGCTCCCTTCACTGTGTGTAGGGGTTTTGTTTCGGCAGGACCGGCACGACTGTCAGACTCCCTGTTATTAACTAGCCAAGTGGCTTCTGGTAGATTTATGTCCCATTGTTTCCATGTTGCAGCACCCAATGCTCTTAACATAGTCTTTAACAGTCCATTGTACCTTTCAACCTTCCCAGAGGCTTGTGGGTGATAAGGGATGTGATACACCCACTCAGTACAGATCACAGAATCACAGAATTTCTAGGTTGGAAGAGACCTCAAGATCATCGAGTCCAACCTCTGACCTAACACTCTGACCTAACACCTCCCCACTAAACCATATACCTAACCATGTCTTTTGGCCCAGGAGATGACAAGATTGTTTCGGAAATGACTCCCATTGTCAGACTCAGTTCTCTCTGGTGTACCATGACGCCACAGCACTTTCCTTTCCAGGCCTAAGATGGTGTTTTGGGCCGTGGCATGGTTTACGGCTTATGTTTCCAGCCACCCAGTTGTTGCTTCTACCATGGTGAGTATGTACCGTTTGCCTTGGCGGGTTCGTGAGAGTGGTCCGATACAGTCAATTTGCCAGGCCTCACTATATCGAAACCCTAGGCACCTCCCCCTGTTCCAGAAAGATTTTACCTTCATGGCTCTCTTGATTGCAGCACAGGTCTCACACTCATGGGTAACCTGTGTGATGGCCTCAATGGTTAGGTCCACCCCTCGATCACGAGCCCATCTATATGTGGCATCCCTCCCCAGATGTCCTGATGTTTCATGGGCCCATCGAGCTACAAATAGCTCACCCTTACGTCCCCAGTCCAGGTCCACCTGAGCTACTTCAATTTTTGAAGCTCGATCCACCTCTTTGTTGTTCTGATGTTCCTCAGTAGAGCGGCTCTTGGGCATGTGGGCATCTACATGACGTACTTTTACATCCAGGTTTTCTACACGGGCAGCAATATCTTGCCACAGAGTAGCAGTCCAGATAGGTTTACCTCTGCGCTGCCAGTTGTTCTGTTTCCATTGCTGCAGCCACCCCCACAGAGCATTTGCCACCATCCATGAGTCAGTGTAGAGATACAGTACTGGCCATTTTTCTCTTTCGGCAATCTCCAAGGCTAGTTGTATGGCTTTTACTTCTGCATACTGACTTGACTCGCCTTCCCCTTCCATGGCCTCCACAACTCGTCGTGTGGGACTCCACACAGCAGCTTTCCATTTCCGATGGCTCCCTACCACACAGCAGGATCTGTCAGTGAACAACACATACTGCTTTCTGTCTTCTGGCAACTCATTATATGGCGGTGCCACTTCAGCACAGGTTACCTCTTCTGTCGGCACTCCAAAATCCCTGCCTTCTGGCCAGTCTATGATCTCTTCCAGGATTCCTGGATGATTAGGTTTTCCCATTCGAGCCCGCTGTGTAATTAATGCTATCCACTTACTCCTCATCTGAGGAGGGGGAGTGAGAGAGCGCTTGTGGTGTTCAGCTGCCCAGCACGGTAAAACCACCACAGTACTGCATTCAGCTCAGGGGCCTCCAGCACAAGGAAGAAGTGAACTTATTCGAGTGAGTCCAGAGGAGGGACACAAGGATGATCAGAGGTCTGGAGCACCTCTCCTATAAAGATTGAAGAGAGTTGGGGTTGTTCCACCTAGAGAAGAGAAGGGTCTGGAGTTACCTTATAGCAAACATTCAGTACTTAAAGAGAGCCTACAAGAAAGATGGGGAGGAGCTCATTATCAGGGAGTGTAACGATAGGACAAGGAGTAATTGCTTTAAACCTATTTACTTAAGATGTTAGGGAGAAATTCTTCACTCAGAGAGTGGTGAGGCACTGGAACAAGTTGCCCATAGAAGTTGTGAATGCCCCATCCCTGGAGGTGTTTATGGCCAGGTTGGATGGTGCTGTGAGCAACCTGGTCTAGTGCAAGGTGTCCCTGACCATGGCAGAGAGAGTGGGAGGTAGGGTGGGGGGTGAGGAATTAGAAAATCTTCAAGGTTCTTTCCAAATTATTTTATGATTCTATGCTATGCTAATTTTCCTGGACATACAATTAAAATAATATTTCTTACGGTAAAAGAAGAACTTGAAAAAGTCTAATATTGCATCAAACTGTGAGAACAAAATTCAAAACATGCTTAAAGCATATTAGACAAACTTCAACAATATCTTAGAGTAATAAAGCAGTAGCTGTTAACTGCTATTTCAAGATTCAGGTATTGAATGGACAAAATTAAATGGCTAAATCCTTGTTTACAGCTTCACCCCAGTATGTACTTAACTGAGACCCAATCTACAAAAATAACATGCCAGAAATAAGGTTGCAACCCTTTCCTGTCTTTCCTGTACTTTTTTTGTTGTTATTTTTATTTTTATTATTATTTAGTCTTTGAATCCCCTTCTGACCCCCCCCCCCCTTTTTTTTTTTTTTTAATTTATTTAACAGTGCTGAAAAATCCATACTTCTAGATACTGAAGGCAAGTGCTTAGTATGCACCTTATCTCAGTTTGGAAGCCTAAGTATAGCTAGCTCAGCACCAAAATGACTGTATGCTGGGGTTTCATAAAGTTACTGGCACAAATTCCCGCAAGGATATGAAGTACTGGTACTGCACATCTTGGCAAGCATTGTCAGTTTTTCTGAGCTGAGCATTGTCACATTTACTTTATCAAAGCCCTCTGGTGATCTAGAAAATAAGCATCCCTTTAATTCAATTACATAGAGGACATAATTCTCTGTACATGCAGTGTCGTAACGCACATCACTAGATCAAAATCTACATCATAATGCTCTAAATAGAGCATTTGCTCAGATTTTGAACATAATTGTACCTGAGAAGTTTTGCCTGTACAGTTTTGCTTTCCCAGAAAACTGTTCTAGTAACCCACCAAAATAAACAAACAAAACAAAACACCAACAACAACCTTTCCTGTGTCAGAATGTTCAGTTCTATTGAAATTATGCCAAAGTTCTGCAAAGAGTGAAAATGTGTGGATGCAGATCAAAAGAACCTGCCTTCATATCCTTGTTGGTAAGCAGTGATTTGAAATATTTCCTTACTGTTATTTTATCTCTATGAAAATGCACTTTTCTGTGATAAAAGCTAAGAAATTAGATAATGCAGATCATCTCAGAGTGATGGTTTGTTCCAAATTGTTTTCTGGAGCTGCATGAGATGATGAGAAATCAGAGCTCAATCCTTAAGATCATTCTTTTTTTTTTTTTTTTTTTTTAATGTAAATTTAAGTGCAACTAAAAGTCCAGACTTCAGTCTGGGAAAGTACATGCAAACTACTTTCTAGTACTTAATATTTCAGTGTTCTACAGACCACTGAATAGACCACCCACACATAGTGCTGAAGTAAATTCTATTATGACTTTTTAAAATATTTTGTAATTTGCAGAAGACATCCACAGCAGTTACAGCTTAGAAAAATATTATCAATGTATTTCCTCCAAAGAAAAAGAACTACAACACTAAACAAACAAACAAAGTTCAAGCTCCTGAAAAGCTTCTGAAGTACATCAAAACTGCTAAACAGTTTTGCAGATCACTTGTGCTGTTGTTCTAGGAACACACAGGTAATTTTAAATAATCTTGCATGATAATTTTGGGACAACTAAGTTAAGAAAGAACTGCAGCAGTGCAAAGAGACAGAAGAGACAAATGGGACCCTGATATGAATTTTCAGGGAAATCTTTTTGGTATGTTTGAAACTTGTGTTAATCATTTTCAAAAAGTTTTTTTTTTTTTTTTTTTTTTTTTTTTTTTTTTTTTTTTTT
>MU016324.1:23133-51442 GCA_011076525.1 Nettapus auritus
TTGAAAATCAGTTTTTTTTTTCTCTCTCTTTTTTAATACCAACTTTCATCTAAAAATTCACAGATCAGTTTTTAGCATCCTAATAACATTCCATTGCAACACAATTTCCCAGCTTACTGATCCAATTCTACAAATGTGTTGAATACAGCTCCTTCAATTTGTAAGTAACACTAAATAAAACAAAGAAGTATGAAGGAAAATCAAAGATATTTTATAAACAAAACCGTTATTTACTACTGTATGAAGTTAGTGGGAGACTTAAATTAACTACTCTTAGTTGGGGTTCACTTCTTGCAATATTTTATAGTATAGGTTATATATTGTTTGTTTGTTTGTTTGTTTTCCAATAAATAAATAAATAAATAAAATAATGTTTAAGTTCCAACTTAGCTTTTAAGTTAAGTTGACAACCTTTTTCAAGATAGAGGAAATATACATAATACAGGCATAACAAATAGTGTTTGGCACATGCTTAGGAATCTTACCTGTGTAAGCAGTATACATAAGATAGCAATCTATAAATTCCCTTTTATAGCACTAATATTACATAGATTTATTCAACTGAGGCAGATACAGATACCTATGGTTTGATTCAGTAGTCTAAGTATACATATCTAATGTTGACTGAGATGTACCCAACATCCACATGAGCTGTCAGATATTACATGGAACTGAAGGGACAGTACTTTCCTTCTTGGAATGGAACCTGGAGAGCTGATGGGAACCCATATGGCATCTCACATTTTACTAAACACCTTTGTTAAGACAAATTAATCAAACCTTTTGCAGCTTATCATCTAAAATGTTTTCAGCATATGTCACTGACTTCAGCCATGGTTTTCTCCACATAGGCTATTTCTGATGCACGAGCTTGAGTAAACCATTTGGAAGGCCATGACTTCCCTGCTTTGTGAATTTATTTTATCTGTAATACTAGAAAATGTTTCAAGTGTCGTTGGCCATTTACATTTAGGACATTTAGGAGAATGAAAGAAGCTTTTTCATTTGGTTTATTTATTTATTTATTTGTTTGTTTATCTTTATTCTTATATTTTTTGTTTCCATGATCTGATTATTTTTTTATAGGGGGAGTGGTCCTTTGGGGACCCAGGACTTCATGGGTCCCTTCCAACTCAGATACTCTATGATTTACTAGCTCATACAAAGATGCTTGCATACAGTCAGCTATGTTTCAGCATCTTAACTTCCAAGTGAGTGCCACCAGAAGTGCTATTTTCAAAACAAAACGTACTGTCTAGGCTTTGGGGAAACTACAGCCATATGAATGAACTTAAAGGGAGGCAATGTCACCTGAATATGTTAGACGTTAGTTAGACGTAATATCTTCTGCTGGTGAAGATGAAAACGGAACAAGAAGAATCTAATGTGTTGATGGTTATTATACAGATACAAACATCATTTTAACTTCTTCTTTCACTTGCAACTATTTGAATAAAAGATGACAAAGGAATAAACATGAGCACTGAAACTTGATCATCACACAAAAGAACTTGTAGTATGATTCTTGTCTGTTTTGGATTACTCCAAATGTCTTAAAAACAAAACCTTAGCATAATTGTAGAATCATTTAGATTGGAAAACTACTACGTGTCCTCCACTAAGTCATAACCCTAAGTGCCATGTCCACGTCTTATATGTCTCCAGGGATGGTGACTACCACTTCCATGGACAGCCTGTTCCAAGGCCTAACCACCCTTCCCATGAATAAATTATTCTTAATAACTAGCCTAAATGTCCTCTGGGGTAACTTGAAGCCATTTTCTTGCATCTTGTCACCTGAGAAAAGACACTGGCTGCAATCTCCTTTCAGGTAGTTATAGAGTGATGAAGTCTCCTCTCAGCCTCCTTTCTCTAGACTAAACAGACCCAGTTCCCTCAGTCACTCCTCATGTGTCTTGCTTTCTATTCCCTTCACCAGCTTTGTTGCTCTTCTCTGCACATGATAGAGCAACTCAATATCCTTCTTGCAGTGAGGGTTCCTAAAATGAACACAGTGCTCAAGGTGTGGTCTCACCAGTGCCAAGCACAGAGGGACAATAACTTCCCTAGTCTTGCTGGCCACACTAGTTCTGATACAAGCCAGGATGCCATTGGCCTTCTTGGCCACCTGGGCACAACAACAATTCATGTTTGTTGGGCTGTTGACAAGCACCTCCAGGACCCTTTCTTCTGGGCAACTTTCCAGCCACTCTTCCCCAAGCCTATACCACTTCATGGGGTTGTTATGACTCAAGTGAATCAAGTGAATTTAGCCTTGCTAAATGTCATGCAATTTCTCAACACTAAACAACCCTAGTTCTGCCAGCCACTCCTCATAACTCGTTTTGTCATCCCTTCACCAGCTTTCTACCTGTTCTCTGCATGCATTCCAGCAACACAATATTCTCCTTGTAGTGGGGGGCCTGAAACTGAACACAGTTTTTGAGATTTCATCTCACCAGTGCTGAGTACAGAGGGACAATCACTTCTCTAGCCCTGCTGGCCACAGGGCTATTTCTGATGCAAGCCAGGATGCCATTTGTCTTCTTGGTTACCTGGACACACTGCTGCCTCAGGTGTAGCCAGCTGTTGACTAGCAACTCCAGGTCCTGTCCTGTGGGGCAACGATGCAACCGATGTGCACTCCAGGGACTCCTCCCACAAGACAGGAAGAATATGACCTCAGCAGATTTGGTCTTCTACACCCTACACAATCTTGTGACACTCCGCCACCAACTTTTGAACTGTTGGCTCCCTGAAAGGCATTTTCTGCCAGAAATCTAGTTGTGCAACATCTCTATATTATTCAAGCTATAAACAAAAACATGCTTCTGAGTTTCAGCTGGCAGAGCATCTCAGATTGTTCAGCAAGATGTTCTAATCTAGGTGTTGCCCTGAGTACTTTATCAGTGGTAAGTAACTTGGATTTAAAAAAAAAAGAAAAAAAAAAAAAGAAAGAAAAAGAAAAAGAACAAAACAAAACACACATGAGCTTGTCTTTAGGAAGGAAAAAAGAAATAATAATAATAATAATAACAATAAAATACCTGGAATATATTCCTCTTAATCCTTTTCCTACTCAATGGAATGTTGTAGCCACTGAGCTATTTTAACCATGGTGCTTCAAGTTATTCGTGGTCATGACATGCTTTAAATTTCACCATTATAAGATTTTGTATTTGATCTAATATTCACTGCAGAAAACTGAAAATGACTTAATAACTTGCTGGTTAGCATGCTCCTTTAGGAGACTGAGATCTTATTCTAATTCATACTATAAGCAAACTTAGATGGGCTGGCAATAAGATAGTATTGTCAGCCTTTTTTTCTGTTAATTAAGAATAGAAATATGAGGATGATCTAAGAATTTTTAATAATTACTAGTGTGGTGGTGGAAAGAGAGAGAAATAGGAGGTTTTAGCATGGAATGAATAGATTGGTCTGATATTAATTCCTTACTGCACCAGAGCTTTGTAACGCATTACTGGGGAAAAGTGTCCACTGCCAACTCGGAGTCTGGAGTCCTGAATGCAGTCAAACTTGTCTTCCCACGTTCCTTTCAACACCTTGCTTTGATTAGTTTAACTGTCCTGTCCAGCCTGCTGTATATCTTGGAGTAAAATTCCACATATTTGACTGTATTTATGCATCAAAGAATCTAGTCAAATATCTGGAGGCCAAAGACAGAACCCAGGCAGCTATGTGTGCCAGAAGTAACAATTAAGACAAAGCAAAGCCTTGTTTCTGTTAACTGATTTTATTCTGAACTAATGGAGCTATCTTCTGAAAAATGGCTCAAAGCCGGAGTCTGTGAAGAGGAAGAAAAAATGTTGGAAAAAGTTGTCTAAACTATAAAACTAACATACCAAAGGAAAACTTATTGAATTATAAATGCTAAATAATTGTTTGTAGAATGGTCTTAAAGTGATTGGTCAAAATAAATATTTTAGAATAAACAAGGTTCAAGACATAATTTCTTTTGTTAGGCAATTCAGAGCTGAAATTTGACCATTATTTATTTATTTTCTTATTGAGGAAATAACAAATAAATAAATAAGAGTAAATAAGAGCTTGGGTGGCAGGGCTAAGACCTACTTATCTGCTTAGAAGCCCCCCCCCCCCCCCCCGCCCCTTCCCCAAACCACTTCATGAGTTGTTTAAAAATAAGCAAAAATAAACAAAGAAATAATAACAAGACAAATATTGTTTGTACATAACTTGATATCTAGACATTAAAGCAATGGGATGAATTTAATATAGAGCTATATCAAGCATTGCATTTAACATGAATTTTTGAAATGAATGTTGGAGAAATATATAATAAAAATTGAGTTTTCTACCTTTTTTTTTCTTTTCCCTATATTTGTTGTTGTTCATCAAATTTAGGGAAATATTTTTGTTCTCATTAAGTTTGAAGGCTTCTATTTAAATTATGCATCTTTTAAAATAATTTCATGAAACAAAATTCTTCAGAGAAAAAATGGTATTCAAATAGATTCATTTCCTGATTTATAACTTTGTAATAGCCAAGACAATTAAGTGAACAACCTCATCCAAATATTTAGCTTGCATATCTAGACTCAGTCTATTTTTTCAAAATATTGAACGCATAGAACAGAAAAAAATGATGAAACTAACTATAACTCTGTTCCACATTATTTTAGTAAAGCCTTAATTTCCTGTAACCATGCTTGCATTATGGTTAAAACTTATTCAAACAAAAAGAAATAGGAAAAAAATAAAATAAAAAGCTTCTCAAAGAATGGAAATTAGTTGAAACTGATTTTTACTACACTCATAAATTTGAGCATGAAGAGCTATAGTTTTAATTACTGTATAGAATTAGCCCAGAAGATATGACTGAGTAGACACTTGCAACGGTACTGTATTTTCTATCTCCTTCAGACTCAAGTATTCAGTTAAGTGAAAGAGGAGAAGGTTTCTACCTGTTAATAAAGACTGTAAAAAATGTATTAAGTTAATGATTTACATGGTTTTCAGGGTAGCGACCATATCTGGGCTTTCCCAAGGAAAAGGAGAAAGAGATTCTCAAGAAAGGAGTTACCATGGAGACAGAAAAATCAAAGAAAAATAATTATTACTCATGGGGAAGAACCCAAATCTGTGCTGTTGACTGAAATAAAACTTGAATAAGAGTTTAATAGTCCTTTCTTCAAATATCCCTGTAGGGTCAATTCCAAAGTATCGAGAAAGCAGATGTCTAATTAAAGATTTTAATACTCTTTGTTTTTCCTTTGAGGAAGAAATTTGCTGGACATAATAGTACAAAACATTTTATCCAGCCTCCCTATTGCCCCCCCCCCCCCCAATAAATAAATAAATAAATAAATAATGGATAACTGTTTGAAGTACAGTTTTGTTAGATAGCAATGTCATATTAGGTTCCTGCACTCTTCCCAGACTATATTAACCAAAGATAAACTTGTAAATGTACTAGCTCATTGTTCGTACAGCAAATGCTCAGCTTTTTACAACTTGATCAGCCAATTAACAAAGTTCCCAAAACTTAAAAACTTTCAACTTTCAAGATTAATTTCAGCATTTCTCAGCTTTTTGGAAACACTACCTCCTTTTGATGCATATGTCTTCAGACAATCCTCCAGAAAGTAATCTTTCCCTCTCCACCAGTCTGTATTTAAAACTAAAGCCCAATCATGCATGTAAAGCTTTATAGCTATGAAAAACAATCTAATTGCCCCTAATGTGAGATGGGGGACACAATTTTAATTACTGCTAATTGTCTTAATTAGCTTGCAAACTTAGTTTTAGCAAAGTAACTGTAAATTTAGATGTTTCTTTGTGTTCCGTAGGAGCTAAAATACTGTTTTATCTAGAAAGTTTGGCTTTCTATATATATGCTATTTTTTGTCATTCTCAACTTCTTTGAGAATCAATAATCTAAACTTTAACAATCAAATCATGCTGCTTGACTGGTCCCAGAACTACTGTCAGCAACTGTCTGTTCCTTTCCATATCTCTTCTCATGTGTATTTAGATACAAGTATAATAAACTTTGATTTTAACTGCATTTCTAAATGCACATAATAATATTTATTGTTCTGACAGCTTTTCTTCTCTTTTCATTATTATCACCAATGAAATGCCAACAGACTCAACAGAATTCTAACCAAGTTTAATCTTTACTCTCCTATTATGGAACATCTGTATGAAATTGATGTGACAATGAATTGCCATATGATCTAAGTAACATCCAGTTTAGAAGTTCTTTTACACTGAATACAAACTGCATCCTTTCTAAGTTTACTCAATATTTATCTTATAAAAGTATTTAAAGGAAAACTGTGGAACAAGTGATAAGCAAGCTAGATTTGAGTGATGCTAAAAGCAGAATAGACAGTAGAACTTGTTTAATTTATAAAATTTTCCACTGCTGAAATTCCTTTGATGCCTATTTAGTTGCCCAAATTCATCTCCTTTGTTTGAAATATATATATATATATTATTTTTTACCTTGTTCTTCTCATTCTGAGGTATAAATCACCATTAACTGTCACCTTCAGGCATTCTTTGATCAAACCTCTTACTGAGAAGAAAAAGTTCAGAAAAGAGATAGGAACTGAATTGAATTTTGCAATTGGCACCTATTTGCTTCAGACCAGAAGCAGCAAGTTACCTTAGTTAACCACAGCTTCCTTTTCTTTTCAACAAATGATGATCTCATTTAGTCAGTTTTCTGTGACAGAAATTTCACAGAATGTCAGCTTCCAAGTTGTAATTATTCTTTGTTGTTGTTGTTGTTGTTGTTTTTTCTTTTGAGTTACCTTAACAGTACGAAGTAGATAACAACACTTATGTAAATTAAAGGCTTTTTCACATCTTCTGTTCTGTATTTTGCTTTGATCCTATAGAATTTCCATTAAGGTTTCCAGAAGACATAGCTTTGAGATTATAAATGCAAATTAGTAAAATTGTTTATCTCCTGATTCTTTTTTTTTTTTTTTTTCTTCAAAAGGGAAAATTTGGACCCATTTTCTGTAATTGCCAGTCCCATAAACAAAAAATAAAGTGCAGATAGACGCAGTCTTCTCCATTCCTCTTTTACATTCCCCACTGCCCCCCCCCAAAAAAATAAAAAAAAAAAATAAAAATGGAGTCCATAAGATCAAAAGCTTTTTTTTTTTTTTGATTTTTTTTTTAAATATAGTTTGATCTGTCTTTTCAGCTATTATTAGCATTAGTATAAGAGCATTTCTTTTTTTCAGAGAATGACAAACCCCTTTATTGTTACGCTAAACCAGACTCTACTCTGAAATAGTTTACTATGAGTCAACTTGCACTGGCTTACTTCCCAATGTGTGGCAGAAAGATCTCATTACAATTAGCTGATCTTGTGAATACATTAGAAGTTTCTTCTGTAGATCTCCTTAATTCTACCACCTATGAATTGCATCTATTGCCTAAATGATCTCAAAAATAAATATGAAGAACAAAAGCTGATATTCAGTTTCAAAAAGTAAATAAATTCTTCCACTTAGGGTATTTGACCCTGCTGTAACTGTCATGCCAGACTCTGTTTTCAAGTTCAAATGAAGTTAACTCTACTGCTAAAGCCTTTCTGTGCAAAACTACCTCTTCATGCTAAGAGAAGTGGGTTCAAGCAATGCAAAAAGCTCTGCTTAGTGACAATAAACTTCAAAAAAATAGAAAAAAAAAAAAAAAAAAAACAAAAAAAAAAACAGAGGTTTACTCAAAGTCAATATGGAAGTGAGTTCTGTATGAAATCTGAATCTATCTGAGTTTTAACTTGACAGCTGCTTGTGCTTGATCATCTGGTCTGTTCTGTGATTTAGATTTATCTGCTTGTGTTTGTAACTGACAAGAGAAATAATAGAAGGAAAAGTGGAAGGCATATTATATATTTTATTTCATTTTACTTTTGTTTTGTTTTGTTTTTCTATGCACACTGACAAATGTGTCTAACATTGCTTCAAACAGTGCATTGTTTCAGTGCTGTTGTTGAAAATGCAGTTTAAATAAATGCATGTCATCTGAATGTGACGGATTAATTTAAAGTGAAAATATACATCCCTAATCGGTATTTCACGTAAACAAGGAAGGACAGTTCAGCTATTAAAGCACTAAGAAACTGAGGAACAGAAGCTTATATTTCTTCTTTATACCAAATACACTTTTCTGTGATCTTCAGCTCTTCTCAGATAAGCATGTATAAAGGTTGTTTTTAAAACCCTTCTCAGGCATTTATCTGAATTTTTATGTTTAAGTACCTTTAGCAATATAACTGTTAGATTTTTAGGGTATACCTAGCTTTGCAGAAAGCCAGCTAGCTCTATAACTAGAAAGATTATAGTCATATGAGCATGAAATACATTAGAATAGGTGTGGATAGTAATATGGTATCACAGCTGGGTTACTAGCTGGTATTTTTACATCATACTGCATTCTAATCATACATGTTTGCTTGGACGGGGCTTTGACTTTTTGATGAAATAGTAGGTAGAAGTATTCCTGGTATCTCTGCTCCCCATATGTGGAATGGTAATAATAAAATTTCTTGAATTCAAAGATTGCTTCAAAGATAAGTAACATAAATAGTTTTGTGGGTAAAATATATTTCTTGTAAAAGGAATCATATAAACATTAAACTTCATAACTGTATAGGCAAGTTCAGTTAATAAAAAAAATAAAAAAATAATAATAATAATAATAAAAAAAAAAGGAATATCATCATTCATTCTAAAGTCTTTTCCAAGTGGAATGTATTGTTGGGAAAAATTAGGATCTTTCTTCTTGCTCTCGGATTAGTTTAGGAGATTTTCATGTATTTTTAAAATATCATCTCCTTATTCACTATTACTTCATTGGTCTTTGATTCCAGTTTATATCAAATTTACTATAGGTGGTACATTTTAGGTACATTTTATATATATGTCATGTACTTACTCTCTGTTTTGTTTGTTATCTATAAAATAAGCTGTTGATGTTGTACTCTAGAGGTGGCAACTAACTGAGCACTACTACAGGATTTATAGACCTATGCCTTCTGATATCATTATGTGCCTGTACTCTCGAGGCCTCTGCCATGCTTGTACTTTTTGCTGCACTTGTAATACCAATTTATAGTTTATTCTGCACACAGAAGTCCAGAAAAAACCTTGGCAACTCCCATTTCTGAGGTTATGTGGAGTTAAACAATACCTGTGGCTTTTTGCTAGCAAAGATGAAATGCAAACCTCCAGGGAAACAGGGTTGCAATAAACACAATGTAACATACTGAAAAGTTGTTCATCCCACTGAATTTAGATCATAGATTTGTAAAGGACACTAATTCAAATATGGATTCCTTAAATAAGGGCATCATCTTAAAATTATATATAACTCATATTTCTCTGCTTCAAATCATTTCCAATTATAAGTTATCTGCTGGGATCAATGATAAAACTGTAAAGAAATAAATGGGATCTGTGCTACCACACACTCCATACCTCTTTGATATTCAGTATCAGCAGTAGCCTATTGTACTACTGAAGTAACATTCCAGACACTGAAAGTATTGAAAGTTTTGAAAGCCTGAATCTCAAAATGCAAGAAATTTTCCAGTCATGTCTAAATGCCCTGCTGCCTTTCTGCAAATGGATAATTTTCTGCCCATAATAATAGCAGTATACTTTTTAGAAAAATGTTTTCTGCTTTTCCTTTCTTTGCCATTTTTAAATGATCTATTTTTACTTTTAGAGCTGTTTCTACCTTGTCTCTTCCAAATGGTTTTAATTAACTCATTTGGATTTTCATACTAATATGACATTTTTAATGCTATTTCACCACGTAGCATTTTCCTGTCACCATATGTGGTCTTATGAAACCTACAAAACGTTATTTTATTTTATTTTATTTTATTTTACTTTTGTTTTCATACAGAATGTAGTATGCCATAGTACCTTGTGCTGTTTGTTTAAATAGAAGCACTGAAAAGAGCTTTGGATGCCATTAGGTAATGATTTTTAGAGTAGATGGCATAAATTACACCTCAATCTAATTTAACTTGTATTTTGTTGCTCCAAGAACAGTATTAGAGATGTTCACTCATTTTATGACATACTATCCATTTCTGTTGGACCTATAATTAGTGAATGCTTTTCTGAACGCAGCAAATTAAAGAAATGGACAGGAACATTTTATTAATACACCTTTTTCTCTTTTGAGTCTTTGTATAAATTTTGGTAACTAAAATGATGTGCCTTTTTAGCTATTATTATTGTCTCATTTTGGAAAGACATGAAATAGGTTAATTCATGTAAAGCAAAACTAATACTTTTTAATGCAGAAGAAGACTTTATCAAATAATCACAGAATCACAGAATTTCTAGGTTGGAAGAGACCTCAAGATCATCGAGTCCAACCTCTGACCTAACACTAACAGTCCCCACTAAACCATATCCCTAAGCTCTACATCTAAACGTCTTTTAAAGACCTCCAGGGATGGAAAGAACCCTGAGCCTAAGTGCTAATGCAAGTAGCTGCTGAAGTTGGCTTTATTTTTTAAAAGGATAAATAAATAAATAAATAAATAAAATCCAGGAGACAGTATGACAGCATGATTATGGTTATTTATTTTTTTTTTTTTCCCTCTACAGAAATATTGTGTTTGTCAATGTCCAATAATTAAAGTATTTATTTATTGTCATACTGGTGCTTTCCTACAAAGTGTTTTATGATCTATTCGAGGATACAATTAAAAGGTTATTATTTTCTACATGTATGTCTATATATATTCTTTATTTTCTGAATTTCTATAGAAGAGAAATTTTCAAATACTGAATTATGCATTCTACCTACTAATTTAATACTGAGTAACAGGCATAGCTAAAACAGAAAACAGTTTAGGGTAGGCATCCCCCTTAATTATTATTACTCTCTGATTATTTTTTAAACTACTGTTTGGAAATTACTGTATAAGGCTACTATACATACTTGATCCTCATGCATGACTGAGTAGTACACTTGCCGTCACCAGTTAGCTCCAGAAGTGATTACACATTTTGAGACAGTTTTATCACTACACTTGCAAGTTAGTTTGCAATTGGATGCCAAGTTGAATGGAAAAAACAAAGATACATAGTCTTCCAAGTCAGTACACAGAAGGATAATCATATTTTTCATGCCCACGGGCATTTAATACAATAATAGTCCTCTTCCTGAAAGGCTGAAAGTTTCAGTCAGACTCAGTTCTTTTCCATTTCTTTTAACCTTTAAAGTTTGATTATTTCATCATTTCTATAACTATTTCATTTTTGCAGCAATATTTTATCAGCGTTCAATACATAGTATTAGTTATTACATTTGTTTTCCTATCTCAAATTATGTTAACCTCATTGCTTTTGTAGTCTGTTCTAGTTAAGAGACTGGTCTAAGCAACAGATAAATGTCTATGAATAAAGTTCTTTTTGCTGGGCTAAGGCATTTGAATCTTTTCCGTCTGCAGTTGTAGATATGTTTCTATCATTAACCTAAATGCTTGAGGATAATATGAGAAAGGATTTATAGAAAGCTTTGTATGCTAAAGTTAGTATTGATAATGCCTTTATCATTTCAGTGTTGATTTCAAAGCCAGGAGGTAAGGGCCAAGTACATAAGAAATACATAAAAATAAGAAGGTGAGTATGCAGAAGAACTAGATATTTTCAAGACACTTTAAAGCAATCTCTAGTGATGACACAAATTGAAATAAAGCCACTCATAAGGTAAATTTGTGTGTAACAGAGCTCCACCAAACATAAAACGGGCTCCCGGCTTGTCACTGTAACCTATTCCTTTGCATGGCAAATAGTTATCAAATCTGGTCCAAATGCTGCATTACAAAACTCTCAACTTTTGCAAATACCTTGTTCAAATAAAAGCATCAACTTCCATGTTTCTCTGTGTAAAAATTCCATATGTATTTTGAGACTTGACCCATAGTTACCAATATTGGTGGCATTTCTAGGAATTTTTTATGAACAAATAAGGAAAGCAAAATGTCAGAATATATTCCTTTAGATTACAGGGGATTAGGAAGACTTGATTACACAGAAGTGCAAGGCAATACATAAACAGACCTTTTACAGGATTTTAACAACTTCAAATAAATCTGTAATGCTGATATTTTTTGCCCCATTTTCTAGACTTACTATATGATGTTTCATAGTTAACATACTTTTAATATATCTCGGAAAGGTTTATGCATGTTTTTTTTGTTTGTTTGTTTGTTTGTTTTCATTATATTGAGGAGACATAAAATAATTCAGATGATATTGTAACCTCTGTATAGTTGGAATAAATTTGATATTTTGAGGACTATTGAAAATATATCTATATTTTTTTCCAGACATTGATACATTGATATCATGTAGGACTGACTTTGCACAGCAAGTGTGGAAGTACAGGGCATCAATAACCATTACCGGCCTCTTCTCACAGATAACCAGTGATAGGTTATTCCCAGGACTAGAGGGAATGGCCTTAAGTTGCACCAGGGGAGGTTTAGATTACAAATTAGGAGACATTTCTTCTCAGAAAGAGTAGTCAGCCATTGGAACAGGTTGCCCAGGGAGGTGGTGGCATCACCGTCCCTGGGGGTGTTCAAGAAAAGTTTTTACCTGGTGCTTAGGGACATGGTTTAGTGGTCGACATTGGTAGTAGGATGATGGTTGGACCAGATGATCTTGGAGGTCTCTTCCAACCTTAATGATTCTATGATCATCAACAAACTTGCTGAGGATGCATTCCACTCCTACACCCAAATTATTGATAAAATGTCAAATAGGGCTGGCCCTAGAACTGAGCCCTGGCAAATATTACTAGCAACTTTCTGCCAGCCAGATGTAGCCCTGTTCACTACAACCCTTTGACCTCTGGTGATATTGCTGGTAGAGGGATGGTTGGACCAGATGATCACGGAAGTCTTTTCTGACTTTAATGGTTCTATAATTACTATCATCAAGAGAAAAAAGAGCATCCTTCCATGTACAATTTGTACTTTCATTCAAAGAATTCAGGTCAGACACCTGACTTTTGGTTTAAGATGATATTTGGTAACTAATAGGTGAGACTTACTGATAAGAATGTATTTACTCTTTATGTGATAGAGCAAGTGGAACGCATTGAGCTCTGACAAGGGATGAATGAATAGTGATTTGAGTTTATGGATAAGGATTAAAGGGCAGGCTACCATGGCTGATACTGTTGTGGTAGTTTGCTACAGGTCACCTGATCAGGAAAAGAAAGTAGATGAAACCTTCTACAGACAGCTGGAAGTAGCCTTGCAATCACAAACCATAGTTCTCATGAGGGACTCTGATATATGCTGGATAACCCTCACAGTTAGGCACAAACAATCCAGGAGGTTCATGCAGAACAGTGGTTATAAATTTTTGACACAAGTGGTTGAGCAGCCAATGAGGAGAGATGTGTTGCTGGACCTTGTACTCACAAAGGACCAGCTGGTGTGAAGGCTGAGGGCAGCCTTGACTATAGTGAGTGGTAGTAGAGTTCAGGATCTTGCAAGAAGGAAGCAGGGCAATGAGGATGATTGCAACCCTGGATTTCAGGAAGGCAATCTTTGGCCTCCCTAGGGACCTACTTGAAGGAATCCCATATATTAGGGCCCTAGAAATGTGGTGGTTTTACTTGGGTGGGCAGCCAAACTCCACCTCAGCTGCTTTCTCACTACCCCTCCTCAAAGGGAAAAGGGGAGAAAATATGATGCTAAGGGCTCAAGGGTTGAGATAAGGAAAGGGAAATCACTCGACAATTATTATGATGAGCAAAACAGAATCAGAGTAGGGAAATAATAAAGTTTATTGCCTATTACTAACAGGCTAGAGAAGTGAGAAACAAAGGAAAGAAACCAAAAACACCTTCCCCTCCATCCACAGTCTTCTACCTCCTCTCCCCAAGAGGTGTAGGGGAATGGGGAATGGGGGTTGTGGTCAGTCTATAGCACTTCATTTCCGCTGCTCCTTCTTGGTCACTCTCTTCTCCTGCTCCTTGTGGGGTCTTTCCCATGGAATGCAGTCCATCCCAAACTGATCCTGCATGGGCTTCCCACAGGCAGCAGCCCTTCAGGAACTGCTCCCACATGGCTCCATACTATGGGGTCGACCCTTCAGGAGCAAACTGCTCCAGCACAGGTCCCCCACAGGCAGCAGCTCCCCCCAGATCCCCTGCTCCTGTGTGGGCTCCTCTCCACAGGCTGCAGCTCCAGCCTGGGGCCTGCTCTGGTGGGGGTCCTCTACAGGCTGCAGCCTCCTCCAGGCCACATCCACCTGCTCCACTGGGGCCTCCTCCACGGGCTGCAGCATGGACATCTGCTCCACCGTGGTGCTCCATGGGCTGCCCGTGGACAGCCTGCTTCACGATGGTCCTCACCACAGTTGTGGCCAGCAACAGGACAAGAGGCAACAGGCACAAACTGAAGCACAGGAAATTCCAGATGAATATGAGAAAACACTTTATAGTGAGGGTGACAATTGAAACAGATTGCCCAGAGAGGCTGCGGGGTCTTTTTCTCTCGAGACACTCAAAAGCCACTTGAATACAACCCTATACAATGTGCTATAGATGACCCTGTTTGGCAGGGGGCTGTGACTAGATGATTTCCAGGGGTCCCTTACAACCTCAGCCATTCTGTGACTATGATACGGTAACCTCTAAAGACCATTTGAATATTCTTGACTAAAAGATGCCTTAAACTTAACAGATTTACTATAATAGAATAGTTAAATAAGTTATATTGTTGCAAATGCTATGTTAAAAATATTTCTATTTGGAAAATGTTAAGCAAACAAGCTATATGACAGTTTCCATAGGGAGCCTTACATATCCTAAATTCCTCTAATTGGAAAACCTCTAGAAATTTCATTTTGTTCTGGATATGCTTGTTCCTAATCTTGAAGCCACATAAGCTTTGATATACTATCCTAATGGCTCATCAAGATTAAAGGAAATGCAAGTTGCCCAGATTCATTCTGATATTAAACATAAAAGAATATATTTGATTTATCCACTTTGGCTAGTCATGATTATATAACTATATATACATAATAATTTCATTCAATAATGATGATAGTAATAATAATAAAGAACAAGATATTAATGACTCACTTTCTGTTCCAAGTGGTCCTATAATGGTAATGTTGAACTGTCATTTACAATTTAATGATATTGCTATTAACAGAATGAAAAATAATTTTTCAGTTGCTTTTATATTGTTAATTGTTCTTGATACATAACAAATGAAGACCTGAGGATTGTTTTTGTTTTTTTTGTTGTTTTTTTTTTTTCAGTTAGAATTTCATATAAATAAATCATTTATATATGGGAATTTTAATTGTTTTATGCTGAAGCATTTAAAATAATTGAACAATCTCTGTTTCAGATTATTAATTAGATTGACAAGTTAGTGAAATTAACTTTCTGACTATCAGGAACCAAATGGCTCTTAAAGAAAATAAATATATATATATATAAATCATTTGTAATAGCAGATCTTTCTTCCTCAAACTTTGTGAATAAATACCACAGAACAAAATTATATCTCTTCCATGTTTTCTTAGATACATTAAGAGCCCTATCTCAAAAATTTTATAAGGGTATAAAAAAGGATTAGGCAAATTATGTCCAAGAATTATTTTGCAGTGACAGAGACTTTTGGTTTATGAGAAGTTTCAGATGTATTCAAGATGGACACAAGTTCACACTGGTGATTCCATTGTATGCCTCAGTTCCGTTGTAGAAGGTGTATAGTCCTGTTTTATCCTATGATTAGCACGAAAACTCAAATACAGCTATCTAACTATGAGATCATACCAGTATATGGTGACATCATTTTGTTTGAAATAGTAGGATGCTTCTGAATGTGGGTTTTGTTTGTTTGCTTGCTTGTTTGTTCATTTTCCTGTACTTCTATAAATCCTATACATTTTTATTTTTTTTTAGTGCAATTGGAATAGTGTTTATAAGATTTATATTACCTGGAAAAATGGATGTGGCAATTTCAGAAGATTTTTTTGTAACTAAACCTATGCAAGTGCTTTGTACACTGGAACAGAATAGATGGGAATTATCATACCTACCTCTAGATATCTAATATGTATTTCTAAGACTAAGATTCACTGTGTTTTTTATAAAAGTTAGTATGCCTATAAACCACCCCATTATGCATACATTTTCAATAGATTGAGGATTTTTATTCATTAGGCTAGTATTTTGGTCTAGAACTTTTAAACATTATGTTAATGTTTCATATTGAATCAGGAGAAGAGTTATTTTTATGGTCCACCTTTTTTTTGGGGGGGGGGGGGGAATACCTCCAGAGGATACATTGATACAGCTATTTCATTGACAAGATGAGTAAGCTTGGGTAATACATGTTTGGTGAACAGTAATAAGACTTCAGTTTTCTTGTTTTTTTCAGCATAATACCTGCTCCTACTGCTAAAACATTAGTTACAAATTAATAGATATGCATGCTATTGTAGAAAAAGCGAACCATTTATTCATTGCACATTGTTCTGGTCAGCAGAATTGCAGGGCGGATCTCTTGAAGAAATTGTCTTTTCAGAAAGGAAAGTTTTTGAAACATTCTTGATAGTAAACTAACAGTATAACTAGAGAGAGCTTGTCAGTTTTTTTTTTTTTTCTTTCAAGAACTTTCTTGAGTTTTCACCTGATTAGTCAATAGAAATACTGTAAAACATGCTTTTACTGTCATTTATGCACACATCAAGATTTCCACTGCCATCAGTGGAATAAGGGGCTTGAGTTGTTTTTCATTTCAGCTGAGCCTTGTGGAAATTGATGTGTGTCCTGGTTTCAGCTGGGATGGAATTAATTTTCTTCCTAATAGTTGGTATTGTTCTGTGTTTGGGATTTAGTATGTGAATAATGTTGATAACACACTGATGTTCCAGTTGTGGCTGAGCAGTGCTTCCACTAAATCGAGGACTTTTCAGATCCTCATGCTGCCCTGACAGCAAGGAGGCTGGGGGTGCAGAAGAAGCCGTGTGGGGGCTGAACCAGGACAGGTGACCCAAACTGGCCAAAGTTTCCATACCATGTGGTATCATGCTGAAAAATACAATTGTGGAGAGCGGGAAGCAGGCAACTTGAGGACTGACTGGGCATCAGTGAGTAGGTGGTCAGCAATTGCATTGTGTATCACTTGTTTTGTATATTCTTTTATCATTATTACTATTAATATTATTATTTTCCCTTCATTTTCTGTCCTATTAAACTATCTTTATCTCAACCCACAAGTTTTACCTTTTTTTTCTGATTCTCTCCCCCAGTGAGAGTAAAAGCGAAAGGCCGCGTGGTGCTTAGCTGCCTGACAGTTTAAACCACAAGAAGTTGTATCAAATATCCTTACCAGGATAAAAATGAAAAATGAAATTAGCTACTTAATAGTGTAAAATGTATAGAGACTCAGTTACCAGAGGTGGTCACAAGCAAAAGCTGTGACAATCCTAATATTTTGTTAGAGAGAAGCAGAAAAATATCAACTGCAATAAATAAATGACAAGAAATAAATAAAACAATTAAAACATAAACAGAGCCATAGAGAGGAGAACACTTGTTCTCTGAATAATAAGATGAAAGAGACCCTGAATAAAAGATAATTAATAATAATAATAATAATAATAATAATAAATAAATAAAACTGCTTCCAGTTCCAGGCAATAGATCTTCATGCCTTTTGTCCCTTTCCTTTCCCTTTCCCTCTCCCTTTTCCTTTTCCTTTTCCTTTTCCTTTTCCTTTTCCTTTCCCTTTATCTTTCCTCCTGTTGTTTCTTTCAAGACTTTCATTTTGTTTGTAAAATTAACTAGCAGTAGAAGTTCCTGAATCTGTTCAATTTGCACTTCCTGTTTTCAGAACACATATTCTGAGAAATCAGCACTCAGGATGTAAATTGTCCAAGCAGTCCAAATGTTTTGTCTTGCCATGGTTTGAAAATCACATAGAAAGATCATAAGTCTTTTTTTCAAGGTAACAGCAGCTATTTCCAGCAGTTGGTTTACAAGGTGTTATGTGGTAAGAGCTTGGTAACAGGGAGGCTGCAGGGTTGGCCTCTGTGAGAGGAGTCCAGAAGTTATCCTATGTCAGATAAGAGCCATACCAGCTGGCTCCAAAAGAGACCCACTGCTGACCAGATCTAAGCAAATAAGTGATACTTGTTGTGCCCCTGTGAAACCAGATTTAAGAAAGGAAAAAATCCTACTGTGCAACAACAGCTGGGAGAGAGAGGAGTGAGAAATAGCCTTGCAGACACCAAGGTCAGTGAAGAAGGAGAGCACTGGGTGCTCCAGGCACAGAGACGTTCCCCTGCACCCTGTGGAGAGGCACTGGGTGGAGCAGGCTGTCCCCCTGCAGCCCATGGGTCCCACATGGAGCAGATGTCCATGCTGCAGCCCGTGGAGGAGGCCCCAGTGGAGCAGGTGGATGTGGCCTGGAGGAGGCTGCAGCCTGTAGAGGACCCCCACCAGAGCAGGCCCCAGGCTGGAGGTCTGCAGACACAGGAGCAGGGTGTCTGGGGGGAGCTGCCGCCTGTGGGGGACCTGTGCTGGAGCAGTTTGCTCCTGATGGATGGACCCGATGGTATGGAGCCATGTGGGAGCAGTTCCTGAAGGGCTGCTGCCTGTGGGAAGCCCATGCAGGATCAGTTTGGGAAGGACGGCATCCCGTGGTCAGGGGAAGCGAGTGACCATGAAGGAGATATGGAGACAAAGCATTACAGAATAACCGCAGACCCCATTCCCCCATTTCCCTGCACTTCTCAGGGAGAGGAGTTAGAATGGGGTCCTCCTAGAATAGGGGAAGGTGTTTTGTTTGCTTTTAGTTTCTCACTGTTCTAGTCTGCTAGTAATAGGTAATATATTATTTTAAACTCCCTATGCAGAGCCAGGACAATAATTGGTGAGTTTCCCATATCTCCACTCTTGAGCCTTTTGCATTGTATTTTCTCACCCTTCTCCTTTGAGGAGGGGGAGTGACAGAGTGGTTGTAGTGGAGTTCAGCTGTGTAGCAGGGTAAAACCACCACAGTGTCCTCCATGAATTTATTAAGGGTACACTCTACCCCTTTGTCCAAATTGTTAATGATTATGTTAAAAAAGACTAGACCCAATACTGACCCCTGGGGTACTCTACTCATTACTGGCCTCCAAGTAGACTTTTCACTACTGACTCCTCTGCATCCAGCCATTCAGCCAGTTTTTGACCCACCTCACTGTCTGCTTGTCCAGCCCATACTTCAACAGTTTCTCTGTGAGGATCTTATGAGGGACAGTGTTAAAGCCCGTACCAAAGTCCATGAAGACAATGCCCACTGCTCCTCCCTCATCTGTCAGGCTGGTAATTTCACCATAGAATTTTTTCGGGTTGGTCATGTATGATTGACCTGTAGTTCCCCATGTTCTCCTTGCCATTATTGAAGATAAGTGTCATTTCTTTCCTGAAGTCTTTGGACACTTCTCCCATTTACCACAATCGAGCAAAGATTATTGAGAGTGTCCTTGCAATCACATCTGCTAGCTCCCTCAACACTCGTGGGTGCATCCCATCAGTGTCCATGGACATGCAAATGTCAAGTTTAAGTATTCCCTGATCTGATCCTCTTCCATCAAAGGTATATCTTCCCTGACCTAGCCTTTCAGCATGGCCTATGGGACCTCAGATTCCTGAAGGCCAGTCAGGAATGCCTTTTGCCAGGCAAAGGCATTCAGTACCTCATCCTTTTCACTGTCCCAGATAACAAGGTCTCCCATTGCCTTCAGGAATGGGCCCAGATTTTCTCTTGCTTTCCTTTTGTCACTGATGTTCATATACAAGCCTTTCTTGTTACTTTTGATACCAAAGGCTTTACCTTTCCCAACTTGAACCCTATCTGCTTGAATAACTTCTCTGTATTCCTCCCAGGCTACCTGTCCTTGCTTTCACCCTCTGTAGGCTTCCTTTTTATTTTTGAGTTTGGCCAGATGCTAGTTGTTAATCCATGCAGGCCTCCTGGAATTTTTTCCTGACTTTTTCTTTGTTGGGATGCATCACTGCTGAGCTTTGAGGAGGTGATCACAGGACATTAACCAGCTTTCTGTTGCTTAGCTGCCCATCAATGTTAAACCACTACAAAACATTCTACATTAAATATAGTTGTATTCCTGTCCTTTCCAAGTTCATCTTCCTGCCTTTTTCTGACCATCCTCTCCCTGAAAATCCTGCCCATTTAATGAAGGAAATTGGGAAGCAGTACAGCAGTATATATGTCACTACACGTTCTCTTCCTTTAAAAGAAGGAATGTCCCGCTATATCTTGTGCCTTCTGGAAATATAGGAGAATATTATCCTGCAGCCCCCAAGGTATTGAGGGAATAGAGATTTGAAAGTGACAGAATAGCTGTGTTTGACCTCATTGGACCTGTTTCACTAGATCACACAGGAGCGAGATAGAAGTTTAAGGAAGTGATGTTTTTGAGACTTAAGCAGAGAGTATGACATCTGGTAGAATGGTTTACAGGAAGTGCTGTCAGATATTGTCAGTGAAAGGAAACTGAATTCTTTGAGAGAAGCTGATTAAAGACTAAGTAAATGAAGTGGGATGGACTGTCAAGCAAGTAGGGCAATAGGCCAGTTTGGCTGACCAGGGTTCTTCTGATGGAGCTTAGGCAGAAAAAGAAAGTGTAAGGCTGCTGGAAGCAGGGTCAGGCAATGTGGAAGGAATAGAGGGACATTGTTTGACTATGCAGGGAGAAAATTCATGCGGCCAAAGCCCAATTAGAGCTTAAGCTAGCCAGGTGTGTGGGAGACAATTTTTTTTTTTTTTTTTTGGTCCCACTCTACTCTGCGCTAATGAAGCCTCACCTCAAGTACCGTGTGCAGTTCTGGACACTACAGTATAAAAAGGATTTGAAACTCTTGGAGAGTGTCCATAGGAGGGCTACAAAGGTGGTGAAGGGCCTAGAGGGGAAGATGTATGAGGCGTGGCTCAGGTCACTTGGCCTGTTCAGCCTGGAGAAGAGGAGGCTGAGGGGAGACCTCATCGTGGTCTACAGCTTCCTCACGAAGGGGAATGGAGGGGCAGGTGCCGATCTATTCTCTTTAGTGACCAGCGATAAGACCCGCAGGAATTGTGTCAAGTTGCCACAGGAGAGGTTCAGGCTGGACATCAGGAAGAAGTTATTCACCAAGAGGGTGGTTGCGCACTGTAGCAGGCTCTCCAGGGATGTAGTCATGGCACCAAGCCTGTCAGAGTTTAAGAAGCATTTGGACTGTGCATTTAGTCACATGGTCTGAATTTTGGGGTAGACCTCTGTGGAGCCAGGAGTTGGACTCGATGATCCTTGTGGGTCCCTTCCAACTCAGGATATTCTATGATTCTGTGATAGAATAGAGACTTACCACATTTATTGGGACTTTATACATTATGTCTCATATACTCTCATCAGACTGGATATTCCTATTTGTGATGTTTAATTTTACACTAAAGGTAGACTGTGACTTTGCAATCAAATCTGTTAAATGTGTCTGTTTCATATAAACCTGGTTCAGCTTTAATAAAATACATATTTATTCAGTATGTATTATTTTAAAAGTATATATTTATATCATAGTCAGTATCTCACAGGATCCCTAAAAAATGTCATCAACACTTCAAAATCATATAGTTCGAATCTAGTCCCATAGCATGGGTCTTATAATCACAGTGTGGCATGTGTGATACCAGTGACATAAGTAAATATAGTCTGAAGAAAATCTGTTGTTTTTAGTTGACCGAACTTTGTATTTAGAATTCTTCTTCTATTAAGCAAAATAACGTGTAGGATTGCTGCAAAGAAATAGCCAGAAATTCTTCTCTCTATGCATAGTGACTATTTAAAGCTACATAAAATATCAATTATCTCCAGCTCTTCCTAATTGCTTCAAAGTCTACAATGCTTACATAAAATGAAGAGCAGGTTTAGTACTGCTTTTCTTATCTTTGTAAGATAACAGCATACTTGAAGACATGGTATTTTCTTTTTCCCTGTTTCTAAAATGACTGATTTAAAGTGCTATACTTGTTTTCCATTCCTATCTATCTGTATTAAAAAAGTCAATTCCATTTGAAAAGCATCCAATGCACTGAATGCTTATTTTTTCTACACAAAAGCGGGAATGATTCAAGGGCCAGTTCAGTATCTAAAACTGGAACCAACCCTTAAAGTGAAACCTTGTTAGTGAAAGATACATATATATATATATATTTAATATATACAGTATCGGTATTTTGGGGGTGATTTCAGCTGTTCTGCCAATGGGCATTTAAAGACATAAATTTGTTATTTACCTGTTGTTACCTGTTACTTGCCTGTTAACAAAGCAAGACAGCAAGACAAGAAAATGAGAGAGAATTTAAGAGAACATGGAAATCCGAGTGAGTCAGTGAGGATCTCAAGAAACACCAAAGTTCTTTTTTTATTCTAAACTTTGAGAAGAGGTGTACGAAGAGAAAGGCTTTGGTGCCTTATATGACTGGCTGTTCTGGAGAACAGATTTTTCTTTCTTTTCTGTTTTATTGTCTGTGTTCATGTTAAATTAGTAAACTCAGATTGGCATAGTCACTGACAAAGAGACTATAGGTTTTCTGAGCACACAGTTGTATCAAGGAGTCCATGAAAAGCGTATAGGAATGTAAGGAGCCAGTTTGCTACCACTACAAAGAAATTTCCCAGAAACTCAACTAGGCTGTGGGACTAAAATATCCTCCCCCTTTAAGTCAGAGGCAGTTATTAAGCATACTGCCACAATTGACTCAAAAAAAAAAAAAAAATGAAATTGATGAAATCACATTATTAGGCTTAGAGACAGGTAAAGGCATAACTACTGATGTTTTCCTCTACTAAAAGGAAGCAGAATTATTTAATTTATTAACTTCTTACACTTGTGCTAAACTAAAAAAAAAGTAAGATAGACATCTGCCACAGGCTTGTCATTCTACTAAGGGTAAGAAAATATATTTTTGTGGCTTTCATTTTTGTTTTTAAATCAGTCCCTGGAAGAATGATCCAGAAAATACTTCTATTGTCAAAAAGATAAGAAAGAAAATTAACGTATTCAAAGGAATATCTGATTAATATGCCTTTTTTTTTTTACATTTATTTTTATGTGTGAACTATGTTTAGAGACACTTAACTTCACTTTGAACCCATGTACTTCACTGCAAATACTTTGAAATCATCCACTGTTCAAATATACTGAAAAGAGATTCATTCCGTTTCTGCACTCCAAGACTTTCCTACCTTAAAATAGCTTGCATCTTATTTTTATCTTTCTCAAATCAGATCAGAACATCTTACTTACATCTTACTTACAGCATCAAATATATATCAAATACATTTTCTGCATTTGTTCCAGTGTTGTATGTATGTTGTCATATGTTGCATGTTTAGATCACGGATAGCAATTGACACTATTTAAAAATAATAATAATAATAATAATTTGAGGTAGTATTTCATATTGTCCTTAATAAACAAGGTTAAAATTATAAGATAATAGAAATATTTATGGCATTTTATGACAACATTGTATTAAGTGTCTTCAGTCAGGGGTATTCAAATATGAAAACAAAGAGAGAACATTAAAGCAAAATATGTCCTATCTTCAAAATATGTTGCAAAATTCATCTGTTCTCCATACTTTTCCCATTTTTGTAAAGACAATGGACTTAACCATTGGTGTTACATAGGGGCACTTGCACCAGTAACATTTATATTTATATTTTCTTGTTCAGTGTCCCATCCCTGATTTGGCCATACTGGTCACATTATAGAAAACAGCAAACTCTTCATGGTGTATATATCTGTTCATTAATTTAGATACCGCAAACACTTCATAAATTTTACAAATAAAACTTATTTAAAAATATATAGCAATCAGTGAAAATATAAATATTTCATGAAAAGAGTTCATTTTTTATTAAATCAGTCTGAATATCTTGCAACATTTTAACTGAACATTTCCTAACAGGATGGCTTCAAATTGTTTTTTTTTTTTTTTTTTTTTTTTTTAAATCCAGTCATTGAAATAAATGCTTGTCAATGAAACTGAGTAGCTGCATCAAAACATGCTGTCAGAGCCACAAATTCCAATATTCCTTACCTGTTTTACAGGTTTAGAAACTCTTGGGGTATTATTCCTAACAAATTGAAATGCAAAAAAAATAATAAATAAATAATAATAAAAAAATTTAATTGCTTTATTACAAAGAACTCCATCCAAAAGTATTAGAGTTTATCTATTTCCCTTTCCAATATAACAGAGTAAGCTTTGTGATTATCTATATAAATGTTCAATTACCCTTAATGATATTTTATGGTGATTAGATTCACAGGCTGAACAGAATTATTGTTACTGATACTCACGGGAAAAAAAATAAGGAGAAAAGCAATTCTAACATTGTATTCACAGTGAAAGACTTTGAACTAGCTTCTGCTACAAAGGGAAAGAGTTATAGTAAGTTATTCTATGAAAACAGAGTAATCATCTTAATGATCAGAAGCAGCCAAACATGCAAATTGACTATTAGGATTTATTAGGAAAAGAATGGAGAACTAATCAGAAAACAATGTTGTGGCATTGTAGAACACATTGTTCCTGGAACATGAATATTGTGTTTATTTCTCTTCTTATTCATGAATAAATAAATAAATACATACATCTCAGAAAAGGTATAGAGGAAGAAAACAGGATGACCAAAAGTAGAAGAACTTCCCTATAAGTAACTACTAAAATCAACACTTTTTTTCAGCCTACAGAAATGTTAAGCATTTTTAGTAAGATTCACAATGTGTTGCAGATAACATTTGCTTTCAGAGCTAACTCACTCCATAAGACAAATGAACGGAAGTTAAAATTGAAAAAGAAATAATAAAATAGCTCACAGTTATAAAGCCAATAGACTTGCTGACCTTTGTGGGTCCCTTCCAACTCAGGATATTGTATGATTCTACAGTGCTTCAGTGAACTGAAGAACTGTTTAATCACTCTAAGCTGTGTAGTCACACATGGAATGTGATTTTTCTGTGATGAAACATAGGAAAATACCACATGAGACCTCAACTCAAATTAAAACAAAACTGTTTAAATACTAATGATCTGAGGTTTACTACAAATAGAATTATCTATAGTGCCTGCAGGAGTCTGTCTGTGACCAATAGACTCTCACCGAGGAGAGTTCTCTCTCTGTCTCTGAAAAAGTCTGTATAACCAGGAATTTTTGCTTCTGATGACTTAGAAGACTCTCCTGCTGTCTGGAAAAAAAAAAAAAAAAAAAAAAAAAAGTGTTTGTGTTAGACATTTTTATCTATTAACCCATGTAAATATACATCACTGATGTATAATAATGTGTTTGTTTTTTTAATGACTGATTAAATTTATATGCTTCAGTTTTCGTTAATTTACTTGAACACTCTAGTTCTAGTAGTCATATCATACTATATAAAAAATATGGAGAACAAAAAGTGCAAATATTAGAAGGCACAGACAAATGTCATTTTTAATAGTTGTAGTAAAGATGTTAGTAAATCCCTTGGGAAAGTAATAGTTTTAGCAAATTGGTTTTCATAAATACTCTAGTGCTAAATCCTGTTATCAGGATCTTGTAGGAGCTTTCATCATAGCAAAAGCAAGACAGGTGAAGTGAGTTAATTAGCAACACCAGAGGGAATCTGTATCAAAGCCAAGGCTAGATCCCTTGAATTTAATGTTCTGTACTAAGGCTGTTAAGGTGTTTATTTAAATTATGCTCTATACCCTATCTTTAGATGCCTAGCACTTTTCAAGCAAAATTTCAAAATAATTCTATTTAATAATTTTACACTAATTTTACTCTTTTGCATCCTAAAGATATGCCACACCTGTAATCAGAAACGTGACTGATAATCAAGATAGTTCAGATTCTGGAAGCAATGAAGCAATCCTGATTAAAGCCACTGTGCATGTATGATGTCTGAGGTATACATGGATTTTCAGTACTCCAGCAGGCAAGATAAAGGCAAACTTTGACATGTCTTCAGGTGCCACAGCTACTGTGCCTGTGGTACATATCTAGGCTTAGAGTGATTTATGGGTTGATTAGTGAGGACAGTCAGTTATATTTCATTAGGGAATGGTTTATTTAAAAGAGAAAAATAAATCTTGTAATAAATAGGAAATCGGGTACTGCTTACCCTCTGTGTGTCCTGGAACTGTGAGACTTACAAGTATGCGCGCATTAGTGAATGAAAAGCCTCTTACCAAGTCTGTGGTGTGTCTTGCTTCCATTTAATAAAATCTTCCTCTCCATACTGGGTAGACCCTGTTATACCTATCCCTGAACCAGGCTTAGGCAACATGTGGGAGAATATTCATTTCACGAGCCCAACCTGAATCAAGGAGTCCAGTTCAAAACATGGAGAGCTGGCAGGCAGCACTTGAACCAATGTGTTGGCACTGTTCATTTAATTAGAACAGACATAAAAAAGCCACAGAATGGTGTCATGGTTTTGGCAGGGATAGAGTTAATTTTCTTCATAGAAGCTTACACAACCCTCTTTTGGATTTTTGATGGAAACAGTGATACCACACGAATGTTTTTAGTTGTTGAAGAGCAGTACTTACACAGAGCTAATGACTCTTCTGCTTCTTGTGCTGTCTGGCCAGCAAGGACGCTGAGATGTACCAGGAACTGGGAGACAGCCAGAACAGCTGATCCAAACTGACCAAGGAGATATTCCATACCATACAATGTCATGCTCAGCAAATAAAAGCTGGGGTAAAGAAGGAGGAAGGACATCTGGATTGATGGCATTTGTCTTCCCAAGGAACTGTTATGTGTGATGAGCCCTAGTTTCCTGGAAGTGGCTGAACACCTGTCTGCTGATGGGAAGGAGTGAATTGATTCCTCATTTTGCTTTGCTTACATGCACAGCTTTTGCTTTACCTAGTAATCTGTTTTCTCTCAACACATGAGCTCTTGCACTTTTACCTTTCTGCTTCTCTCCCCCATCCCACCTGGGGAGAGTGAAAGAGCAGCTGTAAGGTACTTAGCTTCCTGCTGGGGTTAAACTACCATTAATGACCAGGTCAGCGCCTTGATGGTATTCTCTAGGCACTCAACAGATGTCTTAGAGCACCAAGAAGCCAGTGGTACAGATCAGACCTGCAAACAAGGTAGTAAATAGGTAAAGTTGCTTGCAAGCTCTACAACAGGGTTTTGTTTCAATTACATTAAAAAAAAAAAAATGCAGTAAATGCAGTGAAGCATAATTACAAATCTGCTAACTCATGTTCTTTGGTAGAAAATGTTTAGAAGCGGAATTTCTGATGAGCTTTCCCACTGAACCAGTACTGAACCAAATCTCACAGAAGGACCAGGCTTTTCTTCATCAATGCTCTTCCTTCTGCTTTTCTCCATTTCTACAGCATAGGAGAAAAACAGAGATGTCACTGTCCCCTTGAAAAGACTATCTAATTCTGCTATCTGCTAAGATAGAAAAGAAAAAGCCAAACTTAGTCCATGTCCTATGAAGGCCCCTGGACACGCATCAGCTTCCACTGAACCAGGAGGCTAGGGTTCTCAACTGTCCTCTGAGGTGGAGGAACTGAGCCCTCCAGTGTGAGCTGCTTTTAAATCGTCAGGAAGTTTGCCATTTACCAAGATCTATGACAGTATTTATGGTTCATGGCACAGACAAAAAATATCTTCTGGTAGTTTTATATAATTTCCCTTATTAAATATCTCCACTATACAAAAAGAGTATGATTTCTATTTATTCAAGATACATAGATGAGCCTTTATCTACTGGAGTGGATAAATCCTAGATTCTCAGTGTAAAAAAGCTCAACTTCAGATTTTATTTTCAACTTCCAAATTTCCCACTGAACCCTAAAAAATATTCCTGAAATATTTTGATTTAGAGTATCATTATTTTTATTTCTAGGTTTTTGTAAAGTGGGTATTTCACAGCATATCACATGCAACTACCCTTTGCTATATGTATAGAACATGATTAAAGATAGAATGGTGAATAATTGTGAATAGGTGCTGTTGTTTTGTGGGGTTTTTGTTGTTGTTGTTGTTGTTTGTTTGTTTGTTTGTTTGTTTTTTTATTGACACAATACAATGTAAATAATGGTTATGATTGTATTCCAAAATCAGTGAGTGAGGGAAGTTGCTGCTTAACACGAACTAAAGGGAATTTTAAGGACATTTAAAAAAAAAAAAAAAAAAAAAAAAAAAAAAAAAAAAAAAAAAAAAAA
>MU016324.1:59407-73511 GCA_011076525.1 Nettapus auritus
AGTGCAAGTTGCCCCTGTAACCAAGGTGAAAAAATGGTACAGAGACTCAGGTCGCTTAGAACGCAGAGAGTCTTCTGCTGGGTCTAGGTGTAGAGAAGACGAGGCCGGGACATCCAGGGAGCAGGAGGATGAAGATGAAGATGTATCAAAAATAGCAGTATCTACCCGAGACCTAGGCGAGCGTGAGCTATGAGATGTGCGAAGAGATTTCAGCCACTCTATAGGTGAGCAGCTTGTCACCTGGCTGCTCCGGTGCTGGGACACTGGAGCCGAGAGCGTGGAATTAGATAGAAATGAAGCCAAGCGGCTGGGATCCTTTGCTAAAGATGCAGGCATTGACAAAGCAGTTGGAAACAGAGTACGATCTTACAGCCTCTGGAAGCGTCTCCTGTCAGCTGTGAGGGAAAGGTATCCCTACAAGGAAGAAATTGTATGTCATCCAGGCAAGTGGACCACCATGGAGAAGGGAATCCAGTACCTGAGGGAATTAGCAGTACGTGAGGTGATTTATGAGGACCTAGACAACGAACAAATATCCCTAGATCCAGATGACGTCAGGTGTACCCGACCCATGTGGCGGAAGTTTGTACGAAGTGCACCATCATCATATGCCAACTCATTGGCAGTAATGACCTGGAGAGAATGTGACGAACCCACAATGTATGAAGTGGCTAGACAACTCTGGCGGTATGAAGAAAGTCTCTCCTCTTCCTTACAAGCCTGCATCTCGGCTGTGGAGAAACTTTCTGAAAAGGTCCACCATCTTGAAGAGGGATTATTTTCCTCCCCACCTGAACGAACCAGTGTCCACCAACTAAAAGACAATACTTTGGAGAAACTTTCTGAAAAGGTCCACCAACTTAAAGAGAGATTATTTTCTTCCCCGCCTGTACAAACCAGTGTTTCAGCTATCAGGGGTAAGCGTTCATCCACGCAAGGAAGACGATATGGTGGGTACACACCCCGTGCCACCCTGTGGTTTTACCTACGTGACCACGGAGAGGACATGAGGAAATGGGATGGAAAATCTACCGCAACCCTAGAGGCACGGGTACGTGAGTTGCAAAAGAAAACAACTGGGAAAAAGGAGTTCTCTCAAAAGTTTGCTGCTCCAGCTTTCAGTAGGCAGTCCTTTAAATACAGAAGCGAAGATTCTGACCAGGACTAGAGGGGCCCTGCCTCCAGCCAGGGGGAGGAAAGGGATAATCGAGTTTATTGGACTGTGTGGATTCGATGGCCTGGCAAGTCAGATGCACAGAAGTATAAAGCTTTAGTAGACACCGGTGCACAATGTACTCTAATGCCATCAATCTATAAAGGGACAGAACCCATCAGTATCTCTGGAGTGACAGGAGGATCCCAACAGCTAACTGTATTGGAAGCTGAAGTGAGTCTAACTGGGAATGAGTGGCAAAAGCATCCCATTGTGACTGGCCCAGAGGCTCCATGCATCCTTGGCATAGATTACCTCAAGAGAGGGTACTTCAAGGATCCAAAAGGGTACCGGTGGGCTTTTGGCATAGCTGCCTTAGAGACAGAGGGCACTAAACAGCTGTCCACCTTGCCTGGTCTCTCAGAGGACCCTTCTGTGGTGGGGTTGCTGAAGTTGCTACCACAACTGTGCACCGGCAACAATATCGCACCAATTGAGACTCCCTGATTCCCATCCATAAGTTAATTCGTCAGCTGGAGAGCCAAGGAGTAATCAGCAAGACTCATTCACCTTTTAATAGCCCCATATGGCCAGTGCGAAAGTCTAATGGTGAGTGGAGACTAACAGTGGACTATTGTGGCCTGAACGAAGTGACGCCACCACTGAGCGCTGCAGTGCCGGACATGCTAGAACTCCAGTATGAACTGGAATCAAAGGCAGCCAAGTGGTACGCCACAATTGATATTGCTAATGCATTCTTCTCCATCCCTCTAGCAGCAGAGTGCAGGCCACAGTTTGCTTTCACTTGGAGGGGCATCCAATACACCTGGAATCGACTGCCCCAGGGGTGGAAACACAGCCCTACCATTTGTCATGGACTGATCCAGTCTGCGCTGGAGCAGGGGGAAGCTCCTGAACACCTGCAGTACATCGATGACATCATTGTGTGGGGTGACACAGCAGAGGAAGTTTTTGAGAAAGGGAAGAAAATAGTCCAAATCCTTCTGAAGGCTGGTTTTGCCATAAAACAAAACAAAGTTAAAGGACCTGCAGGAGAGATCCAGTTTTTAGGAATAAAATGGCAAGATGGACGTCGTCAAATCCCAATGGATGTGATCAACAAAATAACAGCTATGTCTCCACCAACTAGCAAAAAAGAAACACAAACTTTCCTAGGTGTTGTGGGGTTTTGGAGAATGCACATTCCAAATTACAGTCTGATTGTAAACCCGCTCTACCAAGTAACCCGTAAGAAGAACAATTTTGAATGGGGCCCTGAGCAACAACAAGCCTTTGAACAAATTAAGCAGGAAATAGTTCATGCAGTAGCCCTTGGGCCAGTCCGAACAGGACCAGATGTAATGAATGTGCTCTACACCGCAGCCGGGGAGAATGGCCCCACCTGGAGCCTCTGGCAGAAAGAACCTGGGGAAACTCGAGGTCGACCCCTAGGGTTTTGGAGTCGGGGATACAGAGGATCCGAGGCCCGCTACACTCCAACCGAAAAGGAAATATTGGCAGCATATGAAGGAGTTCGATCTGCTTCAGAAGTGATTGGTACTGAAGCACAGCTCCTCCTGGCACCCCGACTGCCAGTACTGGGCTGGATGTTCAAAGGAAGGGTCCCCTCTACACATCATGCCACTGATGCTACATGGAGCAAGTGGGTTGCACTGATTACTGAGCGGGCTCGAATAGGAAACCCCAGTCGCCCAGGAATCTTGGAAGTTATTATGAACTGGCCAGAAAGCAAATACTTTGGGACATCACCAGAGGAGGAAGTGGTCCGTGCTGAAGAAGCCCCGCTGTACAACAAGCTACCAGAAGATGAGAAGAGATATGCTTTGTTCACTGATGGGTCCTGTTGTATTGTGGGAAAACATCGGAGATGGAAAGCTGCTGTATGGAGTCCTACAGGACGAGTTGCAGAAGCTACTGAGGGAGAAGGTGAATCAAGTCAGTTTGCAGAAGTGAAAGCCATCCAAATTTAAATTTCTGAATTTAGAAATTTAGGAATTTAGGTTTAGAGGAATTTAGGACTTTCATGGAGATCAGGAAGATGTTCCTTGTAAGGAATCACAGTGACTGGAAGTCCTGAAACTTGCAGTATGTTTTCAATGGGAGAAATGAGTGACATTCGCAGACACTAACACCTAACCACAGAGCAATCCCTCCTTTGCTTACCTTTCCTCTGCCATCTCCTCCAGGAGCAACGATAGACCTCCTTCCTCCAGGAGCAATGATAGAACTGTGATCTTTTGTAGTGGCAGCAAAAGATGAAATAGGAGGCATTCAAACATCTCAAACAGCACCAAATAACCTTGTACAGCAGCTAATCAGTCCATAGATGCCTAATTTCTATACAGTTAGGGCTCAGTTCAGCTACCCAAAGATGAATAACAACACCTTTATAAACACCCTAGTTTTGCAACTCACCTATACAAAGCTGAAAAATATGGCAGCAGATTTATAAGTACTACAAACCTATGCATAAGTAATTGAATCAAGTTCCCAGTTAACATGCTGCTTAAATTAACCCAGTGAAAGTTTTCCAAGACGTATGTTCAAATATTTTCCTAAAGTAAATCAATGTAGCTTTTTGTTTTATGCATTTTATCACCTGTATGGCAGTTGATTATCTAGCACAGCTTAAATAATAATCTTAGAATGTGAAGCTATGAGTTAACAACCTTTTACATCTCTTTAGTGGCATGAACACAGGAATGGGGCGGGGGGGAAGATATCTGTAAGTTAGAAGTATAGTTTTAAATTGTATATAACTGCAGAATATTGCAGTTGAAAAGAAAATAATTTCTTGTTTTTGTATTTTCTGTCTTCACTAGGCATGAGAAATGTATTTTGAATAAAGGTAGTCTAATCTGATGTAAGAAGAAATACATCTTTCCTTAATTTATGAATTAAAGCAGCAACATATTTAAGCTACATGAATCATTCAGATCCGTTTATGTTACTAATTCTGACATTTCTCAGTATACAAATACTTCTTGATGAGCTGCACACCTTGAAATATTTAGAACTTATAAAGAATCAAACTGGGATATTGACAGATGTTTCTCTAAGTTCTCTTCAACAAAATGAGCAATCAGAACATCTGTGAAAAAAAAATTACATTTTTATTTTTAAGCTGTAGCAGTGTTCAAAAGTTTTCCATAAAAGACATATATATTTTTATTCAGAAAATATCTGGTTTTGTTTGTTTGTGGGCTTTTGTTTTTTCCAGTATGAAGGCTCAGCTACATCACTGACTAGAAACACATTTTCCCAGGCTCCTTTGTAATTTCATCTCCAATTAAAAAATCATAGAGCCATGGAAATCAGATCAATATTCTTCTACCCTATGAAAGGTGGTTATTATTTTGACAGTTTGTATGGTCTGACTTTAAATGAAAGACAATGTAACAATGAAAATGAATATGAGCACTGGGAAAATGTGAAGGAGCTTCTGTACTGATTATGAAAAGTTTTCTAGCTATTATTTCTGAAAATAGATACCAGTTTCTAAACAATTCTTCTTTCCATTCATTATGAATAAGCATTTCAAAATCAGCATTGACTCATTGACTGGATTGGTTTCAATATTTGCAATCAAATACTGCTTTATAAGATTTGTCATATTTTTTCAGTTTTATGATTTCTCTCCATTGACTATAAGATAAAACATTGCTTTCTATACTGTAGGTTACAGAGGTTCTGACTCTGGCAGAGATATTAATGACAAAAAAATGAAACTATCTTCTTCCTTCCATTTCACAAGATTAATGATTACATAGTAGTGAGATAAGTGTATCTTACACTATGTATGGAAGAACATAATCCACAGAAATAATACAACTCAGTCAGTTTATCCTCAATTTTCTCTTCTTACATTTGCAAATTGAACTGGTTTTACATTCATTTGTGCAGTAAGTAAAGAACACAATAATGTTTTTTGCTTTATATAATTATTTGCATTTCTGTCAATTTACAATGTCTCTGCATTAGATTCCTCTTTTTCATGCCTCTTTCTATATAGATCTTTCTCATTACACTAAATGCTATTCCTGGGCATGAGGTGATATTACAAGATAGACTGGACAGCTCTGATCTCTTTTTTGCCTCCTTCAGTCAATAAAGATTAAATCACAGATTTTATTTTTTGAAGTTAAAGTACAATTTCAAGTCAGAAAATAAAAAGGTTAAGATTGCAGCTAAGATAGCTACTCTGTATTGCAAACTATCTTCCATAATTATTTATTCTCACATAGCTTTTGGATGCCACTTAAAAGGTCACAGGTCTAACAAGCCTCTTGTATCTACTGTCCCATGTGCATATCCTGGACATACCATTGTGTGGGAAATGACAATAGGAGCTTTTGTTTAGACATCTGAACAGAGCCACTCATGAATTAACTCCAAGGTGTCTAGAGAGATATATAACTAACCAACCATAGGTGTCTGACTTGCAACGAAGTGTAGAGACAATGAAATCTAGAAACTATTGTCTGTATTGACTCAATCTTCACTGACTGCCTAAATTTCATTGTATGTCTCTAATACAAAGCTGTAATTAAGAGAAAGTAATAACTTACCTCTTTCCAAAAAGTGGTGGGTTGGCCTTAGTTGTCTGCCAGCTGACCAACAACCCATTCTTTCACTCCCCTTCCTCAGCAAGATGAGAAGGAGAAAATGTGATGAAAAAAATCATGGGTAGAGATAAGGACAGGGAAATCACTCACCAGTTCCTGGGCAAAACACATTTAGACTTGGGAAGATAGACTTAATTTGTTGCCATTTTATAACAGAGTAGAGCAGTGAGAACTAAAATCAAGATAAAACACTTTCCCTTCTTCCCAGGCTCCACTTCAACTTTGGTTGTTCTACATCTTCACCCATGAGTGATGCAGGGGATGGGGAATTGTGGTTGTGGTCAGATCATAATGCTTCATCTCTCCTGCTTCTTCCTCCTCACATTCTACCTGTACCCCTCGGGATACAGTTCTTCATGAACTGAGTCAACATGTATCCTTCCCACAATTTTTCAAGAAGTGCTCCAATGTGCTTTCCACATGCTGCAGTTCTTCAGGAATAGATTGCACTAATGCATATTTCCCACAGGCCACGGTTCCTACATCAAAGGGTGCAACTTCCTTCAGGCCATATCCATCTGTTGCAGCATGGGCTTCTCCATGAGCTGCAGTGTAGAGATCTGCTCTGACGTGGTCCTCTTAGACTGCATGGGGCAGCCTGCTCCACTGTGGTCTGCTCCACAAGCTTCAGGGAACTTCTGCTTTAGTACCTGGAGCACCTCCTTCCCTCTGTCTTCACAGACATTGGTGTCTGCAGGTTTGTTTCTCTCACATTATCTCACTCCTTTCACTCAGCTGCTGTTGCACAGTGTTTTTTCCCTTTCCAAAAGCTGCTCTTCTGGAAACACCAACCACCATCACTCACTGGCTTGGCTCTGCCCAGTGGCTGGTTTGCTTTAACTAACATGAGGCAGCTTTTGGATTCTTCTCACAGAGGCCACCCCTACAGTCCCTCTGGTACCAAAGGACTACAACATTTTGCAATTTTGTAAAATTGTAATTTACAATTTAGTACTCTAAATTAGACATGGATTTGATGAATGGACCACTCTGTGTATAAGGAACTGGCCAGATGGTCATACTCAAAGAGTTGTGGTCAACAGCTCAATGTGCAAGTTGAGATCATTGGGAAGTGGTCTTCAGGGGTCAGTATTGGGACCGGCACTACTGAACATCTTTGTCAGTGACATGGACAATGAGATTGAGTGCACCCTCAACAGCTTTGCTGATGACACCAAGTTGTGTGATGTGGTCAGCACACTGGAGGGAAGGGATACCATACAGAAAGACTTAGAGAGGCTTGAGGGGTGGGCCTGAGTGAACCTCATGAAGTTCAAAAAGTCCAAGTGCAAGGTCCTACTTCTGGGCCATTCTATGGTGTAAATCAACATCTGAATTAATGGTAATGTTCTAAATATCATGATGAGTACTGAGTGCAGTCTCAGGTAAAAACTGGTCTGGGCTGTTTAGAGTTTTATTTACCTCACAGGTAATCTCTAACCCAATGTGCCTTTTGCAACAGTTGAGTCAGGACAGGTTTCAACACTGTCAAAAAAAAATAAAAATAAAAATCATATATTGGCAGATATTTTTAGTGTTTTATCCTTAATTCTGAATTATTACATTCAGAGGTCTAAAAGAATATGGGAGTTCTAACATTCAAAGAGATATAGAACATGTGTCTTTGTTTTGGCATTGCTTTGACTGTATATTTGTTATCCATTCAAGTCTCGACATTTAGCACTTAGTGAGAGTTAAATCTCTGATGAATTATTTTGAACCCTGTATACATATATTATGATCCTACCATGTGAGGGATCTCATGTAGTAGCTACACCTTCAAGGCATGCCATCTCAAAACTAAATTATGCTCTTTTTAAATACATATAAGAGAATTAATGTGTTCTAGAGACCTGACTCAAATTTTCAAATAGATCAATAGATCATCAATAATCCCATTATAAATTACAGTGTTCCTAATTTATGTACTTCTGTGGATCCTGTATATATCTTTCCATAATAAATCTGTGCTGTCAGATACAGTGAACCATACATACAAACCAAACCCGTACAGTTAATCCATTTAAATGCAGTTTACAGAACATCATAAAGTATTGAATAAAATATACAAGATTGTATGATATCCTTTTATTTTGACAAATTTAAATTCCACATGCAAACCAAGAATTTGTAACCATCCTTTCTCAAATAGTTTGGAACTACTAATGGAACAGTGTTCAGATGTTATTTGCCAGTTTTCAATGGTGAAAAGCAGCCATTTTGGTATATGCCTGAAAAAAATGTCAAGAATATTCAATAAAAGTTAAAAGCTTTATGCAGAAATAAAACACATTATTTTGGTATAGTTTGAGTTATAAAAATACTGTATTTCCATTAAGTTACTTTTCTTTCAAATGCAGCATAAATAATTAATTCAAAAAGATAAAATGATGAATGCAATAGTTCTGAACTTTGCAAGAATACCTGAGAGAAAGTATTACAACTAAACACATTAATTTTATACGTCATAGATTAACCTTTACTGAAGCTATAACACTGTCCCCCCGTTACTCCAGAGATACAGATGGGTTCTATCCCTTGGTAGCCTGATGGCATTAAGGTACATGGTGCGCCAGTGTCCACTAAAGCTTTGTATTCTTGTGGTTCCGATGTGCCAGGCCATCAGATCCACACAGTCCAATAAATCCGGTTATCCCTCTACTCTACCTGGCCACAGGCAGGGCCCCTCTAGTCCTGGTTGGAGCGTCTGCCACTTAATTCTTGCTCATGAGAAGCAGAGGTCCCTTCATCAGAGTCAAAAATAACATCAGCTCTTCTACTGCCTCTGGAGAATGGCCCAACAGAAACTGGAGCAGCATTTTTCTTAGGAGTCCCTATTCTTGCTGCTGTCTTTCCTTTCAGTTCATGTACCCGAGCAGCTAGGGCTGAAGTAGGTACACCATCCCACTTCCTCATATCTTGCCCGTGGTCACGCAGATAAAACCACAAGGTGCCACGTGGTGTGCGTCTTGGGTACTCTTTCTCTTGAGCAGGAAGATACTGCTTCTTAATGGCTGAGATATCACTCTGTCTGGATGAGGAGGGATATGCTCTTCCTGCGAGGTGCTCAAGTCTTTCGGACAGTTTCTCCACAGCTGAGACACAGGCCTGCACTCGAGCAGAGAGATTGTCTTCATATTTCTTAAGTTGGCAGGACACATTATACACTGTTGGTCCCATCCCCTCATCCCAATTAAGCATTGCCAGCGTACTGGCATGTGATGATGGTGCACTCTGCACAAATTTACGCCACACGGATGTTGTACACTGGACTTCATCGGGATCTCTAGGTGTCTGGGCATTGTCTAAATCACTATAAATCATATCCAGCACAGATAATTCCCTCAGTTGCTGGAGACTTTTATCCACAGTAGCCCACTTGTTGACTTCATATACAACGTCTTTCTTATGGGGATACCTTTCTTTCACAGCTGCCAGGAGTCGCCTCCAAAGGCTGAGAACCTGTGTCCCTCTTCCAATTCCTTTGTCATTTACCATTTCTCTAGATAGGGATCCCAGCTGCTTGGCTTTGCTGCCTTCTAATAGTTGGCTACTGGCCCCAGTGTCCCAGCATCGAAGCAGCCAGGTGAGGATGCGTTCACCTGGGTGTCGACCATAGTCTTTTCGTATTTCTCGCAGCTCACTCAGGGATAGGGATTGAGTGGTTTCTGAGTCATTTCTGATTTGCATCTCTTCTTCCTGCTGTTCTTGTGATGACCCTGCTTTAGAGGTGCCTGCCTTTTCCCCTTCTCCCTCCTTCTTAGGAGAGGCTTCTTCCCTTACTAAGCGAGCTGACTTCCGTTTCCATTGTTTTGACTTGACTATGGGGGCGACTGATACCATAGACCTTTGGGTCAGCCACAGCACGTGTTATCTGGTCATCAGATTCAGAGACTTCCTCCCTCTCTTCAAAGTGCTGGATGATGTTAAACAATGTTTGATAGGAGTAAGCCAGGACCCAGCACAATGCTGCAAGCTGTCGTTCTCCGGCATTCTCAGGGTCAGGGCATACAACTCTCAAACATTTTATCAGGTTTTTAGGATTTTGTACTTGTTCAAGGGTGAAGTTCAAAACTACTGGGGGAGACACTCGTGACAGGTACCTGCCCATATCCTCCCACACACCTTGCCACTCGCCACAAGACTCTTTCGGGACAGATTGCCAAGTAAGCTTTCTAAACACTCAGCTAATCTTAGAGAGAAGAGGAGCCCCGTTATGCAGAATTAGAAATAGCAATATATGGGTTACACATGGATATTCAAAATATTCAAAAACTGTTGTAATTAGCCCACTGTGAAAGAAGGAGACTGTACCATTCCTGATATCATTCATAAACTGACTACCATTCCTGATATCATTCATAAACTGACTTCCAGATGAGGAAAATAAGGCAGTGTAACTCTGAATATTCTCTAAAAGATAGTTTCCATGAGACCCAAATGATAACAGGGCAGAGCTTGAATGCCAGATTAAACTCAAGGCCAGTGCTTGGCAGCACAGTGAGTTTAAAAAAACGAACACAGATTGTAGCACATTCTCAAATTGAATACAGAGGAGAAAAGAGAATATGACATGGATTGCATGACATGCGATCAAACCAACCAATATTAACAGGACACTGAAAATGGTGACTAGCAAGTAAGTGTGTTAGTTGTAAGAGGTTTAATCAATTTTATTGTTATCTCAACCCTTCAAGCCCCACGTTGGGCGCCAAAAAGGACTGTGGTGGTTTTACCGTGCTGGGCAGCTGAACACCACAAGCGCTCTCTCACTCCCCCTCCTCAGATGAGGAGGGGAAGAAGTAAAGGAAAGAACAACTCATGGATTGAGATAAGGATAATTTAATTAAAGGGAAATATATATATCTATTAAGGAAATATTATTAATTAACAGTTCAACTAAAGGGGAAAAGGGAAAGGGGAAAGGGAGGGGGAAAAGGAACAGCAAAACAAAACAAGTAAAGGCTATATGGAAGTGCAGAGGAAAGAAATTATTCTCTACTTCCCGCAAATGAGTGATGCCTGACCACGTCCTTGAAGCAGGGCCTCAACGCATGTAGCCGGTGTTCGCGAGGAGGACAGACGTTTTCGCAACGAAAGCCCACCCCTCCCCTCATCCTCCTTCTTCCACCTTTTATTGCTGAGTGTGACATCATATGGTATGGAATATCTCTTTGGTTGGTTTAGGTCAGCTGCCCTGGTGATGTTTCTTTCTCACTTTTTTTGCCCACTCCCCAGGAGGGTTAGACAAAGTCCTGATACTGTGCCAGCACTTCTCAGCAGCAGAGAAACACTGGTGTGATAACGCTGCTGTTCTAGCTACAAGTGCAGCGCGTGGCACTGTATGGGCTGCTGCAGGGAAAGTTAACATCCCAGCCAGACCCAGTACAACTTCCACCCCTTATTCCATATCATTTGTGTCACTCTCAGGTCCCCCATACTTTGGCATATTCTCATCACCATTGTTCCTTGTTCTTTAACAAATTGATAGGTAGATACATCTTTACATTCTATAGGTCTTTCTCAGAAAATGTCAATAAGAACTGTTGATGATTTAGTCTTCATCTGCCGAAGTGGTCACTCAGGGCAGGCGGAGTTGGATGCCTGGACACCAGCACCAGCTTAGCTCAGGACCTTGTTGCACTTGCCCAGTTCCTTGCAAAGTTGATCTGTCATTGATCTTGCAGCATCTTCCTACAACATATAACTTAGATTATAGATTAGTTTTCTCCCAAAGTCAGATCTCCTTGGGGCACACACCTGATATCCCCATCCTTCTGCATTACCCACCAGGTATACTCTGGTCCTTGGGCAATGGGTTTGCCTTTTCCTGAGACAGCAGTAACCCGCACCGCCTTCCCCATCCACTTTCCTACATGCACTACAGGGATTTTAGCTCCCTTCACTGTGTGTAGGGGTTTTGTTTCGGCAGGACCGGCACGACTGTCAGACTCCCTGTTATTAACTAGCCAAGTGGCTTCTGGTAGATTTATGTCCCATTGTTTCCATGTTGCAGCACCCAATGCTCTTAACATAGTCTTTAACAGTCCATTGTACCTTTCAACCTTCCCAGAGGCTTGTGGGTGATAAGGGATGTGATACACCCACTCAGTACAGATCACAGAATCACAGAATTTCTAGGTTGGAAGAGACCTCAAGATCATCGAGTCCAACCTCTGACCTAACACTCTGACCTAACACCTCCCCACTAAACCATATACCTAACCATGTCTTTTGGCCCAGGAGATGACAAGATTGTTTCGGAAATGACTCCCATTGTCAGACTCAGTTCTCTCTGGTGTACCATGACGCCACAGCACTTTCCTTTCCAGGCCTAAGATGGTGTTTTGGGCCGTGGCATGGTTTACGGCTTATGTTTCCAGCCACCCAGTTGTTGCTTCTACCATGGTGAGTATGTACCGTTTGCCTTGGCGGGTTCGTGAGAGTGGTCCGATACAGTCAATTTGCCAGGCCTCACTATATCGAAACCCTAGGCACCTCCCCCTGTTCCAGAAAGATTTTACCTTCATGGCTCTCTTGATTGCAGCACAGGTCTCACACTCATGGGTAACCTGTGTGATGGCCTCAATGGTTAGGTCCACCCCTCGATCACGAGCCCATCTATATGTGGCATCCCTCCCCAGATGTCCTGATGTTTCATGGGCCCATCGAGCTACAAATAGCTCACCCTTACGTCCCCAGTCCAGGTCCACCTGAGCTACTTCAATTTTTGAAGCTCGATCCACCTCTTTGTTGTTCTGATGTTCCTCAGTAGAGCGGCTCTTGGGCATGTGGGCATCTACATGACGTACTTTTACATCCAGGTTTTCTACACGGGCAGCAATATCTTGCCACAGAGTAGCAGTCCAGATAGGTTTACCTCTGCGCTGCCAGTTGTTCTGTTTCCATTGCTGCAGCCACCCCCACAGAGCATTTGCCACCATCCATGAGTCAGTGTAGAGATACAGTACTGGCCATTTTTCTCTTTCGGCAATCTCCAAGGCTAGTTGTATGGCTTTTACTTCTGCATACTGACTTGACTCGCCTTCCCCTTCCATGGCCTCCACAACTCGTCGTGTGGGACTCCACACAGCAGCTTTCCATTTCCGATGGCTCCCTACCACACAGCAGGATCTGTCAGTGAACAACACATACTGCTTTCTGTCTTCTGGCAACTCATTATATGGCGGTGCCACTTCAGCACAGGTTACCTCTTCTGTCGGCACTCCAAAATCCCTGCCTTCTGGCCAGTCTATGATCTCTTCCAGGATTCCTGGATGATTAGGTTTTCCCATTCGAGCCCGCTGTGTAATTAATGCTATCCACTTACTCCTCATCTGAGGAGGGGGAGTGAGAGAGCGCTTGTGGTGTTCAGCTGCCCAGCACGGTAAAACCACCACAGTACTGCATTCAGCTCAGGGGCCTCCAGCACAAGGAAGAAGTGAACTTATTCGAGTGAGTCCAGAGGAGGGACACAAGGATGATCAGAGGTCTGGAGCACCTCTCCTATAAAGATTGAAGAGAGTTGGGGTTGTTCCACCTAGAGAAGAGAAGGGTCTGGAGTTACCTTATAGCAAACATTCAGTACTTAAAGAGAGCCTACAAGAAAGATGGGGAGGAGCTCATTATCAGGGAGTGTAACGATAGGACAAGGAGTAATTGCTTTAAACCTATTTACTTAAGATGTTAGGGAGAAATTCTTCACTCAGAGAGTGGTGAGGCACTGGAACAAGTTGCCCATAGAAGTTGTGAATGCCCCATCCCTGGAGGTGTTTATGGCCAGGTTGGATGGTGCTGTGAGCAACCTGGTCTAGTGCAAGGTGTCCCTGACCATGGCAGAGAGAGTGGGAGGTAGGGTGGGGGGTGAGGAATTAGAAAATCTTCAAGGTTCTTTCCAAATTATTTTATGATTCTATGCTATGCTAATTTTCCTGGACATACAATTAAAATAATATTTCTTACGGTAAAAGAAGAACTTGAAAAAGTCTAATATTGCATCAAACTGTGAGAACAAAATTCAAAACATGCTTAAAGCATATTAGACAAACTTCAACAATATCTTAGAGTAATAAAGCAGTAGCTGTTAACTGCTATTTCAAGATTCAGGTATTGAATGGACAAAATTAAATGGCTAAATCCTTGTTTACAGCTTCACCCCAGTATGTACTTAACTGAGACCCAATCTACAAAAATAACATGCCAGAAATAAGGTTGCAACCCTTTCCTGTCTTTCCTGTACTTTTTTTGTTGTTATTTTTATTTTTATTATTATTTAGTCTTTGAATCCCCTTCTGACCCCCCCCCC